>VZRH01004855.1:0-13174 GCA_013397555.1 Urocynchramus pylzowi
AGGAAGGAAGGAAGGAAGAAAACATGTATTTTTTTCTGTCATGGGCTGGAAATATCAGAATAAAAGGTTGAACCCTAAATACACGCGCATACTGTGCCCTACAAATAGCACAGCTACAAAGAAGACAACTCTTTTAATGCCCTGGAATCCTGATTTTTTTTGCAGACCACTATATCTTCCCAGAGGGAAAAGAGTAATAATTCAGAAATAGCTTCTGTTGAGTGAGAAGATTCAAAAGATATGTTCTAAAAAGATCTTTCAGCTAAGCTGTTTTTAAGGATGAATGGTTGAAGTAAATTTTAGAAGCAGGATGCTGCCTGAAGAGCTATGATTAAACAGAAATCTGTGTCAATAAGATCTAACAGAAGGAAACTAAACACCCTAAGGCATTAAAAAAATCTGAATTAAAAAAAAATTCTAACAGATTGCTTATCTTAGTCTCACTTTTCATTCTTATGGTAGTTTTGATCCCCTTCTCCTACACAACATTAACATGTGTTCATTTAACAAATGCATCTGCACTTCTAAAAGGGGCAAGGAAAACATGCTGGAAAGAGATCCATCTTTGGTAAAAGTGGAATTTGAGGTCAGCATTAGTAAAAATCCCGGCATGCCAAAAAAATTCAAGTCTCCCAAACTTCCTAAACTGCAAAATTTCCTTGAGCTCATTTTTCTGCCAAATGGGGCTGTTATATTAACATACCTTGAGCTTCTGTTTCAGCAACACTAGAAAAACTCATTGCTCATGGTCACATACAAAATGAATAAAAAATGCAAAAGAAAATTATAAAAATTCCAGCTCATTCAAATTAACCTTTATGCAATGTTAGGTTTAGGAAGGAAATGATGACAGAGAAGAAAGAGACTTTGGGACATCATTCTGTACCTCCTTTAAGAAAATGAAGCCAAGGAGAAGCATCTTGCAAATATCAATAGAAAAAGCAAAATAAGCAATTCAGTGGTTTTTAGCCCAGATCTGAAGTTAACTACCTAAGTCACCTGTCATACATTGTCAAACATAACCAAAGCTCCAGAGCTCCAGCCTTCTGCTGCATTATACAGCATATTTGAATTAGGTCTCAGCTATAAGTGCTCCACTTCCGTGGATATTTAAACCAGCAAGAGCATATAACTTGGGAAAAAAAGTAAACAAGTAGTATGGGAAATCCACTGAAACAGATTGTCTGTCATTTCACTTTCATTCTATTTATTCTGTCTGTAGTTCAAACCTCATTTTTCTACAGCTTGCCTAAACAAGTTTTGGGTTGTATTTGGGACTTCCTCAGCACAGGAGAAAAATTTAAACTCATTATTCTTAGGGGAAAAATAAAACCAAACCCAGTGTGTTGTTTCTGAAGAGTATTGGAGCCATCTGTAAGGACAAAATATGTCACTGCACATTAAGGAGCTCAAGGATCAGGCCCTGGATATTCCTACAGAGGCATTTGGTTCCTTTGGTAGTTATTATGTTGTGACATTGCTGAATGTGATATTTCAGCTGAATAGAAAAACTGGGATAAAATAAATTTTAAAAATCTTTCTCAAAAGGTTAATGGAGAGAATTGTGGCAGCACCTCAGCCATATCTGTCATACTCCTGGAACAGAGCTGTTTCTCTTGTTTTCAGTGAAGGGATAATATGTTTTAGTGTGCTTCAGGCTCAGGCAATACACCCAGGGAAACAACCTACCAAAAAAAACAAAAAAAAAAAACCAAAAAAAACCAACAACCAGACAAAAAAAACCTTACAACTGGAAACCATACTTTAGCATGGATAAATAAGAGAAGGTGATGTAAGCAACAATGAATTATTTCCATGACTGATGAGATTAACATCATGGTAGTGGAAGGTGTCCCTGCCCATGGCAAGGGAGTTGGAATGAGTAGAACTTTAATTTCCCTTCCAAACCAAACTCTTTCAGGATTCTGTGATTCCATTTTGTGATCTTCCAGCACTTAAAATCTTGCAGAGTACACGTGCAGCAGCTGAGCTGAAGTTAGCAGGAGTGTTCTGAGGAACCAGCATCAAAAAAAAAGGTCCTGATTTACCTGAATGTGAAACATTTAAGTATTTCCAATTCAAATTTCCTTTATTTAGAGTGTGCCTCTGCTTGCCCAGCTGTGCTCCAGGACAGCCTCGCACAAACTGGAATTTTAGTGCCCTGGGGCTCCTAATGCAAGGTCTTTGGTTGCAGGAGTGTTGGGGTGCTGTGCTGCCCTGTGCCACATCCAGCAGCTCCAAAACTGTGGCAGCACCATGGAGTCAGGCAGGGAATAATTTACATTTAGACAGCCACAACCCTGAGGCTTCCTGCCCTGTGATTTCCAGGGTCATACACTTGAAGCAGAGGATATGTAATTTTCCTGATGGTTTAAAATGGAAAGTTATTTGATACCTCCTTCTTCTAAAAGGGAGAAAAAAAAAAGGGAGTGGTGAAGTTGTTGAGCACAGCCTCTTCCAGTCCACAATTGGGAACAGATTCCCAGACTCCTTTGATGGTGGGAAGGCTCATTGAAGGAACAGCTGTCATTGCTCCTGGGTTCACCAAAGATAGCAGCAGCAGCAGCAGCCACAACTTCCAGAAGAGATTAATGGCAAGGCAGAGAGGAGGAAATATCTCCTCCTGCAACAGCAGCAGCTGCCATCTGCAGGCAAGGCAGGAGGGGCTGGGGAGCCTTCTCCAGGCTCCAAGCAAGGAGCCTGGATGAGACCTGCAAAGAAAAGGCACAGTGTCTGCCTTGCCAGGTTGTCTGCCTTGCCAGGTTGTCTGCCTTGCCTGAAGAAATTGTTTTTGTGGTTTGGAATGTGGCAATCCTTACTGGGAATGGCAGGGAGCTGTGGTTGCACCCTTCACGGGTGGGATGGGAGAATGGTGTACACAGGGTTCTTTGCTCCTGAACACATGGGGATGCCTTACATCAGCAAAAATAATTTGAAATGTGATGGGAAGAATTAATAGAAAAGGAGAAAAGTTAAGGAAAATTGATATTGGGAAAATCAGTATTTTCTGAGCTGGATCAGCTTTAGGAAGGGAGAGACAGAGAGTGGGAAGGAAAAGAGGTGATGTGAGATGAGGGAGGGGTAAGAGATATCTTAAATATCTTATTAAAGCAAACTCTGAGAAGGAGCTTTCTGTGTAAAGAAAGGCATGTTCTAAGGTTTACTAGCTCTTACTTGTTCTGAGGTTTGCAGCTTACTGAGGGTGGTGGTGCACGCAGCTGTGGAGCAAGACCATGGCAGGACCAACTGCCTCAAGGGCAAGCAGTGGTTCAGGGAACTGGAAAAGTTGCAGCTCAGCTCCCTGCCTACACAAGAGTTCTGGAAGTGGCATCTTTCAACTTCCACCTCCCTCACCCTTCCTATTCAACATGGAGTTGGGTTGCTCCACAGTCCCAAGAGCCCCAGCTGCAATGTCACATTCTGTCGTAGGAAAACTTATGACAATAAGTCACCATGCATTTTTTAAAAGTTTGCTTTGTGGTCAGAACCCTTGCTTGCAGTTTAAATGTTTGCCCCAGAGCACCTACTGGATTTAAATAGGGTCAGCATTCATGGGGTCAGCTTTACCCCACCGTGCATGACCCTGAGGGATGTCTGAGGAAATTTTCAGCCTCCAGTTGCTCCTGTCCTCAGCAGATTTAGTGATTCACAAAAGGGGACTCAGCAGCAGTGACATATTTCTTCATTCCTGTGTCAGACTTATGGAGCCTTGGTGCTTGCACAAGTTTTTGCCTTAGCAGCCCTCAGACTTTGTCGGACCTGGAGGCTTGCAGCCCTGGCAAGAAAAATGCACAAGTTATGAGCTGTAATAGCCTTTCTTGTGGCTGTTTAACTGTCTTTCCTGAGCTAAATCAACCACCCCACAACGTGATTGTAGGGCCACCTTCCAAGAATCTGCTCAATTAATTCCTCCTCAGCACCTAATGATTTACCTTGCATGGCTTTTACTTAAATTCAAAAATGCTGTTTTAAAGGGAGGCGCACCAAGGAACAAGAACCAAGTCATGCTCTAAAGACCCCAGAGATCAGAGTCAGATGGAGAGTGCAGGAATTCTTGGCTCCTGTCACTGCATTCATCCCTGTCTGTCCTTCTCAGCCATTCCTTCTTCTTTCTATAAAAAAATAAAAATCTTTCCCTTTGTTTAGAAACTCCACAAGAAAGGGCTTAAAATGACCAGTTTATTTCCCTAAAAGGCAGAAATAAGTTGAAAGGTGCCCTTTCCCTCATGTCCCTGAAATGAGCTCTTCAGAAACATGAAGACCACAACGGGGCCTTGGAAGCCCAGGGAAAAAAGCTCAGCACCAGCAGCAACTCACAGGATGGTGTTCACTAAACCTTTCACGGAACCATGCAAGATTTTCTTTTGTGAGTATTATTTAAAGAAAAGTGTTAAGAAAATAAAGGAGAAGACAGCAGTGAAAGGATGCAGGAAGGGGGAAAAAAATTTTTCTTCTCTTTCAGCTGCTCTGGTGGACCCTTGCACCTTGAATTTTTGAAACGCCAGTGAAGTTTGAGGATGGAAGTAGATATAATGCTCCTGCTATACTCTGTTTATCTGTCCCGCAATGCATCTGATTGGTGGGTTTTTTGTGTTCTTAATGAGCAAAATGTTTGTTCAGATTCTTCTGGCCACCAATAAGTTCCTTCTATCAGAATTTTCCTTCTGTCAATTTAAAACCATGGAGGATTCCTCTGAGGTTGCAGCACCTTTCATTCACTTCACATCTGTGATGAGCCCTGTGTCCTGCAGCTCTTGCAGTACCTCTATGGTGGGGACCACGAGGCAGAGCCTGGTTCTACACAGCAGCTTCTTGGGATTTCTGCACTGCACCAGCGTCGCCAGGATCATGTTTTGACTGTGGCTGCAGGCCTCTGTCTTCAAAAGACTTGTTTCACACAATAAATTGTTTTGTCTGTCTGCAAGCACCACACCATGCAGGGGAGGGGGACCAGTCCCACAGCCAGATGTCCAGTGAGGAGCCACCTTCTAGGAAGTTCTGCAAGGAATTAAGGATGCTAATGTAAAATCCACATTTCTCTTAGCAGTGAGTTCCGGGTCCTTTGTGATTTCTACACGTGGTTTTCCAAGCTTCTCTTTCCACACACTGTTAACTTGCTGGAAGAGGAAGTGAGGCCTCTTTTTTGTAATATCTGTGTGTGCATGCAGGGTCCCTCACTTTGTTCCCACAGCCCTGTGCACAAAAGTGGCCCAGTGGCTCATGCCAGCCCTAGTGACAACCCAGGCCTGCACTGAGAAACAGTTAAATAATGAAATCTGGCAGTAAAGTCTGGCAGGGGACCAGGCCTATAATTCCACTTGGCAAGATTAACCAAGCCAGTAAGGAAGGCTGACTTTGTAGTATAAACAATTAACTGTGGTGCTAAAGGATCTACCACATACGACATCGCTGGCTAAGGAGGATGGGGAAAGGCAGAAATGGTTGGTGCCTTTCAATTAATTAGTTCTCTGCAGATTATTCAGCTTTGTGGTTTGATGGATTTGTTTTGCCTTTTTAATAAACAGGAGAACACACAGGAAAGGGAAAATGCAGTGCGTCCGGTGTCTCAGCAACCAGGGATTTTTTTGCATGCTAGCTCTTCTCAGTCTCAAAGGAATATTTCATTTGTTATGAGCAAACTTTATCTTCAAAGAAAAATCCAAGCAACTTAATTAATAGCTGATATTCAGAAACAATGGCAGGCACTTTTCATTGACATCTTGGCAAGGAAATGTGTAAACATAGGAACTGATGGAGATTGCATATTGAATTATCCATTGACTTAGAGAAAGACCCTTCTTGATACTGCAGTAATATCCTCCATAATTATTTAATGAAGAGGAGGGCTAATTTATTTAGTAAAAAAGAAAATTTAATCTATGTTTTGTTGTTATGATCTTAGTAAAGATTTTTGACAAAGATTTAGTATCTGAGCTTGTTTTATAAAAGAAGCTTTATAAAAGCTTCTTTTATAAAACTTCCTTATTTTTGCTAGATTTTTACTTGTGTCTTTTCCAGTACATGCTATTACTATGCACTAGTCTAACTACTTCCTACTTTGGTGGTCTTTCAGTTACAGAATTAATTTCAAGTCTTTTCTGGCTAATTTGAACAAAGAATTCCAGGGTTTTTTCTCTATGGAAATTTGTTTAAAATATATAGTGAGCTGGAAACACCTTTCCTTAGAGGAGTGGCTCTAGGAGGAATTTAGGATGGGAATATTGAAGGACAAGGCACCATATAATTCTGAGTTTATGCAAAGCAGGACAGGGCACAGCACTGGTGACATCAGGACATCAGATTGAAGAAGACTTGTCACTGCTCAGCGATTTTTAGTAGCTCTGTTCCACGGCCACAACAGCTAATTTGGGACTCATTTAACTAAACAGGGACTATCTTGGACCCTTGTGCTTGTGAAACTGGCTTTGGCTCTGGAAGAAAGACCCACAAAGTTGCTCTGTTTTTAAGGAACACAGCACAGAGGCCATTCCAGGTCTGCTCTCCCTGGCACCCCTTGTGTGTTTCTGCCCTCCTTGACTGGTGTGCCTTGATGCCACAGGACATCAAATCCCATCTTCTCTGCTCCCATTTCACTTCAGTTTTGGTGGAAATGTAGGGCATGTTGAGTTAATAAACCAATGCTTTATCCATCAGGTCATCAGTGGAGAGACAAAGACACCAGAAAAGAATATATCTTGGAGCAGCCCAAGCGTGCAGTCACATGCAATTCTGCTGCAGATCACCAAGTAATTAACCAGCCTTAAAATATGTCCTGCAGAGGGTCTTTTCTTCACTTTCCCTATCCCAAAAACTCCATGATCATCTCATTCACATATCCTTTTCCTCTTAGGGGTCTCAAGCATCCCAAGCCATGTGAGTCCCATTGTGGGGGTGGCACCCAGGGTAGGATCCATCAACACCTCACCTTCCCGAGGTGGTGACGGGCCAGCACAACATGCTGACACTTTTCAGGCATCCCACCCAGGGAAACAGGGGCACAAAAATAGCCACAACCCCACCAGCAGAGCTAACAAATCCTGATTGTAATGGGGCCAGCTGTTGGAGGCCACCAGCCAAAATTCCTTTGTGTGAATTCAGCAGTCAGATGATAGTGGCTTTTAACCCAGCTGTGTCTGGTGGCTTTTCCCTTGTGCTGATGCAGCCACTTCCCACAGCAGCCAGCACAGGGGGGCCAATAAATGGAAAGATTACACCTATCGAGGTACAAGCACAAGTTTGTTCAAAACCTTTGCAATTCCTGTAGTTCCTTTAATTGTAGAGATAAATTATTCCACCTCACTCTGATGCACAGTGAAGGATATAATGTCTGACTCCAAGGCGTGGAGCCTTTAGATGTGTAAGAGGGGGCAGAGATATCTGCTTTGCTTTGAAGTAAATCACGTAAGAACCACCATTATCTCATGGAAAGCTTTGAAAACTCCATTTAAAAGCACTTGTGTCCACATTACCCCTGTGCCAGAGCAAACCAGAGAAACCTCTTGATTCATTCCTGTCATTAGACTATCTCACAACACATTTTCCAGGCTGCTGAAAGAAGGTAGCATTTCCTCTAGACACCACGTGTTGTGAAGTATTATAAATACATTGCAGAGCCCAGAATCAGGATCAGATTAGTGAGCTTGTGAAACAGTAGTGTTTTACTTTCTTGTCTCATTTATTTGAGAGGTACCAAAGCCGGCATTGAAACTCGGTTTTTTTTCATGTATAAACATTCTGAAACAACACATGGAGTTCATCTTCAAAGGTATGTGTTCCTCCAACACATATGTACAGACAAGGTGCCAGAATGTGGCCGTGCCTCTGCCAGTCCAGCTACAATTTCCTGTTCTCAGTCTGTGCCTCTGAATGTGGGAGTGCTCCCAATTAAAATGATCCCAGAAAAACAAGGGTGAGAGCCTGCCCTCCCTCTCCAGCTTTTCCCACAGACAGGATCCAAAGGACAGCACCCAGAAACTGCCTCCCCAGGAGGCTGGTGTCAACCTGTGACTAATCAGCTCTAAAAACCCAATCCATCTCATGCCTAAATTGCTGCTTCTCCCCAGAAATGGAGTGTAATAGCCTGGCGAATGGCTGTGGTGAGGAACACAGCTCACAGGGCATCATAGAGGTTCTCTGGGTTTTTTAATTCCTGTGGTTTTGTGGCAATCTGAGGTGATTTTTGCCGAGATGTGTCTTGTTTGCAGCAGTGCCACTGTTAGCTGTGGTGCTGTGAGAGCCAAGAACCCTGCAGGTGTGGATGGTGGCCCCTGGGAACCTCATTTTGTACCATTTTTTACCATTTTGTACCTTTTTTGTACCCAAACACTCAGCACCAATATGCTCCAACCAACCCAAGCTCCAGCCTTCAATGAGTACCCTCACCTGCCAGATTAAATCATGGAATTTCTGCAGTGGGAAGAGAGTCAGTGGATTGTTAACAGGAGAAGCACCACTCAGCTCTACCTATTTCTTAGGTCACCTGTAAATCTAAATTTCATTTTTGTGGTTTACAAAGTTAATGCGCTCTGGTAGAACACAGGCTTCATGTTCTCTTTGTTCTCTTTGTTTTCCAGCAATCCAGCAATCTGAAAACCTATTCTCTTGGAGGGCAATGCTGGATAAATCACTGAGTCCTTATTAAGCACCAATAAATATCAGGTTTTTTTCACAATAGAAAAGTGAGAACACACTGCAGGGGAAAAAAATCTATACTGAAATGTTGCCTTTTCTGAAAACATGAATTCTTTTGGTCATTAATTAGCTATTAATCCATGATGAACAGAAACACTTTGATAAGAGTTGTATTTTCTGGAGTTATTTTAAAAAGTAAGAGTTTCTTTTTATTTGTTTTGCTTTCTTTTGCTTTTAGAGAGGAGTACTTACCAAATATCTTGCCTGGGTGAAATATATATATATATATTTCAAATGCCCACAACTCTCTGCTGCTAAATGATTTAGAAAACAAGTGCAGCCAAGTGGGAAAGTAAAGGAAATATATTTGATGAGATATTGGTTGGTGTATTTGGTTTAGACTTTTAAATCCTCCACTGTGGGGACAAGAGAAATTTAACACCAGCAACAGATTAGTTAGTCTACAAAACAGATTATTCAGTAGAAGGCTGCTAATTATTCACTTCATCATCTAAACTCAATGAGTTAACAGTTCAGGTTTTCTGGGTGCTGCTTTCTTCTGGGAATGTTTTCTTTGGGAGCCTGGGGTGTGTGCCTGTGTGCCTGTGCTGCTATTTCCAGGTCCAACATTCCAATGATAAAAACACAGTCAGGAATCTGACTGGTAATTATTAATAGTTACATACTATGTTATGCCTTCCAAATGAAGAAGTGGCATGACTTATTTCTGACATCCACAAGAAATCTCTTCCCAGAATCAGGCAGGGTAGAAATCTGCACAAAAAGTGGAAATTTTGCTTCCTCGGAAAAATCCAAAGTTTCTGGAGCAACATGGCAAGTGAATTATTGGCATCTTACCCCCTTTTAGTTCAGGTAGGCTCTGAAATCAGCTCATTAGGATGGTCTTTTGGTGTAGTGATTTTTAAGTCAGGAAGATAAAATCAGAAAGAAAAGCCTTCATTTCCAATTTATACAAAGTTAGTTTAGAAAAATAAAATTATCCACAAAACTCTGAAGAAAAAGGGATTTAGCTTGTTAAAAGTTCTTAAGTGTGCATAAGGGGTGTGAAAAAAAATAAGACAAAAAAATAACTGGCTTAGAACTAGTTGCCACCTCCTTTAAAGAAAAATAACAATGTGTAATTTTGAAAAATACTTAAATATAATGTGTAATCTCCTTGTGTGCTTCAAATCTTAACCACTTTGGTGAGGGCAGAGGATTGCACAACATTTTCTTGGTACACTGAGGGCAATGAGTCAGCTTTGCTCTTCCAAACAACTGGTTTAGGTGAGGAAATCCTGATTTTCCTCCTTATTTTGTTGCTACCTTTTCCCCTGGAGCCTTAGGGCTGATAAAGGACTTGCAGCTGTGTCAGAGACTGAAACAGAGACCCATGGCACCAGTGCCCTGTGATGGAAACCCAAATTTGTCTGCCATAAAGTGATAACAAGTTGTGGCCAGTGAGGCAAAAAGTATAAAAACAAACAGACTTTGAGAGCTCCTTGCTAGAAAATTGTTATAAAGTGGGATGCCAAAAAGGTGGCCAGAGGACCCTGCTGGAGCTCAGAAAATTCAGATTTATCAATGCTTGCCCAGGCTGATGCAAATTGTCTGCTGTCCATCACCAAATGACCCCATTTATTGCATTTCTACAGCAGGGATGTGAAGCACTATCCATGAAACTGGGATGGATCCCACAGAAAACAAACAAACCTTCTTACTGGGGAACATCTGAGCAGTTTTGGGGTTTTTTCCCCTGAAAACCAAGCTGAAAGAACCAGTGTTATGCTACTCATTCATTTCCCAGAACATAAAAAACACGGCCAAATATTGTAAATAAAGGAAACCCAGAGCACTACTGGGCAGCAGTGGCCATGCTTAGGCTGCCTGCTCTGGTGGATGGGAACCTCTCTCCTGAACAACCTTCAGCTAATTATTGTCATTTTCCAGAGCTGCCATTCCCTGTGCACAAGTTTGTGGGCAAAAGACTGCAATAACCTCTATTTTTCTTGCCTATATGACTCAAAATGTTGAAAAACCTAAGCAGTGCCTTATTATTTATTAGCAAAACTGTGATAGTTTTGATGGACTAAATCTTATCTCTTGGCCTGCCTTACCCATTTCTGAGTCTGTTTCCACATCCAACATTTGCCTGCTTTGGAAATTCCTCTATTACAATACACAATAGTGGTAGCATTAAAATAAACCAAGTGTTAATTAAACATGTTATTACTATTATTATTATTATTATTATTATTATTATTATTATTATTATTATTATTAACGGAGAAAATTCATCAGATTGTTCTTTCCTTGCTTTGTGGAAGGGATGTGCTGGCACTGCTTATTGTAACCAACAGTAATGGTTAAAAATAACAACATTCACATTTTTACTTTCAAGAACAGAAGGGATTCTGGAGGATGAGTAGATTGATTATTTCCTCCACTCCTTTTCCTCACCAGCTGCAGGCATAGATAATAAAAGCTGATTTTAGAAGATGAGGAGATGAAGCCTCTTGCAGCACACTCCAGGTTTTATTGATCCTTCAAAATTAAACTGGGGGCTTCCAAGGGCTGCCTGCAGCCAGGCTCTCAGTTAAAAATTCACAGGCACAATTACCTCTCTAAGATACAGCTTCTCGGTATTCTTGGAAAGAGGATTTAAGGAACCATTCTGATGTGTCAGGTACCACAGACACTCATATTGTATATTTGTAAAAGTAGCTGATCCACCAAAAAAAAAAAAAAAAATCATTGTAAAATTCCCATGAAAATGCCATTTTCTAGCTGCCATGCTAGTATTTCTCAAAATGGTACATAACTCTTGGATAAAGCATCATTATATATAAAGCAGAAATGCATGTAAATAAAAAAAAACTACATATTATATACATTTTTCAGGAAAACATTCTCAAAGCCTTCTGGTGTTTCATATGGAGAATTCAAAATTTTCCTTCTATGCTTCTTCTTTTGATTTATATTAATTATTTATGAAGTAAAATATTAAATTATTAATGTTTATTAATACATCCACATTACATAAAACAGATGGAAATATTGAATGAATTTTTTACCAATATTCAACACTAATGGGGAGAACAGGAAAGTATTGAATACAGCAACTGTCACCTTATAGCAAACATGTTAAACTGATCAAAAATTGGCTTCAAAGGACCCACAAGTGGGTCTTCCGACACTGAGAGATGAGGTGATAATTTTTAAAAATTATGTTCCTAATTTGAAGTGGGAAAAATCCTCCATTTCCAAAATTTCCCGTTTTTAATGAGTAGAACTTGCTTCAGCAGAGTAGCAAATCTCCCACCCCATGCACCTCAGTCACCTGTAACACAGGTGTGATGCAGTTGCGTGTGGGTTTCTGTTTTCAAACTGGATTTTAGGATCAGAAAATTGATCAGGGCTGATAAATATGCAATGAGTCCCTGAGCAAATACCAGCACTTGCTAAAGTGCATCAGTCTGTGGCTCACATATTTTCATTTGTTTGGCCTAAATTTTTATATGCTGATTATTCATTATTTATTGAAATAACAATTTCAAGAAGAGATCTACACGAAGACCATAACAACCATAGCAGGAAGATTTTTCTGGATTTATTTCTTGTAATGCATGGTGAGTTACCAGGAGGTTTCTGGCCTTCCCCTAAAGTCATTTGCTTTTCATAAATCCTTTTAACACAGTATTTCATTCACTGCTCCTGCGTGTGCATTGCATTTAAAATAGATGTAATTTGGGCCAGTGAGGGCAGTGTTGTGACCACCTGAAATTCAATGCCAGATTGAAATGCCTTTCCCATCAACCCCTCACTTTGGCTCTTATATTTGTTATTGGTATTTCAGGAGAAAAAGTTTAAAGGAGTGATGATAATATGTTTCAATAGTCTAGAATTTTTTGTCAAAAAGGGAAGAAAATGTATAAATACATGGAAGTGACAAAATAACTCAGAAGAAAATGAAATCTTGGATATTTCGGGCTAATACTGCTACCTGTGTTAACTACCTGCTTAGGCACATTCAGAAACCTGCTGCAAGAAACCCGAATTTAGTGTAGCATTCAGTGCGGTGATCAACAAGTATATTATCATCCCCATTTAATGTTTAAATAGCTTGTTTCTTTTTCTCTTACTGGGCAGTTTGTACAGGTTTACTGTGGTTTCTGCAGCACTTTATTCCAAATCCATCCCTTCCTGCTGTCACTACTGGGGCACCCGGACCAATCTTGGTTGTGTTCTAAACAGCAGGAGCAACACCCAATATTCCTTGTTCTCTCCCCAAAACGATGTGTGTGCAGTGCAGTGTTTCTGCTGGAAAATGGCAAGCCAAAGTTTTTTAGGGCTGTGACAGCCAGAAAAAAAAGTGTTGGGTCTTTCTTGATTCATTCCACACTCACAGTCTCTGAGAAAGCACTGCTGCCTCTTGCATTTTGCCTTTGCCAGCTGTCAGTCTGGACACACACCCTGAATAAATGAGGATGCAAATACAGCACTGCAGTCTTACAAGCATTTTATAATTTATTTTTTTTTTTTT
>VZRH01004855.1:13283-76754 GCA_013397555.1 Urocynchramus pylzowi
AAAAAAAAAAAAAAGGAAAAAGTCCTTTACAAACCTTTTCAGGAAACTCACAGCTCAGGAAACATTAATATTCTCTGTAGGTCATATCCAGGGTAGAAAAGTAGATTATTCTGTGCCCATTTAACATGGCATGCAACAGCTTAAGACATCAACACGTTTGGTTTCAAAATCTAGTTTTAAAAACAGATCAGTAGGCTTAACTTTGCAGTAAAGCAGAGGGTGATTTTTGTTTCTTTTCCAAACAAGGGAGTGCAGCAAGGATTACTCTTCTGCAGCATGATGAAGGAGCCATGCATCCCAGAAAAAAAAAGGAAAGATGCCTTAATTCCTTGCAGACTGTAGATATGCCACAGCCCTTGTGCCACTGCTGTCCCAGGAGTGACCCTGGGGTGGCACAGGGCAGGGCAGGAGGTACCTGCACCCTGAGATCACAAGCAGGTGATAAAATTTAATGTTTCTTGTGGCTTTTGCATTTCTTCTACAAGCCCAGCTGTGGGTTCATAGCATTTAATACTGAAAAGTCAACTATCAGGAGATAAAGCAAGAGTGGAAAAGAAAGAAGCAGCTGCTATTTCAGACCATTTCAGGTTTTTCCAGGGGGTAGCATAAAGAGCAGACAGCAGATAGATTCAAACAGTATCCGACAGAAACTTGAGAGGGATTACTGATTTCCTCCATACCATAACACATTTGAATTTAGGACATATGGAATAAATCAGGGCAGACAGCGTGGAGCTGGAACACACAGGAAAATCGGTAATAAACCTGGAGAGTAGTCAGAGGTGCTTGGAAGCCTGGGGACTGTTAGCAGCCAGCTCTGCTGCTTTTCAGCTGAGCTGGGATCAAGTGGGCACTGAGCAGAGGGAGAGCTGGCAGAGACACAAGCACTGTTAATTTGCAGCCACGTAGTTGTTGAGGTTGTGGTCACCATTCTTTTCCATCCCTCTGCCTCCTCCTTGGAGCTGCATTTGGTGTAGGATAAGGGTGTTGGCAAAAGTAACCAGCACATAAACCATTTGATCCATGGCCTGGGTGTTTGTGGCACCCTTTGTAGCCTGGCCCTGACACCCTCTGCCTGCCACTGCTGGAAACAATATCTTAAATTCATCAAAATCATGGAATGGTTTGGGTTGGAAGGGATCATGCAGATCATCATCCCACCCCTGCCATGGGCAGGGACACCTTCCACTATCTCAGGGTGCTCAAAACCCCATCCAGCCTGACCTTGGACACTGCCAGGGATGGCCATAAATTATAATTGAGACATAGGATATAAATATATATGTATATATAATCTAATTATAATTATCATGTTGAGCTTGTAGTTGAGCCAGCCCAATGTAAAAATGCAGGCAATTCTCCACTATTGCTACAAACAGGCCAGGAGAACTACATGAACAAGAAAAAAAAAAAAAAAGGAATTGGAAAAAATAATATTTAAATAAAACAGATCTGTTATCTTTCTCTTCTGGCAGACTTATTTATTTAGGTCAAAAATATTGTATTTTCTGTCATAATCCTCATCCTGGAACTATTGCATGGATTTGGAGAAAGTGCACCCCTCAGCTTCACCTTTCTCACAGAGAAGAGGAAGCAAGGAATGCAAAATTAAAGTCTGAAAGGGAATAACTCCCACAAACATAATTAGGATTTTTTTTTTCTCTGAGTACACAACAGCACATTCACGTGTCGGTTCATATGTCAGTGTTCATGTGTCTGAGGTCATGAATTCCTCATATTCCTCATACTGCTATTCCTGTGGCCATCAGCAGCTGGCTGCAAACTGGGTGCCAGACAACATGTAACTCCCTAACCCAAATTAAGGCTTTAAACAAATTGTGGAAAGCTCTGGATTCACGTTCATTTCCTTCTTATCTATGCATGAATGGATTTAGTTCAGACAAAACCTCTTCTTCAGCCTCTAATGGGTCAGATTCCTGTCTGAACCCAACCTGGGATGAGTTCATTCTGATTTCTGCCTGACAGAAACCTTTATTTTGAGGAAACACTGGAATTGAGTCAATAATCTATAAGCACAGATCTTCTCATCCTCCAAAGAAACCATCTGAATTTCTTCTGAGGAACAGAGAAGTATTTCCAGCTATCCATCAGAGAAATAAATGGCTACAAAGATTGCTATAGAATGACATAGGCACTGGATCCAGGACTGTCACTCAAGCCAGAGTGGAGAGGGAGCTGCAACACAGGTCTCTCAGTCTTTAATTAATTAATTGGGAATATGATGAGGTAGGGGTTCCTCTGACAGACAGCAAGAGACACCCAGCATCCACATACAAATGATGCACTTGCCCTCAGCTTAATTAGGTTCACAGACGCAAGCACCACTTTGAAGATGAAATGACAGAATAATAACCACTTTTTCCTACATATATTCTCATTTCCAAGGGTCATCTGTGCCCACCAGTGCATACCCCAGCTGAACATCTCTCTGTGCAATCACCTGAAGTTCCAGCACCAGACATTATTGTATTCCTCCCATGTATTCCTGTTCTTTCCTATCACTGATACATACACTATAACTTCCAAAAATCATTTTCTCCTACAAATGCTCACTTTCCTTAGCTCACATCCTATTGTGTTGTTTTGGTTTTCTTTTTTACTTTCTCAACTGTATTTTTGTGCCATCAAGCCTCCCAAAATGAGAAGAGGGCGCACATCAAAACAGCAGATATTTTTGTTTTATTTTATTTTACTTTATCTTATTTGCAGCATAACCGGTAATTTAATTTTCCTTTGTATTATTGCCATGTTGCTATAATACAATTCAAACAGAAAGGGAATATTTAAGTATCAATAAAATAAATACCACAATGTAAGTCAGCAAGAGGTTGGGTTGTGGGGATTTTTTCTGGTGTGAAGTTACAAATTCTAGAACAAAGAATTAATTACTAATAGGCAGACTCTGAAGATATGTGACAGCAAAACCATGGTATTTCTGCTGGCTGTCAGGTCAAATGGCAGTTAAAACATTTCTGATTGTGAGCCACGAATTTCTGAGCTTTATGGTTTTTAATGTTCCTTCTTTTTTTCCTGGTTAAGGAACAGCAAGATTTTAATAACAATTGATTTCCAGGCTGGGATGCTTTAGCAGCTCATTAGACTATCTGTGACCTAATCAATGTTTCAGAGAGAGGATTCCAGTCAGCTGGTTTAGCTCTGGTTAAGAGACTGTGGTTGCCTAGAGGGAAAGAATCACTAAGATATATCAACCCCCTCTTTCAGCCCTCATTGTCTCTATTTTCAACTTTTTGGTACAGAAACCAGTGCCCACTCAATTTAATCCATGCTGTGTCCTGGATGAACCCCTGATTTTTGTAACTAAGATACAGCATCAACAAAAAAAACCCCACCACCTTATTTTGTTCTTACAAAAGTTTTGGGCCAAACTGTCAACACAGAAAATGAGAGTTACATCAGTTTCTGCTGTAGGCAAAATTCTGATGCTCAGAACATGAACTGTACCTCATGTGAATGTTGATATATCCAAATGAGACACCTCACTAAAACCAGGACTACAAATCCAGGAGAAGGTGGACAGACCTCACTGTCACTCCCAGTTTTCAAAATCATGTGAAAATTGAAATTTCAAAACACTTTTCAAGATTTCTTCTACAGTCTGCAGCTTCTAATGTGCCAAGCCCTCCAAACAACAGTATGCCCAACTGAGGAGTTAATTATTCTCTGTTTTTTTTTTCATAACGACTTCCACAAATTGGTTGATGGACCTTTTAAATAAAATTATTTTTTACTTCTAATAAAATCTAGATTTGTAGAGCTGTCAGTGAGTTTGCAGACCTCAGGAAGAACAGTGTTGAAATAATCATCTGCCAGCACCTAAATAATTTCTATACTAAAAAAAAAAACACAAAAAAAGAAAAAAGAAACAACACAAAACAAAACAAAACAAAAAGGCACACAAAAAGAAGGAAAACTAAAAGTTATAGAAGCAGAGATTTATAAAAACCTCTTTACCTTCTACAAATGCACCAGCCAACAGGAAAGTGCTTTTTCACTGCCATCAAGCCTGTTAATTTTTAAGTTCTAGATCATTGTCCCTCAGCACAAAGTGGTCTGCTTTAAGCAAAGCCAAGGCTTTAAGAATTGCTGTTTAGCAGCAGCCACACTTTCTCCTCCTCACAAAGACCTCTAAAACCCAAATCTCCACGGTAAACTCACCTGACTGTGGTCCTTGAAGTAAGTCTTTAAGGTAAATCAAATAAATCCTGAGCTTCACCTTCGTTTGATACACCAATTTTATGAAATGCCACAATTGTAATTTCAATTTTTCCCAGCTATGCTGTTTTACTTGATTTATATAATTATACATATACTGCAAACAGTGTTTCCTACTTCATTCTAGGAACCCTAGGTGCAGTGTCAAGTGCCCACTCCAGGATATTTCAGGGTGGTCCCTGCTGTGACATGGAAGCCAAGGGACCCATGGGTACAAATCTCTCTGGTCTGATAATGAGATAAAAAGAAACTGCTGGTACTTCCACATAAAACACGTTGCTTAAAAATGTCCTGCAAGCACAAAAAGTGATGGTATTTGAGATTATGCTCATTTCCCCGAGTGCCCATGACAGAGGAAGGAGTTGCTTATATTTTAAGCTGCATTTATCTTTGGGGGCATCTGTCCAGTGCACGGATATGTTTTGTTACTCCAAACACCTTCTCCCTCCATCACATGTGTTAACACTTACTGGTCCAGAAAAGAAGAATGTCAGCAAGAACGGGGACAAAGACCATTGTTTCTAAGAGGTTTTGTTTGCAAACAAACAGCCCAGCAAAGGCACATGGGAGTTATATTCCATTTAATTCACACACCTGCCCCTGCCAGTCAGGTCATCCTGAGCACAAATAAAAATGTTATTAAAGCTCCATCACTCGTCTACAACTATAGTGCCTGTGAGACTCCCAGTGTACAGGATACAACAGATAGAGCTGAGCATCCAGCCTGGCTCCTCACAATCAGGATTATAAATGAGCCACAAGGGTAAGACTTGGGTCAACCGAAAGATTTTATTAAAAAGCGACTATTTGTATTAATAATGTCAAGCCTGCAGATACAGTTCTTAAATAATGATCACATCGTGAAGAGGAATCAAATATGCACAAAACCAGAGTGTCCTTTTTTTATTTTCTTATTGCATTTCTCATTTTTATTGTGATGAATGTGGCAGGGGGGTTTCAATAGGATATTTGGGAAGCAGATATTAATATTCTGAATGCCTCAGGCCTGATGCTTGTGCAGGCATAACATCCTAATTGAAATTCAAGGTCTTGTGGTCAAAATCTGCTGAACCAGAGAGCCTCACACTACACCAAGTATTAACACATTATTCCACATGGATTTATAAAACAAGTGAGAAATACGTGATTGTATCCTTTGTATTGCACAACTTTGATATTTCCTCTACTTTTAAAGATGGCTTTTTCAGAAGGTTATTTAACCATGTGACGTAAAAATACTGAACTCTAAAATATATTTAATGTGGTCATGACAAAACAAATGGACAGCAGTCACAGATCTCTCCACAGTGCATCAAGAACCTCTGCAAGGGAACACACATATCCCAGTTCCACAGCAAGCTGACATCTATATAAATGCAGAAGGATTCTGCAAGCTGGTAAAGACCTGAAACTCCTGCACCAGACACCAAACCAACAAAAAAATTAAATTCCTGATGGGAAAAACCAAGATCGCTGAGGTCATAGTCAAGAGCTGCTCAGACAAAAGAAGTGCCTAAAAAGTTATTATTAGGAATGAAGTCCTAGAACTGGTAATATGCTACTGCAAGAAGATGAAGGATAAAAAAATTAGCTTCCATTGCACCTTTAGCTTATAAACTCACTTTTCATATGAGCATTTGTGCCACATTGGGATTTATCACACTTCCTCAAGAAAAAAACTGCTGTCCTGTTTCCCTGGACTAAAAGGCACACTTTGTAAAGAGGGGTCAGTCCCAGAAATCACTCTCAGACAGGTGGGTCTGCAAGGAAAAAAAGCCTTTCTTGCAAACAGAAAAAAAGACTTCTATCAGTTTTACTTAAAGAAGCAGATGGGGGGTCAGCAACAAAAAAAAAAAAAAAAGGAAAAAAGATTAATTTGAAGAGACCATTTAATGCTTTCAGACAGATTTCTAGACAGTGATGCTCATCTATTTATGAAGAATGAGTTGATCTTTAAACAAAAATGACAGTAGCATGAATTGGATATGCCAGGAAAGGGGTAAGTTTGGAGATATTTTTTTTCCCCTGTTTGTTTTATATATAGTTTATCCCCTTTATTCTTAGAGATCATGTCTTCTGTTGATCTGCAACCCCAGGATGGAGAAACCCAAATATTTCTGTGGGGCCTAGTGGTATTCCTTTGCCACTCCTGAAACACCTGCAAACCTCCTGTGAAAAGGTGTTGGGACCAGGGTGCACTCAAAGGAGGTGCAAAACAGTATGACCTTAGTGCTCTGCTTCTAGCAGATACATCCACTCACAAGTCTGCAGGAAGAGGTGGTGTTGGGGACTAAAGTTGTTTGTGAAAGAGAGAAAAGCAGGGAGGAAGAACCCATCCCATGCATTTTTGTGTATAAATTATGTATATGTTATATTAATGGGCATACATGGAAATAGAATCATAGTAAGTTGGGGGAAAAAAAGCCCTGAGATCACAGAGCTGCCTCTGCTGTCCTCCCTGGCTTCTTGCTGGTATTAAAATCCAGGATGAAAATAAAAGTAGACTACTTTAGGAAAATAAAGGTAAAGCTGCTGCCAGCTTGGGACAAACAAGGGAAATTGTCTAAAAGAAGAACAGTTTACAAAACAAAACAAAACAAAAAAGATTAAACAAACAAGGAAAAAAAAACCACCCAACAACCGAACCAAACTAAACAAAGCCAAAACCATAACAAAACTAACAAACAAACAAAACACACACACAAGGAAAGAAAAAAAATCTTTTGACTGGAAAATTAGAACAAAATAACCAAAGGGGCATTTTCTTTTTCTTTTTGTGGCAGCCCATGAGGATGCTCTTGGCCCCAAGAGAGGGGCTATCCGAGCTGCAGGCAGAGGGCAGGATCAGGGTCACCTTGTGCCACAAGGATGTCACCAGCTCACTGCCACTGTCCTGGTTGTGCCCAGCACTGAAAGCCCCCAGAGGGATGCTAAGGCTCCCTGGTGGGGTCTGTCCCACCCAGATCACATCTCCAGGCATGAATAGTGCTCTCTGCTCCGTTTGCAGGAGGCAGTGACTCACCCCTGGAGCTTCCTCTAGCAACGTCAGCAACAGGGCTCCAGTGCTGTCTGTTGCCATGGCTTTCACTGTTTCAGTACAACATTTGCTCATGAAAGATTTATGTCATCTGGGGTAAAAAAAAAAGGGCCTTGCTTTGTTTCCTGAGACTTACCTTTCTCTTGGACAAAACTCATGTCTATTATTTTTGGACGACATCGGGAAACTCCTGTCTAATTCAAAACAGTGTCACGTATTGGCATATGTCTCTCCTCACCTCTCCCTCTGCCAAAATGTCAGTTTTGCTTAGGATGCTTGTCCTCCTGTCACTACAATGAAAACTGTGTCCTCCCTGGTACAATTTATCATAAAGGGTTTAATGATGCAGCGCGCCAAGCAAGGAAGAAGAACGTGAAACCTTATCACCGTGGTGTTTATTGACCAGTCATCCTGCTTTGTACTCATTTCCTCCCCCTTAATTCCCTGCAAGTATACATTGACTAAGAATCAAAAGGAATGCAATAGTTAAAAAAAAGCATATGCCCTGGGATGAATGTATTATTCCATAGATGCTGATGGTGCAATTATTTCTCTCCTGTGATAACTGAAAATGTTTGTTAATAAAATCTGTTCCAGAAAAGCAGAGCCTTAATCCATTATGCTGTTTGAATCCTGACAAATTAGCCTTTTTTTCCCTTGGAAAAATCAAGTTTTGCATCTGAGACATCATCCTGAGAATGGCTATTTACACACATTAAAGGAGAGGGATGTTACATAAATAAAATAATAAAAATACTTGTTTTTGCCAGTCCTAGTTGGCCAAGAAATAAGAAGAAAAGAATCACAGCCAGAACATGCTGTACCCAGCTCTTGCTGGCTTGTGATTCCCCACTATAAAATTAACCCATCTGACCTAATGATCTTCCTCAGCCCTACAGCATCAGCCTGCAAAGGGAATCTCCTGAAATGCTGCCAATTAACTCCATCACTCATCTCCATCCAGAGATGCCCAGCAGAAAGACATCACCCCTCTGTCCATTACAGTGTGTGATCCCTGCAGAAACAACATGGGAAGGGAGAACAACAACCCCCTTCTCAGTCATGGTGTCCTTTTTAGCCTTTTCCTTCAGCATTAGTCCTCCCAGCCCTGCTTGTTCTGCCTCTGGGTGCTCAGCAGAGCAGGTGCTCTCTGTGGTAAGGGCATCAGAGAAAAGGCAGCAGCTCCTTTCCCTGATCCTCTTCTGTCCCTTGGGGGCTTGGATGTGACACAGAGGGACTTGTAGGGCACCATCAGCAGCACACTGGCGTGGGGTGACTTTGCGTCTCCGCTGCACTCAAAGTGACAAAACCCCAACCCAGCATTTCATAAGAACAGGCAGAAGAAAATGGAGAGGGAAAACAATGAGTAAAGGTAAAATAAAGCTTTTTTCTTGAGCTTCCATGGAACTTGCTCATTTAGAACACAGTCTGGTACCACAGTCGTGTCAACCTTTCCCCACAGGAAGTCTGACAAGTTCTGTATTCTCAATTTATGTCTTTTTTTTGCCTTCAGTGCAGCCATGAAGGAGAAGCACAGACTGCTCCTTTTGTTATGTACCTTTTCCCAAGACAGAGCACAGGACCTCCAATAAGTGCAATAACATCCGGAAATAAACATTTTGCTGATTTGCGTTTGCTTGAAAATATTCTCACAGCTATTCTAAACAGAGGAAGAAGGAGGTGGTGATGATTCAGGGAGAGACCAAAGAGTAAGAGAATAAAATCTCTTGGGGAAGAAAGCAACTAATGAACAAAAGTCAGGAACAGAAAGAAGACTGTTATGCCACAAATATAAAATGTATAGTCACATAAGTTCATAGGAAAGAAAATGAGAGCTGACATCCTACAATGCTAGATTGATTAGGGAGGACTTGGAAGAGGACCAAGGTCTGGGAATGGCATGGGAAACCATTTCAAAGGAGAAAGAGCCTCGCACTCTGCTATGGGGGATGGCAGCAGTACAATAACACATGAAGAGGATGTTGGAGAGCTGCCACAGACCCTGGGCTGAGGGGAAGGAAAAACATATGACAGTGTGTGCAGTTACACTGGATACCTGTGTGGCTTGCAGTGGTGGTGTGAGGGATCTGGACCTTTAACTGCCTGAAAAGTGCCATATTTGAGAGACCAAGGGTTGTCTTTCTACTTGTCCATCTGCCTCCTCCATTTCCAGGTACCTCCTAGAGACATCCTAATGTACCCACAATATGGCAGCCTAAAGTGAAGCAGATATTGCCACATTTCTGAATATATTCCTCTCTGAACTTTTTAATTTATCCATTTTCTCCTTCTGTCCAAGGGCTGGGATTATCAATGACTGTTTCTTTGGTGTTACAGACACAAAAATGATAAATATACTTTAATAATAGAATTTCATTCATTTCTCTGCACACACAGAGAGCATTTATGCAATCCAGGTACATTTAGAGGCCCATATTCACAGCTTTTCTCTGTGGACAAGGCCAGGCTACCTTTGAAATGAATTTTGTCTCATGAAAATCAAGGATAGTGTTGTCTTTGAGATTTCATGGAATGGTTTGGGTTGGAAGGGACCTTAAATCCCATCCAGTGCCACCTCTGCCACGGCAGGGACACCTTCCCACTGTCCCAGGCTGCTCCAAGCCCAAGTGTCCAGCCTGGCCTTGGGCACTGCCAGGGATCCAGGGGCAGCCACAGCTGCTCTGGGCACCCTGTGCCAGGGCCTGCCCACCCTGCCAGGGAACAATTCCTAATTCCCAATATCCCATCCAGCCCTGCCCTCTGGCAGTGGGAAGCCATTCCCCCTTGTCCTGACACTTCAGACCCTTGCAAATCATCTCCCTCCATCCTTCTTGTCATCTCCCTATTCCCATGTGAATGTAAAATAAGGCTCCAACTTCCATGATGTCCAATTTAAACGCGAGCTTAGCACCCTTCATTTTGAGACAAGGAAAAGATTGAGTTGTGAGTGGAAATATCCCCATCACTCACAGTCATTTTGGGAGGTCAGAGTGTGTTACACCTCTACAAATTGGGCAGTGCTCAGGGGGCCAGGCTGTCCATGCAACACCACCGTATTTTGGCATCCTCCAGCAAATCCTCCTTCTGTTTGTTTGATAAAAATGTATCATCAGCTCTTCCCTCTGAGTGCCCTAATGAGGCACACATGGAACAGATGTGCTGGCCCCCACTCTGAGGGCAAATGTAGATTATTTTGACACACCTTCAGACCATGGCTTGGGTTTTTGCTCCTTCAGTAGCCAAGAATAATTGACAAACAAATAGAGTAAGGGTGAAATATTACTAGAGGAAAAAAGCCATCTTTACATCTGGATTATTGCTTATTTTTAACAAGGGAGAGCATCCATTGATGTCCTCAGAAACAAACATGAGTGTCTTCAAGATTTAGTTCAGAAATTGTAAAAATTTGAACATAAATAAAATGTAAACACTAGTTTACATTCTAGTCCTGAAGGAAGAAGCCATTAATTGCAAAAATGACTTATCATGACATTCTCATCCTTAACCCATCCCTAAGCCTAGATTCTTACAAATACTAAACACTAATTATATTTACAATGATTGAAAGGTGTTCAAATATGCAAATAATCTGGAAGAGGGATGGATAGCATGCCAAATAAACTTGGAGACCAAGACCCAGAAAATTTTGTTTAAGTTATTTGGAACCAGAAAACTTTTGGAAACAATGGTCATGTGAAAAAAAAAAGAAGATTCATACTTAAACCCCTACATCTGTCAGTGCTTTAGAATATGAAATTTTATTCAGGTTTATTTTCCTAGGGGAAAAATATGTCTGGGGAAACACTGATAAATCTCTTCTCCAACTATTAATCACAAATTCAAAATGAACCTGGTTTGCCCATTCAGAAACGTTTTTGTATTTGCTTTCCACTCTATGTCAGTTTTTTATTTATTTTAATGTGATTAAAATACTGTCATTCAAAACACAGTTTCTGCAAAGATTATCACCCTTCATCAGTCTGGGGGTATATCCACTAAAGAAATAATATTTGTCATGTATATTTTCTCTTTCCATCAAATACTGTTTAGCACTGGTGAAAGAAATATCATATATTTGATACATTCTGCACTAAAATCTTCACTTTCTGATCAGCAGTGAGGAGACGGACACAAGGTTGGCCCAAGGGGAGATGGAGTTTTTCTGTACAGATTTCAGAAAGGAGAGAGGCTGAGGTGCCTCCTGTTGAAATTAATTGATGGGGTCAGTACAAAAATCTAAGCAAAACTAGTTTTTATCAGTGATTAATAGCTTATTTTGCATCAGTCTCTTTATCCTGGCCTAAAAAGGTCCCTGCACTGTAAGTGTACAGTCCAGCACATTGGGGTGAGCATGGCTGTGGCCAAGGGGAGTCAGAGCAAGCTGAATCGGGGCATTTTTCAGTTCTCTTCTTATTTATTTTTCTCCCCCCTTCAAAAACAGGCTCTGAGTTCAGGACGGTGTCCTGGGTCCTTTTTGGTACTGCTGCACTTTGGAAAATGCCGTTCATGGAGCACTTAAGAAACAAACTGTGCTCCTTTGTTTTTCACCAGGAAAAGGGAAACGACCCAAAGTGTGGCGTGTGTTACGAGGTCCGTGTGAGCACAGCCTACCACACAGGACAATGAGCAAACTGCCTCAGCTTTATGGCTTCCAGGAATCAGCTGGGCTATCTCCCCTCCCAGGGGCTTCCTTAACCTGGAAAAACCCATGGCGAACAAGAGACAGACAGTCAGGAGCAAATCACAGCCCTTGGCCTCCTCCTCCATTCAGACAAATTTTAAATGTTAAATAAATACTGAAGGAATCACTTGCCACCACAAATTATTCCTTTGAATGTTTACTGTTCATGCCAGCCTCCCTGGGGTCCTTCCCATTTAGAAACAGCTTTAACAAGCAATCCCATAAAACATTGACCATTATTCCCCAAGAAGTTGTGCCTAGTGACTTGTTACACAGAAATATGTTTCCAATTCCACTTTGAAACGTATTAGAAAGGAGTCCTCAGTACTTTTTACATTAGCATTTAGTGCCATGTGGAAATGGCAATTATAAATTGCCACAAGCTGTACTTGCAGCTCTCAGTTTATATGTTTGTGTGGTGCTATGTAGCCCATTTCCCCTCAGGCCCCTGGGAGATGGGTTGGTTTGCTGCTTGCCTCCTTGCAGGGACAGGACAAGGACAGCAATTGGGTGCAGAGTTGCGTCATTGTTCCATCCCTCCTCCTCTCAGACAGATGTGGAATGAGCAAGTGGCTGCAGGAACACATGGGCTCAAGGGACAGCTGAAGGACCAGTTGTTCAGAAAAGCCTCCACCAGCTCCAGAGGACTTTGGGAGGGGATGAACCCTGACATGGGGACCACCAGATGGGGCCAACACCAACAGCAGACACAACTGAGGGTTTTCTCCTCCTCAAAGCTATGTTTTGATGAAGCCCCAGCATTCATGAAGAGCAGTCCCAAACTGGTGTTTGTGGCTGGGACAAAACAACTTTGAGTTTTATCGGAGGCAATAATGCATTTATGTTATGAAACACCCAGATGTAGGAACCCATCCTTTCTAGAAGAAAGCAAGGTTGCAAGTTCTAAAGGCTGAGCTGAGTTTGCCTTATTTTGTCTTCAAAATTCCCAATGGGTCTCAGCCCATTTTATTGTGCAGTTTGGTGAAAAGAAGCTGCAGGAAGAAGGTGAAGGCCAACTGCAATGGAGAGGAAGATGGCAATGGCAGATGCACCTGGGGATTGACAAAAAGGCACAAGCACTAGGTCCAAAAGGATCCACACTAAGCATTTCCATTCTATTTCCGAATTCCATTCTGTGGAATTAGGGGCCAACAACTCTTGTTTATTATTTTGTAAATATTTTTGTATTATCTGTAAAGCAACCCTTGCAATATTGTTTTCTCCAAAGGAACAGGGTCAGCTAGTCTCAACTTTCATAGTAATAAGTACTCCATGCAAGAAAATAAACTAAAAAGAGGAAATTATTTTGTCACATCATTGTGAAAATTTCAGGTAAAAGGATTAATTTTAGGAAACAGCAAGGGCCCTGAAGTAATATTTAAGTAAAATATTTTAATTAAAAATTCATGTTGGGACAAAGTGGAACAAGAACAGCAGAAGATTCTGAGGCAACCTGAAAGAACTAAAGTGAGTTTGAGAAAGAATGAGCCAAGCTGTGAGATCTCAGATAGTTAATACCATTCCTAAGTGCTGCAATCCAAGAACTCCTGTGAAAAGGATGATGTGTCAAAATAACCCCAATGATGGGATTCTGATGTCTGTGCCATGCTCACATCACTGTGTCTTGAG
The DNA here is from genome assembly GCA_013397555.1 of Urocynchramus pylzowi. Taxonomy (NCBI): domain Eukaryota; kingdom Metazoa; phylum Chordata; class Aves; order Passeriformes; family Fringillidae; genus Urocynchramus; species Urocynchramus pylzowi. The sequence goes on from VZRH01004855.1 coordinate 26,885, forward strand.
GACCAGTGGAAGTGCATCTGAATAGGTGCTGCTCAGGGTCCAACATCTCCACTCTACACCTTTCTGGGGTTTTAAATTTCCATTCTTTCAGAAAATATCCAGTGTGGTCTTGTGAACTGGTTGCCAGCCGCTTGTGTGAGACTGAGGTGCTGCAAAGATGCTCCTGGACCCCTTCCATCCATCCAGTTTCATCCAAAGTGACCTAATTCATCTTGATGCAGGTGCATCCTTCCTGGAGCAAAACAAATAGGGTAGAAAGGTGGTAGGGAATTTCTCTTCAAAAGATCCCTCCCCAGCTGAGCAGGCATAGAGATATGTGATGCTGCTGCTGGTCCAAGGAGTCCTTCTCAGACCTGAGCTGTTCAGTGTTCACCTGACACTAAAGAGAAGATGCAGGAACCCTCCAGTCAATTTATTAAATCCCTGCTCTCTCAAATAGACTCTTCAACTTCAGTGATTGATGTGAATTAAATATTAATGCATGAAGACAGGATTAATATGGTGGCTGGTTTTACCCTACGAATTACTCTGTCTGGTCGTTTCCAAAGAAATTTGATTTTAAGGGACACAAGATAGCTATAGACTTCAGACTGCTTTTGGGATCAGAACTGGGTTTAGCTGTAGGAATTATAGGCCTGTCCCTTTGAGTTCTTACTATTAAGCTTAGGAGGTCAGTTCTCTAACACAGTGATTGCTCTGGCCTTTCTCCAGCAAAGCACTCAGGCTGTGGGGTGGCTTTTATTCCTGGGAATGGTTCTTCTGTGCTCAGCAGACTCCTTGGGCTGGTACTGGGCACTGCTGGGCTGGTACTGGGCTGGTACTGGGCAGTGGGGAACCACTGAGTGTTTGCAGGATCAGTCACAATTTATCTGAGGGCAAAGTTGTTTGAGAGCTCAGAAAGCACTGGAAAAGGTTTTTTGCTGTGACGTTTCTCAAGTATTGTAAAAATCCTGTGACCCACTCGCTGGTGTGCTATATTTGTGTTATCTCAGAGCGAATACGTTTCTCACTTACTGGAGCTTTCACAGCTCATAAAAATAGAACTTCTGAACTTTCAAGGGCCCTCTGAATGGTGTGGGTGTGTGACATGTCTGCACTGAAGCAGAGGTGAAAGGGTGCAAGGGGGTCGGAGCAACATGGAGGCCGCGGCCTCGTGCAGGCCGCAGCCAGAATCAGGCGCCGCATCTCTGAACAAAACCAAACAAACAATTACCGGAAATGCAGCCAGTGAAAATCCACTTGGACTGATTTTGACACATGCTGTCTTCAGATAAAGCTGATGCTAAACAGTACAGTATCTTTTTCCACCCCCCCACCCCCACCCACCAGGGAATTTGGTGGCAAAATTCTGTCTACCTTCATCAATGTCATGATTTTATCCAAGGACTGAACCTCCCAGATGAATTTTGCAGGGAGCTCTTATAGACTTCTGAGGGGTCCTTTACATCAGTCATGCCTCTAAGAGACTCAGAAGTCATTCTGAACCAAGATAAATAAATAAAACACATGGTTTCAGGAAGATGAGGGAGTGCAGAGACTCCCCTGTTCCAAGGGACATGCATCAAGCTTTGAAGAGGCCTGTGCTTTAATGGGAAGTCACACTGGGATGGGGAAAACTGGAAACAAGTCAGAGTTAGGCTACGAAGCAGCATTTTACTGGAATGGAAGGAATAATAGGATATTTATGTGGTGGTTTGGTAGAATTCTGGGGGGTTTTGTGCCCTCTAAGCTGCATTTAATGCAGCGGGGCCAGGCTGTGGTGGGCTGGTTTGCAGTCTCAGCAGTGTCCCTGAGAGGACGAGAGCAGAGCCAAATCTCTTCTCACCATGTTTATAAATGGCTGGCAAGGCCTCATGGCCAGAATTAATTACATCTATCTCCTGACACAGTCTCAGCTCGATTAACTACGTCTGTAATTATTACTCCAGGAGAAGAAAAAAAGCCAACCCACCAAGAACCTGTGACTGCATAAAAGGAAAACTTTCTGATTTATGTTCCTGGCATGTGCAGTCCAAACAATTTCAAAAGGTTTCAGCTGTCTCAGCCCAAATAAAATGATGCTGCTGGGCCTGACTATAACAATGCTGCTCCAGTGAGCAATACACACTTACACAGCCAATTTTTTCTGTATCAGAAATAGATCCATGATCACAAGAGCTTCCTCCTCAACGGAACTTAAATAGGAAGGATGGAGCTCTTATTTTGCTACAGTTGTGTTAGCCCTGCTGTCAGTGGATTAAAAAAAAAAAAAAAAAAAAAGGAAAAAAAAGAAGATTTTTTTTTTATACTCTGGAAATCTGAACCTGAGTGTGGAAAGTGAGTTCTTGCCTGCTTAGGGCATTTTGATTTTTCTGAGGTTGTTTTTTGAAGTGCAAAGCAGATAAGGGCCCTATCTGGGGATACAAACCACTGTAACGTAACACTTATCCAATTTGCAAGGATGTTAATAGCTTCAAAGTTCCCTCCAAAGGCAAACTAAGCTTTCCAGACTCAGCTAACCAGGCATAAGCTGGTAAGAAACTCAGCTTCCTTTTTTGGCTGCTGTTACATCTTTCCTCTAAATTACACTAAAACAAGCTGTAGGGTTAGGAAGGCAAATACTAAATCTAAAAGAAATAAAAGAGAAAATAAATACAAGACAGGAAAAAAAAAAATAAACTTCTCTTAATAAATGACAAAAGAGGAAGGAGGATCATTGTACCAAAAATGAAACCCTACCATAGAGCATCTGAGTTGGTTTTGAGGTTATTTGAATTATTTTATTTATTTTATTGATTTTGCCTGCTCATATCTGACTGCAGAGATCAGGGACAGGAATCTAACACCTTGAATAAAGACCTCCTTATCTCTTGTCCCCAGAGAAACTATGTCTAGGTACAGATACACCTTGACGATTATTTCTGCAGGTGAAAGCAGCAGGGAATTTACCTAGTGTTGCTTACAAAAAGATTAATTTTTCAAACATTTTGTTGGGTTTTTTGAGTTTTTTGTTTGTTTGGGTTTGGGTTTTTTTTGTTGGGTTTTTTTGTTGTTGGTTTTGGGGGGAGTTTTGTTAGGTTTTTTTGGTTTTGTTTTGATTTGTTTTTTGTTTTGTTTTGTTTTGTTAATATAAAATGTGATGGTTGAAAAACCAAAAGTTTCTGGGTTGGTTTTCGAATTATGGAATAGAGTCAATGCAAGGAAATTATGCCTAAGAAATCCAGTGTGATGCTGCCTAGTGGTATCATTTATAGCCCTCTTTAAGACCAGAATCAAAATAGCCAGCCAAATGACCTGCCTGGATGCTCTTTTTGGATAACAGCACCTTGATTTTGAATTCTGCTAACCAAAAGACTGCCACACAAATTTAAGAGATAAACTAGTACAAAGAGAAGAAATCAGTCAGTGACTAACAAATCATGAAATGTCATTTATACTTATTTTTCCTCATGATGTAAATTATTGATGTACATTACAGCCACCTGAAAAAATAGTGTGCTTGCCAGTCATGGTACATTTTTTCTTCTCTTAATTCATATCACAGTAAAATGGGGAATTCTCAGAAATCTTTGCAAGCTAATAATGTCTACAATTTTTATTCTTTTTTCCACTGAGCAATGTAAAGCAGAGTCCCTGGCAGTTATTAACTGAGGAAGTGATCTCATTCCTACGCCACTAAGAGTATTTAAATTTAAATTTGAGCTTGAAAGATCCACTTTAGTCTTCCTACTTAGAAAGAGGCAGCCAGCCAACCTGGCTGCAGACCAAGAAATCGGTGTTTCTCTGTGCAGACAGCTCCAGAAAGGACTATTTCAGATTTCAGCAGAGAGTTTTCAGAATCCAAGCAATGAAACAAAGGACATTGAGAGGATAACATGCTTCTGATATGATGCACATATCAAGATTGCTCAGTGACATAGTGGTCTTATGAGTGGAAGAGTACTGGCTGAGGAAAAAATCTAAACAGATTGAAAAAAATAAAGAGGAGGAAGGTGGTTTGGCAGTGTAAAAGTCTAGACGACAAAAGATCAACTTGGTCACATATCCCATTTTTTTGACTTAATGGGTTCTAAATATTCCACTGGAAAGCAAAGCTGGTTATAGATATTTATATTCAATTGATATGACCAAGGACAACTTGGCTTTTGACTTTTAAAGTCAAGTTTGGTTTTGCCTTATAATTTCTGCATTGTCCTCCTTAACAAGACAATAAGTACCTATATGTATATTTTGTACAGCATTGTTTTACAGTTTAGATGGCATGTAAACTATTTTAAAGATACTGTGTGGACTACAGTCACCAGCTGCCAGGAAATAAGAGCAATAAGGATCCACATCCCTAAAAAACCCTGTTTTTTTTTTTTTCCTGAACATGCTAAATCTCCCCAGCCAACCGGTCTTGGTGAAATATTGCCTTATCTGTATCTGTGCAGGGCACAGCTGAGAATCCTGCCCAGCTGTAGCATCAGGTTCAGTTGAATTTTGAATTGCAGAAGCTGCTCTCACTCAAACAAAGTGGGCAGCTACTCCTAGAGGAAGAGACTGATAAGCGGATAATAAACCCTTTTTTTTTTTTTTTTTCTTTCTCTCTGAGCCTAGCAGCAAGAAGCCAAGAGTTTTATTGGCTCGTGTTGCACACACAGCTGCAAAAAAGGAGGCTGTAGCTTTGCTACTTTCACAACATGGTTAGATTAATAGCATCATACTTTGAAATAGTCAGGGATTATTCATGGCTGGTTTTCTTTTCAATAAGTCACACTTGAAGTCATAGTCAATAGTTAATGCATGTCCTCTTTAGTTAATGCACAGAATTAAGAAAAAAACCCAAAACAGCAAAGCACAAAACACACACAAACCAACTAACAAACAAAACAAAACAAAACCACCAAAAAACCCACAAAAAACCCAAAGAAAATCAAAAAGAAAACCACCAAAAGAACATCCAGTCAACCAAAAAACCCACAACAAAAGATGCTTCAGCCAAGAGTCCAAGAGACTTTAAGTCTAAGAGACCAGACTCTGCTACTTGTGGTCCTCAGCATCAAGCTTGAATTCTATGCTGAGTCTGAACCTGATGCACTAGGACAGACAGCAGTGTAGTTGATCTTAGGTTAGTATTTGTACTTTGACTTTTGCTTGAACCAATATTTAATCAAGTTTGTTGCTTCATGTGTATCTTCAGCATTGGAGGCAGATTTATTTTACCAAGGTTTTGGAGAGTGATAAATTTGTTACAAAGAAATTTGCAGATAAGACAAAAGAGCTGTTCTGTAGCTGTGATAAGGAAGACTGCTTTGAAAAATCAGAGACCATATGAAGTCCATTAAGGACTGCTGAACTGCCCAAAAACAACGGCAACATCCTTTCCTGTGACTCCTCGGAATATAAGAGCTTGCACAGTGCTTCAAAGGGACTTCAAGAATAACATAATTGAGGCTCACGGTCAGGCACTTAAACCCATGGAGGGCGGTGGGAAGAGTGAAATGTGTTCTCTCTTTGTTAAACCTCCTCTGCACCTTATCTTATTTTCTCTCTCACAGTGTTTACTCAACGTTCATCCTCGGTGAAGCTGGGTTGTAGCACATGAATGAATGAAGACATCTTTGAAGTCGCTTTGCTGAGCAAAACAGTTGAAGCTTTTCTTTGATAAGTTTACATGAATAGAGCCATTTGCTATTAACACGTCTTTTACTGATGCAGTTATTATGCCTGGGGAGAATTAAGAGTCCTTTTCGGGTGCGTGGTTGCAGCTCCCATTAGGGCTAACGATTCTGCAAACATGTATTTGGCGCAAAGATGTGCATAATGGTAATTGCCGCGCATTTGCATGCGCATTTAATCCAGAGAGACCTCTACATGCTTTACAAACTCCACCAACACAACTACACATGTTGTAAATGTAGAATCACTTTGTCAACAGCTGCTGTGCAGCCACCTCGAGGTGAGACCCAACAGCTGTGCAGCAACACGAAGCAGCACCACAGAATGTGGCAGCAACAGGGAAAAACTTAAATTGCCTTATCTGGCTGAAAATACCAGGAGAATTCTAGGTAAACTACATGTAAATTACTCAAATTAAAAGTTGGCTGGAGCTGTGGAGGTAACACTTCTACTGCTGCAGGGAAAGTGTCATTTTTAATGATGGCAATTTTCCCCAACCTCTGTTTTATGTCTCTGTGTAAGGGCTGCACCTCCAGCTGCAAGGTGATGGCAAACAGGCAAGGGCAGGGTCTCAGCTGAGCCAGACCAGAGTGCCACCTACAGCACAGGCATCTGTGGGGCTTGGTGGTGCCCTGGCCTGGATCCCAATACCTGAACCTGCCCACAACAGCAGATGGAACCACACAACACATATTTCACTGAGAAAAGCACGAAGAATTTTAAAAGGGGAGGCAAAAAACCCAAAAGGGTGATGTCAACATGATGGAAGAAGTTGAAAGCCTGATGATGGTTTCATCATCACTAGGGGATGCATTACCTTGCATGTGAAATAATAAATGGGCAAGTGGTAGCATCCCACTGCCAGGGTCTTTCATTGTCTTGGCTGTAGTGGTAGAGAAATGTCTTTCTTGGCTGTGGATGCTTTGTTTCCCCATAGTTCAAAGGTACCCTCTGAAGCAAATGTGGGGAACTATCCACAGCTGGAGGAGACACTGGTCGAAACAGACAGAAAATTCTTGCTTCCTGAATCATAGAAATGTAATAACTCTTTGCTCAGGCTTTGAGACTCTGGAAAATTTTGGCATGTTTCCCATCAGTATGATCTCCTTGAAGGAAAATTAGGGAAGAGTGGGTTCTTATGCCATCTGTTCTCCTTCCTGCCCACCATGAGCCTGATCCCATGTTAGTGACTGCCTCATCCCCAGCCCATGGCCCCTGCCCAGACTTCACATTAGCCTCACATGCTGCCCCGGGCTTTTCCCCCTTCCTGCTGCAAGAGAGCAGCTCTTCCTCTGCCAGTGGGGCCCATGGTAAATGGCAGCTGGTGTTTTGGTCACACAGCTCCACGGGTCTTTTCTGGGCATCTGTAAATGCCACTTCTGGATATGCTGGCTGGGGAGACAGCCAGAGGGGACAGAGAGCAGAAGCCTGGGGAAGATGCTGTAAGCATCACATTTTGAAGCCTGGTTTCCACCACAGACTCCCTCTCCTGCCCTGACAGAAATGGCCTTCTGTGCAGAAACCCAAATAAAACACCATTTACAAAGGAAAGAATCCTTCCTTTCCCTTCAGACGTGACACTCCCTTCTGTTCTGAGAAGGGGGAAGATGCCTGAAGTGAGGATGGGCACCCACGGGAAGGGCTCAGGGTTGGGCTGGGGGCAGCTGGAGCAGCCCAGGGAGGGTTTGTGTCACTGCTTTGGGCCCAAGAGTCACGTCAGCACAAACAAAGTGGGAAAGAGCTAGCCAGCATGTGTTGTCAAGCTCTCCTCTTCCGACAGCTCCAGATGGGGACCACATGGAGCCCAAAATAAAAGTGCAGCAAATGAACCTAATCCTCTAATTCTCTGCCTGCAGTGAAATGGGCTCTCACTGCTGCTCTCATAATGAAAAAATGAGTGAGCAGTCATCTGTCTAGGTCACTCTCGTTGCTTCTTATTGGCATAACTGAGTTTTACCACGACTGCTTAAAGTAGCAGAGAGAAACAAATTATAGTATATTTTCTATAGATATATACTATAAGAAGAGCCTGTTTTGAAACAGAAATCAGAAACATATTTTTCGTTTGGGAGGATGGCAATGTGCAGCTTTATTTTTTTATTCCTTTTTTTGTACAATTTTGTTTTATAAGAAGCATGTTTCTAATACCCACATAGCCCTTTGATCTCTCTCTAACCTTGCCAATAATTACTTCTCCAAATACAGCAGTAGCAGCAGCTTTTCATAAGACTTTTATTCTTCTTAGGACCTGATACAACTGCCATCAAAGTGAGTAAAAGGCTTTCAATCCACTTTAGACAAAGGGTCTTGTATCAGGCCCTTTGTGAAAATGCACAATCCACCATTAAATGGAGGGCAATCACTCCTCCATCCTTCTCCTTCTGTTGGTTTTAGTGGAAATGAATCAGCACAAACACAGAAATCCTAAATACTGATAGAAAATAATAGCATTCCCAATTCAGAATAAAGTACTGCCTGTTTCTCATGCTAAACATCATGTACAGTGTTGCTTTACTCACCCGAGTGACTGACAAACTCTTTGGTTTTTTAATGGCATGTCCTGGAAAATAATGAAAGGCCAGATTTCCACGTGCTGTTGTTCATTGCTGTCTAGACTATACTGTGAAATGTACATGACAGTTCCTTGGTGGTGAGACCTTTTTGTTTGCTGACCATACAGCTGGAAATCATGTTCTGAATGTCCTGGACATTCAGGGATAAGTACAGAATTAATGGCTATAATGTATTTTTAAGTGTCTGATGAAACTACAGCTCTATCTTACTCAGCTCAAATTGTAGCTGCCATTATAACTATATATTTGGTGCAAGGAGGGTTGAGACCAGACTTCCATCAACCTTCTTTCATAAGGATTTCAATCTGTGTAGCTCAGTCTTTAATACAAATTACACAGTAATGGGAAAAATTTTGTTCTGGGAGGTGTGGAGATAATGATCTCTTATTCACTGAACTCTTAAAATTCCAGTTAATCACAGTGTTGTCAAGGACCCGTCTCCATCTCCCCAGCAGCTTTCCCCAGGCTCTGAGGCTGCTGACACTACCCTCAATCCAGCTTGGATCAGCTCCAGTCCCACAGCCTCTCATCACAAAACCATGGAATCACAGAATTGTTAAGGCTGGAGAAGAGCACTGAGATCGCCCTGCAACCACCAACCTACCATGGTCACCTTCACCACTGAACTATGTCCTCAAATACCACAGCCACACGTGCTTTGAACAGCTCCAGGGACAGTGACTCCACCAATATCCTGGAAAGCCCGTTCCAATGCCTGAACACTCTTTCAATGAAGATTTTTTTTTTTTTGTAATATCCCACCTAAGCCTTCCCAGCACCATTTCCTCTTGGCTTATCAATTATTTGTGAGCAGAGTCCGACCCCCACCTGTCTGCACTCTCCTGTCAGGAGCTGTGCGGAGCCACAACGTCCCCCATGAGCCTCCTTTTCTCCAGGCTAAGCCCCTTCCCAGCTCCCTCAGCCTTTCCTGGGGCTCCAGCCCCTTCCCAGCTCTGTTCCCTTCTCTGGTCATGCTCCAGCCCCTCAAGGTCCCTCTTGTGAGGGGCCCAGAACTGCCTCCAGCACTCAAGGTGCAAAGGGCAGACACTCCCAATTAGTGTGGGTACATCCCCAACCTCACTCTTGTTTATCCAGGTCTTTCCCAATCTGGACATCCCAAAACAAAGCATTCATCCCCTTGATCTCCTTGCACAGGGCAGGGCTTTGCGTTTTTTCCTTTTGACTTCAGTGTGATTCCTGCAGTCCCATTCCCCCAGGCTGGACTTGATGCCTCAGGTTTTAGCTTTTATATTTTTCACATTCTGTGCTTCTTTAGTGTGTACTTCTGAGCTTCATATTAGGGGATGGTGAGCTCTCTTCACAGAGCAGGGAGACCAAACAATTCCTTCTCCAGCTGGGCACCAAGAACAAATGATCCAAATCTCAGGCCCAAGAGCACAAACAACGTGTGCTGAAGAGAGAAAAACAAGCAGGATGGGATTGCATGGGCTAAAGATGGAATTGGACAATGAACTCCAAGATGCAAATGGAGCAGAACTGATCAAAGTGAGAGACCCTGTGAGCGGCCATTCATTTTGTGACTATTTTGGTTCATCTTGGGTGCAGCCCTGGCTGGGCTCTTGTGCTGCCCAAGGTGGAGATCCATTGAGGAGATCCTTTTAATAAATCCCTCATTTATTCTCTAACTCTGTCTAGTCTCTGTTCTAGGTCAGCCTTCACAAGGCATCAGCCTCTTTTGGTGTCAGAGCCTTGTTCTTGAGGGCATCCTTTCTTTGCCCCGGCTTGGTGTCACCTCCAGAGTCAGTGGAGAGAACTCCATCATTTCCAACAGGTTGTTGACAATGGTTCTTCATCTGGAGCTTAAACACTATTCAGATGCACATTTGCAGTTCTGGGAGGATAATACCATCTGCAAGGCAGACTGCCAGAGGAGATCTCATTTCCCATTCCCCGAGGGGAATTAACACTTAGTTTTTGGAGGCAAATAGCAATTTCTCCTCAGCTGATCTCAGCCAAGGCAAGTCCTCTACTGCTGCTTTCCCTCCTGTTATTCACCCTGATGGGCTTCCCAGCAATACTCATCAATTGGCTCTCAGTGTCTTCAACAGGGGAAGCTTCTCTTTCCAGAAAATCACAAAATGGTGTGTATTGGAAGGGACCTTAAAGTCCATCCAGTGCCACCCCTTGCCATGGGCAGGGACACCTTCCACTATCCCAGGTTGCTCCAAGCCCCAGTGTCCAACCTGGCCATGGACACTGCCAGGGATGGGACAACTACTTTGAGATCCCCTTGTCTTTTTCCATTACCTTTTGCCCCATGACGTTTTTGCATTATCTCTGCTTCTCTCCTTTTTCTTCTTACTGGCATCTTCAGTTCCCTTCCATTTCTTTAACATTCTTTCCTTACCTTTTGCTGTTGTCTTTTTTTTCTGCAAGTCTCATTTTTTATGTCCCATCTTTTCCATCCCACCTTTTCCTACTATTTTCTGCTCTCCCCGCCCCCCCCCAATTACTCTCCTCTTTTCCTTAATTCCTGCCCCTCTTAATGCTACTTTTTTCTTTCCTCAAGAAGAGCTTTCCTCTTGCTGCCTCTTCATAGCTGTAGTCTTGGAAGATACTTTGATTTTATCAAACCAGAGCATTCCCAAAGGTTATGACCTCTTCTTATCAGTGCAGCCATCAAACACAGGTAAGCAGTCAAACCAAGGCTGCATTTTGTGAGAATACAAACTCCCAAAGGCTCTGTCAGGAGAAAATATTCCCTTGGGTTCCTCATCTGTTTTTATTTCAAAATACTTTGATTTCAAGTTCAAAATCAAGTAACAGGCAAGACGAAGCTGAACCTTTGTGAATCCTCTGTTATGGTGGTTTTTTTTCGGAGTCTTTACTTTAGGACCACTCTCTCCCTGCTATGGGACTGGCTCTCCCAAATTATTCAGTTATTTCTGAAAGACCTTGAATAACCCTACTCTCTATGATAGAGAGGGATATTATAAAATATTCAGTGATATCACAACTGCAGGCTGCAGCTCAATAAGGTTGAGCCCGTAACAGGACGTCTTTATAACCTAGTAATTGCATTTGTGAGCATTTAAGTGGCTTCAGAACTGATATAAAATTATGGCATTTTCACTATCGTTCTTGTATAACAAATGGAGCAAAAGAGAATCACAGAACAGGGGTGGAAAGGACCCACAAAGATCATCAAATCCAGTTCTCAGCCTGGCACAAGACAACACCAAAAAAAGCCACAAACTTTTTAAATTTCCCTTTAAAGGCATAAGTAAAAACCATAGGCAGAAGTAAGGCGTAAGTAAAGGCATAAGTAAAAACCATAATTTAATTAAAATTCTGAAAAACCTTGATTAAGAAGAGTATTGTTTATATTGTAGAAAACTAACTAAGCTTAACAGAACTTACATGTCAAATTGGAGCTGGTCTTATAAAAATAATACTTCTAAGACTTACACTTCAAAGAGAGGTTTTTTCCAAAGTACAAGTACAAAACCAACTTGTGGGAGAAAAGTCTTGCAATGACTGACAAAAAAAAATTCTACCAGTAGAAAAGTGAAAATTTAAGCTGTAACACAGAGGAAGTAAAAATACTGCACAAAATATTTTTTAAATTTTTTTAGGTGATAGCAAAATGATGCAAACTTTAATTTTCATTTTGGAGTCACATCAGATTTATTCTGGCAAGGTTGGCATCTGTGGAAAACTCACCATCTACCAAGAGATCCTCTGGGCTTCAAATGAACATGATCCGGCATCTGAACTATCCACCTTTCTTAATGTGCTTGGGGTTGGTAAAAATAAATAAGTAATAGAACAGGTTTTTTTTTACTTTAAAAGGTATAGACAGTTTTAGAGCAGATTTTTAATTGTGGTGTCTGGTGAGATTTGTTTGTGCTTTTTGTGTGTGTGTGTGTGTTGGTGGGGATATATTGTTTTACAGATGTGTGAGCTTTTGGGTTTATATTGTACGTGCTGGAGTTAGTACACTATATTCATTTTGGCTCAAAATTTACTTCCAGGAGCAGATCCAAATAAGCTCAACTGCTTGGTGTTATTTTGCTGCTTTTTTTGTGTGTGTGTTCTCTTCTGTAAAGCTGGTTGCTAAACCTCACTGTTTTTGTGGTTATCCTGGGCTCTGATGAGTGCTCCAATACCTTCTGGTTCTGGTACAAAGGAACTTTCTCTATCCCTTGCAAAGAAAGGTATTCAGGACATCAAAGGTTTCCTTCATGTTCTTCAGGGTTGTTTACCAGGACACAAGTCATCCAAGAACACTCTTCCCCACAACTTTTGTAGAAGTGTCCTCATCTCCAAGAGTTATCAGAGCTTGTTAACCAAATCTCTCCAGGCCATGGGGCACAAATATAATTTGGATGCACCCCAAGTCTGCCTTTTCTGTCACAGGAGCCAGCCAGCTGTGATAAATCCTTACAAAACTGCTTGTTTATTTATTATTTCTTAGATAAGTCAAAATCTTTCAGATGACCCAATATCTTTTTGCTTTGGCAGTGCAGAGTGATTTAATTTTTTTTTTTCCTGGTAATTCAAGGCATGGGTGTTATAGGACTTAAAATTCAATTTCATTCCCCTTCATTCTTCCTCTAAAGCAATTATCTAAAAAGGCTTTTTTGCCCTGAATATTTAGCAAGAGTAGGTTTGCTTCAAGAGCACATTGTATCTGTTACACACATAAATGTTGTGTTTTGTGAAAGACAGTCAGCAATATTCATTGATTTTTACTGATTCACAGTAATACAGATGACAACAATATTCAAACCAACACAAAAATATGATGATGCATTCTAAGACACACAGCAGACCTTTGAAACTGCTGGATTTGTCATTTTATGGACAAAGCAGATAGGGAAGGTTTATGAGTGACTTCGAAAACTTCCCTTTTGGCAGGGGAATCATGCAGTTAATTTGGCTTAGATGTAAGGCAGAGAAGGTTTATAGCTGCTTTAACTTCTGCCAAATGGAGAGCCATGTTCAGATCATTCCCTGGTCCAGGACTGGGGAGGGCTGCAAAGAGCATGCAGGTTTTTTTGGACAAAAGGACAAAGCTGGAAAAAACAGAGGAACTTTTGGGCACCCAAGCCCCTTGTCACATTTGAAAGAGCTGCTTAGTTCTGCCTGGCTGACAGGCCCATGATAAGCTCCTAGCACTGCTTCTGCACCACCAAACGTTAGAACATTTGAGTATCTGTCTTCGCTCATAGCTGGTGCAATTGGGGTTTAGTTACAGTTTGTGCTGGGAAAAAATTGCATGGATATTTTAAAACAAATCCACCAGTAGGGATCCATTTGGCTGTTCGTGCCAAAGGTAGGGAATTGCTTTTAAAATGGATCTGGGAGGGATAATGTTATTATCCCTTCTCAGAAGGCTTGAGCAAAACCCTGCAGTGATGCCTACCTGTGGGGAAAAAAGATCCAAAAGATCAGACAGAGTTTCCTTCTTGCCCTCTCTTACATCTTGTGCAAGGCAGGAGGAAGAGTGAGGGATGCCAGTGAGCTCATCCCCACTGTGCCTGGTTTTTGGTGATGGATCTGGTTGTGATCTCATCTCACACAAAAAACACATTTCCTCTCCAAACTCACTCAGTGTCTGTGGAAGTTGGGCTGAATGACTGCAGCTGTTGCATCCCCCTGAAAGGAGCAGCAGTCACCTTGTGGATCAGCAGAGTTTTTACCTTTTGGGGATGTCTACACAATATCCCCACCCCAATCCATTCATTGTGCATTAATGCTGGAGGACAGCAGTTCTTGTACAACACAGAGGAGCGCTGAACTCGCCTGATCACATTTTCTATCTGGTTTTGGTTTTGACCCTAAGTGAGAGTAAAGATGCATTTTCAGGTTTGTTGGTGGATGTTTCACCTTAGACCAAAATCACCTTTCCACAGAAGCTTCCCTAAGCCCCAACAAGTGCCTCTCCATCACCGGCTGATTTCTCCAGAGCAATCTCAAGGACCACAGCCTTACTTGTCCCCCACAATAGAGCTTTGTGAAAAACTGGTGGTGTTTTTACACCTGAGACTGCCAGATGGCACACACAGTTCAAGGAGGACTTTTTAGGGGATAGAGAGAATGGGCCTTGTTGATTTTCAGTACAATTTCTTGTGAGAGAGCATTAGCACTCACCAAGAGGGTCCCACTGCCATCAGCGTCAGCTCATCAGAGAAATAATTTCTTAGCACAGGAATATCTGACTACAAGGAAGTCAGGACCAGGTGTATTTTGATTTTGAACTGATTTCAGTTTAAGGATTGCTCTGACAAAGCAGTGACACAGCAACATGAGCCCTTTGGGCTGCATGTGATTACTCCACTTTGGCAGAGAATATAAATAATTTCAAAATTCAAAGTTCATGTGTAATTAATTTCAAAAGTAGGTTCATGTGTAAAATAATAGTAGTGATTATTTCTTATTGAGATTTGTGTGTAACGCTGCTGCAAAAACATTCAACTAAAATACTTCCTATCTAAAACACCTTGTTTAGTGCTGAGATGACAGTAAAGAGGGAAGCTAGGACAGTCTTATTAGGAATCATTCATTAATAGTATTTATGATCACGTTTGCAAACACAGTAATAAAATGTTCTTCTTTGGGTACAAAGAAGAAAGGCTGCTCCTAGAAAGCAGACAACTTTTCTTAGAAAGCAGTGATTCAGAGAAGAATTTATGGAACATCATAAATAATTGCCTCAAAATGTACTCTGAGCATTTGTGGAAACAGAGGTAATGCAATCTTTGCATAACAAAAGGAATTTCAAGAAAAGCAGTAGAAACAATAGCAATGCCACCTAGCTGCTGTCCAGGGCTATTCATGGCAGCTTTCAAAGCACAAAATGGGTAAGAATTAGAACAGAGGAGATGGTAAATATATTTCTTTTGCTCTGTGGAAATGAAACCATGAATCATAAATGGAGGAGAGAGGGGGAAGTCAATTCAGAGTAAATGGAACTTGTTATTATGCCAAAACGAAGAGCCTAATAAAATGAAATATTTCATTTTAGGACCATTGTGATGCTTTTATTTTGCAGTCAAAATTGAATGAAAATGCCATTTTCCAACTCAGAGTTTCATTTGACAACTTTACGGGGCAATTTGTAAAATTTTTACGTTTCCCTCCTGACATTTTGAAAAGAGCTGGCTCAGAGTGTGTTTCTCATTGTCCAGCAGGTCAGACCGTGTTCAAAGCTGCTTTGCCTTGTTCCCACAACTGTGACTGAAATTCCCTCTCCAGTGTCCTCAGGAGTCAGGAAAAAATTTCTCTGTGCACCATTTCCATTTTTCCTCCTCCCTCCTCTAGCAGCTGATGGTTTTGGATGGTCCCTGGCAGAGGGCAGAGCTTCTGCATGCTGTGACCCATCCTTTGGGTGTCTGGAGGTCTTTAAACCTTTTCCATGATTCTGTGATTCCTGCTTTGCTGGCATGCCCAGAGCTAAAGGAGATGCTGTATTTGGGGGCTAAAAGGAAATCACTTCAAAGCCAGAGCACCAGAGGCATTTGCAGGTTTTTACATCCCACTGCAGTACATGGGACAACCCAATTAATGATTTTTTTTTTTTTTTCCTTTGGAGGGGCTTTTGGGATTTGGGGGTGTCTCAGTGAGCTTCCACTCCCCACTTCGTGCTTGGCTTTAGCAGCCAGGCTGAGACTCACCAACCCAAGTGAATGCACTCCACTTAAGAGATTATGTATGAAACTTAAAACCTGTGAGGTCAGACTGTGGCACGACCTGCTGCTCCCTCCTGGGTCTGAGATCCAGGATTTAGCAGGAATGCTCCCCATGTATAGACAGGTAAAAATATAGGTACATGATGCCCATGGTTTTAAACAGGATGTGCTCCCATCAGGACCCCATCCCACCCTAACTGGAACAACAAGAGTCTGTAATTTCAGATTGAAAGCCCTCATACATTAGTAATAAATCTAATAAAGTAAATTGATTTGGCAGTGCCCAGAGTTTGTGTCAGATAATTGTGCCCTTGGTGCTGGTGGGAAGAATCATGATTGTGCACCAACCATAGCTCACACAAAATGACCCTTACATGGCACAGAGACCCCATTCAGCACCTTTTTGGCCCACATCTACAATCAATAGTTAATGCTCTTATACATCTTCAACAGAATTCCAGGATTATAAAAAGCCTTTCCCTGTTCAGGAGGTGCCAGAAGTCACACTAAAGAGATGACACACAAACACAACACGTTTTCTTCTGGAAAGAATCCATTTGGTGCTGATGGGGGAATAATTCTCTTGAGTTTTCCCACTACCTGCAACAAGACCATCATACATACCAGAGACATTCCTGGCTTTGATAACACCTTGGGTCCTGGTTGCTTCACAGGTGTATGGCTCATTCTGCACTCGAGCATTGCAGGTGTAAGAGGAGGGATTTTGACTGCTGATAAACTTCACGCTTCTGAAAAAAATTAATTCAAAATGGGCTTGATTTCTTGCAAGGAGTTTGTAAGGCAACCTGAATCTAAAGCAAAACGTGTGAAATCAGGGTGGTAAGTATGAGGGGCTCTGTTTCACTGGTTTCAGCATTTCAAAATGCAGCTACAGGACCTGGTCTTGTGCATTTTTATTTTGACAATCTGTTATGGGTATGAGTGGAAGGACAGAGAATTTTGTACACCAGCCTCCCTGCCCTTTTTGGGAGATCTATAAACCCCTCTGGGGTTTATACACATTAGTACCCTCCTGACATCCAGTCTGCAGCCAAACAACTCATTCCCAGCACAGAAAAATAGGAATACAAGCCATATTATAGTTTTACAGCCTCAGAGACCAGCGTTCACCATGACTCGGGTAAGGGGGCACATTTAGGCACTACCCATCATTCAGCTTAGAACACATGATGTGTTTTGCTGTCAGAATATTACAAAGATTTCAAGGTGATTAAAAAAAATTAAATTTTGAGACTGATGTGTGTTTTGGAGAAGAACGACAGCCTAACAGAATATGTAAGCCTTGAATAAAAGTAGGACAGAGAAGTTGTTTTGGCCTGTTTAGGAGGTAAGAACAAGATCTTCATTTGGAATGGAATGGTCATTGCTGGATTATCAGCTTTACAGGAAATGTGATAGATGAAGCTTTCAAGGATATTGTGAGGAATTGGTCTTTTACCTTCTGTTCTAATTAGTTTGTTTCTACCCATTCAAATCCTTTTGTTCCCTAAAACTTGGTGATCATATTCCTGATCAAAAGGAAGCGGTGCAATTTTAAAATCTGCAGAGCTGCCCAGAACTGGTAGTGTGGATGAATGGCCTGTAAGTAGCACTTATTCTATATTACTTTTGTTTATTTTACAGTGATGTGATTCTGCAATAACGATACCATTGAAATTACAAACTGAAAAGATTTTTTTTTTTTACTTAGCAAGTTCTACAATGGGTATTTATTTTCCATTTGAGTTTCTCTTTCCTTGCTTTCCTCCTTTCCACTGTCAGGTCTCTGTAATCGAAGCCAGTAACTTTGAAAATTTTCTCTTTATACTGGCACAGTAATTGAGGAAGTCCCCCCATTTCCACGTTTATGAAACAAGAATACTTCCAGAGAGCTTGCTTTATATCTTTGCTCATTTCATTTAGATAGGTGTAACATAGTAAACAAAGGTAATAATTTAGATATGATTCACCAATTCAATTCAATAATAAACTTCCTGGTTTCAATGAGGCCAACAAATGTGAGAAGAGGTGACAATGACACCGTGGCTCTCATGTGCATTGCAGTAACTGTGTGGGGTTACTTTGAAAAGGAAAAAGAACCAGAACTGATAATTGCCTTAATCTGTGATTTCATTGTTTCAATGCAAAGTATTGCAATCAGCACACATTCCTGCTTGTGATCTCCAGTCCATGGCCCAGCTGACTGCTGACGGCACATTCTGATATGCATTGTCTGGATAAAGATTAATTAATCTTGTGTCCCAGTAACTCTCACCATGGACTTATGAAAATAGTGCACAAGTCAGGATAAACTCGGGTGAAATTGCTTGCTTACACAATGCTCGTTTCTCATATACACTTTCTATATTCCCCATGAAGCTGAGTTCAGGACTGGAATACCCTGACTACTGGTCCAAAACTCATTAAATCCATTTTATACTACTTATTTCAGTGGGATTAAAATCAGGGACTTAATTACTTGAGAAGGGTAATGCAGCACAGCATTGTGAATTATTGCATTTAATATTCTTGTGGCATTCTCAATATGTATGATGGCATAAAACAAGTAAACTGCCCTAAAGGGATTCATAAATCTATTCATTTATAAGGGATTTAGTTAAACTAATGCACAGTGGAAAAATAAAAAAATATTATCAGGGAAAACATCATTCTTTCAATTCTTGCCCAGCACAGTATTTTATCTGTGCAGTTCTTGCTGTGTAAGACAGGGAGTGAAAGAGCCCAATTGCCTTATAGTGTGATGGACTTGTCATGTGGAGAAGGGCTTTTTTTTTCCCCTAAAAGCCAAGAAATCACTTGTCAATGTCAAGTCAGCCATCCCCAGTGTGACATTTGCATTGTGAGCCCCAGCACAGTTCGGGGGGTGACAAAGCAGCACCGCACACTTGGATCCCAGAGCTGAATGTGGACAAATGTAATACTCAAGTGTAGCTTTCATGATGAAATAAAAGATATCTCACCCATGAAAGGGGATTATTATCTCTGCCATACAAGTGTGGCCCCTCATTAAAATATCCATGGTCAAGTCTATCTCTTCCAGTGAGAGCTTTTTTTTATGTCGTGGCATTGTTTTAGTTGTCAATGCCCACATTTCAGTTTGAACCAGACTGTGGGAATTAGAAGTGAATCCAGTCAGATTCTCATGGAACTTTTTTACCCACTCTATTTCATCCCCTAATTCAGGATAAATAATAATAGCTCTTTTTCCATGCAGCATTTTACTGATCACTAAAGTTATTTTGCAGAAGTTAGTATTGCTTAGGCTTTTTTAATGCTGTACAATGAGCCAAACACTCTTTCTTTCTGTTCTGAATAATTTTGTTCTAAAAATCTGCTAATTAAAGGAGAAACATTATTCCTGAAGTAGGTCAAAATGCTGGATAAAAACTAACCTCAGTTGTCTTGCTATTTAATATCAAAAGATGAAAATGTTAAAAACACGTTTTGATCTTAAATCCTAAATTTTGAATTATCGTATAATAGTGTTTAATGACTATTCAGATCTTGTGTCCCTTGATTATTCCATCTGTTTTCACTCACTATTTACACTTGACTGCAAAATGTTACCTGTAAATTGGTAATTTCTTCAATAGTATGGAAAACTGAGCTATTAAAGCATGGAGTTGCTAAGCCATTAGCTACCTGCAGTGGTTGGAGTGAAAAGATTTGCCATATCTTAGTTACCCCTAGTAAGTTAATGTCAGATACATGGTGCTAATCCTTCAATTGGACATTTCAATTAAAAAAGGGTGACCTGCTCCCAGTAGATGGTAATGCTGGACATTGGCCTAACCAACCATTTGTCCTATTTTCAGAGAATTCATTTTTCCAGTCACTCTGGAAATCAGGGAGTAATTGAAATGAGGGTGGGTAAATCTTTTACCTGCCTACAAGCTACAAAACCTGCTTGAAATAGAAAATTAACTAGGGCCAGAGAGCAGTCTGCACATGTTGCTCTTAACTCTGGGGGAAAAGGAGATTTCATTGAAAGGGTTGTGGTGACTGATTATTGAAAGAAGCATATGGAAAGGCACTGGTTTTGGTGTAGGAGTCTCATATTTTAGGAATGGAAAGCTAAAGGGATGACAAGGCAGAAATTTGGGATCGGTCTAATTCCTGTCTTTGCTTTGCAAGGAAGCAGAAGCTCTATTCACATGAGTCGACGTCCACCAGATGTTTCCAGGAGCTGGGAAGATTGCAAAGGCAGAAAATTTCTCCAGAAGTCAGTAAGATGTCTGGTACACACATCTGGTGTCCCAGGTATGATGCACAGCGGTCCTGGCCAAGCTCAAGTGCTGCAAAAGTGGGTGAAGAATGGAATATCCACATTCCAAAATTCACCATCCTCTCACCAAAGTAGCAATGTAAATCACAGCATCCCAATCTTCTACCCACTCTTCTCCTTTATTCAGGTAAATATATTCCCTGATATCTTCTCACACCTCTTCCACACAATGAGGTATTTTACACTGAGGAGTGATCTGTGTAGGTAAATGTTTTATCCACTTGTAAATAAGTTTTACTGACTTTCAAATGCATAGTAACAAAAAAAAAAAAAAAAAAATTATGTGACTTGTAGTGCTCCACACACAAAGGACCTTTTGGCAAAAGAGCACATTAATTCATCAACCTCCAAGGTATTATTTGTGAAAATACATCATTTCCCATATTGGATGTCACCCCCAGTCAGCTGCCCCTTGGCCAGCAATGTAAAAACACATTTTCTCCATTTGTAATTTTCTTTTGTATACATTCTTCCTCTACTTCAGCTGAGGGGAATTTAACATTTATGTTCCATGTCGTTCCATGAAGCCTTATCCCTTGATTCATATGCGTTCTGACAACATACTTCAAGTGCTTTATTTTAATAAGGATTGTTCTCATTACACTGTTTGGGACTTGGTGGGAGAAACACACTCGGACAGTTGTCTACCTCTTAAAAATGTAGCTAAAGGCCTTCAAGGTCCTGTTTCTTGGACCATAAAACGTGTCTACAATGATTGAAATGAGAATTCTGTTTGACCTTTTGTGACTTAATTTCACGCTTCATTTCCACTGCTGCCACTACTTCACCTCATGTCCCTGGGACAGGGAGGCTGCTCAGCACAGGGAGGTGAGTGTCTGTTCTGTGTCCAGCCTCTGCTCCTGACCAAATCAATCACTCAATTTTGCTGCAGAACTGATTCTCAACCTCAAAATTAAGTTCACAGTGGTTTTCAGCCCTCTGCCATTGGTTTCCCCATCTAATGTGGCCATATATGGTACAATACCTGTCATTTATTCTTAAATTATCTTTCCTTCTGCTTTTTTAATAGTGGGGTTTTAATTGTAGTTTGTTAATGTATATTTTGCATCATATAAATTTGCTGATTGATCTACTGGATATTTCTGCAAATGTTGCTTTTGGTACTCCAGTTTCACTTGTGTAAACAGAGGGATGACTCACATCCTGGTCTGCCCACCACGTACCTGTAATCAGCACCATCTGCCACCACAGGCCCTATTAAACCACTGCTTCTTCTCCTTTTGAACCATTTCTTCTTGTTCCCATCCTTTGTCTAATTCAGCCCTAGTGGAAACAAAAACAAACAGTTAAAAAACAGATGGAATGATAGACTTGCAGATTTCAGCAAAATACCAGTGCCTTTTCTAAACCTAGGGCAAGAAATTTACTTTCTCCAGGGCTGCAGAAGGAAGTTGCTTCCTAATTTTGAGCCAAGATCTGCATTGCAGAGAACAGTGCTACAACATCAGCAGCACCATGGAAATCACCAGCAAGGATTACCAGTGGCATTTCAGTCCTCTGGACCTTCAGGTTTTGAGTTTTATGCGAGGAGATGGCCATGACTGATTCTTTGAAATTTAATATGTCATGGACACATGCTGCTACATAGCCACCCATAAACTACCAGCACAGGGCTCAAATGTGATTTAACACCAGCCAGTCTCTACAGAAAACCAGAATTTTCTGTGTGCTTTTATGATTTGCTTTTGAATAAGAAATGCCTGTTGGAATTAAACACTATTTATCTATAAACAAAATAACAAATAAGTTAAAACATCTAAGAACATTAAGTGTTTGAACTAGCACAAGTAGAGGAAAAGGCAAACGACTGAAAGTTACTAAAGAGAAGTGGAAAAGGGATAAAACAAAGAGATGCATGGCTGTTTGAAAATAAACATGTATTTCTCAGGTTTGGAATTTGTGGAAGAGAGGTTCTGGGGATGAACCACTCCAGATTCAGCACCCACATGGGCCTGATGATGCCATACAAACACATGGCATCTGTGTAGGTAGCTGCCTTATTGCATCTGATTACCAAACCAGCCTCCTGAAATGTGCACAGACACACCTGAGACACATCCCTGGCTGATGGAATTCCACCCAGGAAATCAAGCTCCTCCAAAATGCCTGACCTGAGTAATTTTGAGCTTTGTTTCTCTTTGGATGAGGAAAGTGTGAAGAAAGGAAAGGAGACCATGGCTGTAAACCAAAACTGGAAATTAGCAAAAGTGTTTCTGCAGCTCAGCAGTTTCCTGTTAGCTCAGCTGGTGAGAGCAGGCCCCTGGGACATCCCATGGGCTCCACACCATGAAAACCCATGAGACTTGTATTCAGTCAAAATCTGTGAGATTTTGATCTGTGGGACCAAATTCTACAAGATTTTAAGTTGTATAAGCACAACTGTTTCCATACATGTAAAACAGAATGACAATTACTGGAGTCAGCAGGGATATTCCTGGTGGTGTGTCACTTCCAAAAGGCCTGGAACACTGTTGGTGTGGTGAATCATGACTTTGCAGATGGATGTAACAGTAAAAAATAAGAGAGGAAGAGTGGAAGAGAGGAAAGGGAAAAGGAAAGGGAAAAGAAAAGGGAAAAGGAAAGGGAAAAGAAGGGAAGAGAAGTTCAGGGAAGGGAAGGGAAGGGAAGGGAAGGGAAGGGAAGGGAAGGGAATAGATTAGGATGAAAACTTCACCCCTCTGTGCATGCAGATATGTCCCGTTGACACTGTCCATCAGGTCTCCGTGGTGCTGAGGGTCCCCCAGAACATCGAGCTCAGCACAGGGACAGACACTTGGGCCAGGGGAACACCCGGGTACCTGCCCTGGCTGGGGGAAGTTTGACACAGTCTCCTGCAGCAGACTCTACATCTGTTGCATGGCTTTGCATCCCATGCAGTGCTCTGCTGCCAGACCTCAGCACTGAGCCTGGGGAGAGCTTTGGGGCTCTCAGAGGGATTATGTCTCATCCTTACTGCCTCTGCTTCTTCTTCGTGTTATACTGCTTCTTGTTCTTTCTGTTCTTGTTCTTGTTCTTGCTCTTGCTCTTGCTGCTGTTGTTGTTCTTCTTCTTCATCTTCTTATTATTATTCCTCTTCCTATTCTTTTTATTGTTATACTTCTTGTTCTTCTTTATCTTGTTCTTGTTATACTTCTTGTTCTTCTTGTCCTTATTTTTTTAATGTTTTTTGTTCTTGTTCTTCTTGTTCTGTTAATTCTTGTTATACTTCTTATTTTTCTTCTTGATCCTGTGACACTTCTTCTTCTTGGTCTTCTTCTTTTTATATTTTCTTCTTATTCTACTTCTTCTTTCAATTATTAATCTTATTTCTTTTTCTTACTCTTATTCTTTTCCTTATTTCTACTCTGAGTCTGATTATTTTCTAATTCTTGTTCTTATTCTTATTCTTATTCTTATTCTTATTTGTATTCCTGTCCTTATCCTTATTCTTTTGTAGTACTACTAGTTCTTCATCTGCTAGAGCTTCTTCTTATTTTTTTCCTATTCTTATTCTTTTTTGTGGTTTTTGGGGGGGATTTTGTGCTTTTTTTTGGTGTAGGTTTTTGGTTGGTTTTTCTTTTACTACTACTATTTCTTAACCCCAAATATCTTTGGTTTAGTAGGAATGGGGTGTGTCAGAGTGAGGTTGTGTCCTGGGAGCAATACCTCCTGTCTTCTGTGCCTGATCCTCATGGACAAAATGCCAAATGACCAGCATAGAATCCTTTCCGGAGGAAAGGCAAGGGCCTTGGATCCCAGCAGGGGAGGTGTAGATTCAATATCAGAAACAATTCTTCCCTGACAGGGTGGTCAGGCCCAGGAAGGCATTCCCACAGGGAGGGGCTGGAGTCAGTGTCCCTGGAAGTGAGCAAGAGCTGTGTGGATGTGGCCCCTGGGGACACGGTTCAGGGGTGCCGATAGCGGTGGCAGGCTGGCAGTGGGAGCGGATGACTTTGAAGGTGCCTTGGCAGCCGGCTGATGGGCTGGGATGCAGCGCTGAGGCCCTGGCAGCAAGTGTCCCCCATGGCNATGGGGGCTCGGGCTGCCACACGGCCGGGTCTGGCTTGCAGCCACACTCGGCAACCCAGTTCCAATGGCACTCGACCCAAGCCTCCCGTAGGACAGGCACAGGGAACCCATCTCGGGCTAAAGCTGCCATTCTTTCCCACTTGGCCTCTTCATCTTCTTCATTCAGGTCCAGGACACTGATTTCATCCCAGTCGTTGTCCTCCCGCAGCCAGGCCTTAAGCCAGCGGCTCAGGACGCCACTGTATTCCCAGCTGTGTAGTGACAGCTCTCAGTCACTGTCACCTTCCCAGCTGGACTGCTCTGAGGGTCTTCTCTGACGTCTGCTTTTGGACACCTCCTGGCAAATGCACTCTTCCAGTCTGAGCACTCTTCATAGCTACCACCCTCTCTGAGGGACACTCTTGTGGGCTCTGTTCTTCCCAGTCCGACCCTTTGGGGGAGCTCGGCAATTCTCCTCTGAAAAGCCCCTGCTCCATGCCTTCTTCCCCGTCAGAAACTTCTTGTTGGCTCCTGGCTTCTTTCTGAGGCAGCTCTTGCTTCCTTCAAGCTTCCCACTCAGAGAGTCCCCGGTGGCTTGTGCCTTCTCCTGGGGACATTGGCTGCTCAGGAGATTCTTCCCAGCCCGAGAGTTCTTGGCAGGGATCCTTGTCTCCCAGGGACAGCTCTCTCTCTCTGCACTCCTCCCAGTCTGAGACTGCTGGGGAGCACTTGACCTCTTGCTCCCTACCTTCTTCCCAGTCAGAGAAGTCCCAGTAGCTCTTGCATCCTCTTGGGATGGCTCTGGCTCAAGGCCTTCATCCCAATCCAAGAGCTGCTGAGGGCTACGGGCATCTCCCGGGAACATGTGTGGCTCAGCACAGCCTTCCCCTGGAGTCCCCTGCTGGTTCTCGCTCACTTCCCCTCTGGTAAACTCCGGCTCCTCCTCAATGTCAAATTGGACAAAGAGAAGGTCCCCATGCAAGGCCCCTCTCCTCCCTCTCCTTGGCCCCACTGAGTCCCTCTCAGCCTCCTCCTGCTGCCCACTCAAGGCCTGGGCTCTCTGAGGGCCGGGTGAGGGCCTGGGGGGCTGGGAGTTGGGCTTTGCCTTGTCCTTCTCCATGGCTGATGTCCTGTGGAACAGANTTCTCCGTGGCCGACATCCTGTGGAACATACAGGTCCCGGGACACAGCAACAGAGCCGCTCTGCTGGCACTGGCCAGCCCAGGGCCCCCGCAGTGTCCCTTCTACAGCCTCAGCCAGGGCAGGGCGTGTCACCAAGGACTTTGGGCACCACAATGTCCTGCATCACCGAGGGCTGTGACACAAGGCCACCCCAGCACCCCTTGAGAAGCCGCAGGCTCTGGGAGTGGCCTGGAGCAGCCCCGGCCTTGGGGCCTTGCAGCCCTTGTTGTGAGGCGCTGATTGAAATGGTCAGGAAGGGCTGTGCCTGAGGGAAGGTGCACAGGAGACCATGGGTGAAAGACAATGGTGTGGGTTTTATTGAAATGTTCATGGGAGAGACAAGGGGGGAGAGAGAGAGAAGGAAGGGAGGAAACAAAAGAAAGAGACCTAAAAATAATGTTTCTGAACTGATTCTTTATCCTTCTCATGCTTTCAGACAGAGCTTATCCTGAAGTGGCCTGACAAACACTGATCATCTTGAGAATCACAGACCTTTCAGCCAGTTTTAACAATGGTGTCCTCATGTTAATTCTCAGTTTGGAAAGAATTTGAATCTTTGGCACATTGCTGGGTCAGACCCTCGGAGCTGAAAAAAAAAAATAGGATGAAGGTCAGACAGCCACATTAATGCAGAGAAGTGCTAGGAAGCCTGAGAGAAAGTTCCCCTGCAGTCATGTATGGTACTGCAGCTAAGAGTGTATAATCTCTGGGAAACTTTCCCATTAATTAAATCTCCCATCACCATTTCTGTCTCTATCAAGTGGCTGAATCTGACAACTCTACATCTTTGGTGTCAGGCTGCTCACGGTCCTTGAATGACTCTTGATGTCTGTGCAAAAAATGGACATTTGCAGCTTCAATACAGTTACATGATCAAAAGAACATTAAGTGACAAGATAAGTAGTCCAGATAATAGCCCCTGGCAATCCTAGGTGTGCTCAGCTGAAGCCCTTGAAACACCAGCTTTTTCTGCATTTCATCCATTTATCTCGCGCACTACCACAGATAGTGGCAGATGATAACTATTTTTCTGAATTTTCAAGGTCACAATGCCACCCTGCATATTTTCTGCTTTCAGATGAAAAACTCTTCAGCAGGAGGCACTTCACCAGCGTTCCTCCTCTCTCCTACATCCATAGAGGCACACAAACAAAGCCCTTGTGGCTGAAGAGCAGCCAGAGTGATTTAGACACAGAGTACATGATGTGTGGTTAGACTAAACAAATATCTTTTGGAAAACATCCACCCAAAGCTAATCATCCCAAATGACAGGGAATCTTCCAAAAGCCATGGTAAGGCACTTCAGTGCTGAAAACCAGTCATACAAAAATCTCTGCAAAAAGACTAGCTAAGTACTCTCCTCATTTAATTTATCTCTATCTTCCCTTTTTAACTATGGGATATTATTATGCACTTGAAAATAACAAATATAACGTAAAGATATTATATTTATATATATATAAATATATATATATATAACTAAAAGGCAAAATACTTAAAGACAGTGATTAAAGGCCAAAGGCAAACTGCCTTCTAAATTTGTCTTTGATGAGATAAATGGGTGAATTCCTTAGATTTCTCAGAGTAAGATTTTTTAACAGAACTCAAATAATTGTGATTATTATGGCCTTATTGTCACTCCTTTTTTTGTACATACTTGTTATTTTTTTAAAAGCAATAATTTTATTCCACTCATTTTGTGCTTATTCTGAATATCCCACCAACTCTAGAGTATCATTTCTCTTCTTCTGCTGAGACAAACTTTCTTGTGTAAGGAAATTCCTTCCTTCACTTGCATTGACAGTGGCCAGTTTCATGGACAAATCTGTATCAAAAAGAGCTATTATCTGCCCACATTGGAGAGATTAGACAAAGTTTGTATTACCTTACTTTTACTTTGACTGTAGCTAACAGCATAACAACGTGACCTTAGTTTTAAATTTATTTGGACATTTGTCAGTTAACAAGGGTTGCAAAATATCCCTGAGACCCTTGGCAAATTCTTTGGTTGATAGTCTGTGCTTGCACAGCCACTCCCCAAGCAGTAGACAAATTAATTGAAGCTTGCTTGGGTACAACTTTTGTGAATAGCAGGTAAATCTTTAATAGCAAATGTTGCCTTACAAAATTTTAATTTTGTTTCCCCTCAGAAGCATCCATGTCTCAGTGGAGTTGTTGCTGTATTTAGTGCTGGGGGTGGCACAGCACTATTTCAGGGATGGAGTGTGACCAGAGGTGTGAGGTACTAGGCCAAGGGCCAGGTCCTGCCTTGGGTCACACCAACCCCTGCAGCTCCAGGGTGGGGCAGAGGGGCTGGAAAGCTGGGACAGGCCCTGGGGGTGCTGTGACAGCAGCTGGACACGAGCCCAGGGGTGCCCAGCTGAGGCCGATGGCCCCTGGGCTGTGCCAGCCGTGCGGTGGCAGCAGGAGCAGGGCAGTGCCCGTCCCTGTGCTGGCCCTGCTGAGGCCACACCTCGAGTGCTGGGTCACCTCTGGGCCCTCACACAGGGAATGGAGGGGCTGGAGCGTGTCCAAAGAAGGGAACGGAGCTGGGAAGGGGCTGGAGCACCAGGAGAGGCTGAGGGAGCTGGGAAGGGGCTCAGCCTGGAGAAAAGGAGGCTCAGGGGGGACCTTGTGGCTCTGCACAGCTCCTGACAGGAGGGGACAGCCGGGGGGGGGTTGGGCTGTGCTCCCAGGGAACAGGGACAGGAGGAGAGGGAACGGCCTCAGGCTGGGCCAGGGAAGGCTCAGGGTGGACAGCAGCAGGAATTTCCCCATGGAAAGGGTGCTCAGGCCTTGGAACTACCCAGGGAGGTTTGGAGTGCCCGTCCCTGGAGGTGTTAAAGAAGTGTGGATGTGGCACCTATAGGCACAGTTTAGTGGCAAATACGGCAGGGCTGGCTTAATTGTTGGGTTCAATGATCTTAGAGGTGTTTCTCAGCCTTAGATATCCAGTGGAGGATGAATATAAAATTGTCTTAAAGGAGGTATTTATAAGGAAATATCTTGGTGTCTGCAGATCAACCATGAGAAAAATCTGACCTTGCCTTGCCCCTCTAGGAGCCACTGCTGTGGCAATCACCGTTACCTTCTTCGGGTTAAAAAGCAATAATTTGGGTGAATATGACCAAAAATTAAAGGATGACTTTGTTTAAGAAGCTTTTCTATTTACTCCAAGGGGATTTTTTTGTACAGGACAGTGAAGCATGACTTTATGGATTATGTCATGTTCTGTGAATTCATCAGAGCCATTGAAGATACTGGAGGTGTACTAAAATAATGAAAGCATATCTTAAAAAACTCTGTGGCTGAATAAACTCCAGATGTTAGTTTTTCACCCCATCTCAGACCAGTATGTGCTGAAACATTTGGCAGATAGAAAGCAGGAACTTGTTGCAGTTGGTGATATCCTTTGATGAGATCAAGCTTCAGGAACACAATGGAACTATTCAGTGTAGGAATTATGTCATTTACTGCTGGTGATATATGATGCTCTCCTAGCAGTGATCTTTGTTCCCTTTGCAAGAGTTTTTGGAGCTGTTCAAATTCATCTCCTCCTAAAATGCCATCTCTCCATGTCCTGAGACTCTTGTGAAAGAGATTTCAGCAGGGTCCTGTTCCACACCTCCAGCTTTTGCTGCCCCATCCTGCTACCAGCACTGGTAGGGGATCTGCCACTGTTAATTTACTTCATAAATTTCTTCATCTGCAGGTAAAAACTGCTTTTCATGGCAAAATGAGACTCTGCATGTTTTGGTTGTCTGTCAGTGTCATCTTTCTTTTTCATGTTTACTTTCAATACTGTTGTTCCAATAGTTGGTCTGGCAACAGGAGCTGAAATCTTTGGATTTAGCATTCTCATTTTGAGTTTCCTCTTTAGTCAGCACTACATTGACCAAAGCAGAGTTTAATTAACCTGTTGTGAACATATTTTAATCTGCTTTTATCATCTTTTTTCAAAAATGAAACTCTCCGAAGGAAGTAAAGTTTTTTTCCTCATTCAAACACAATTATGCGTGCTACAGTATTTGCACTCCAACCCAAAGTGGATTTGTAGGTAATGTTGAAGAACTCTCACTTGAATGTACTTTAAACACCTAAACAAGCACCAATTAACATGATACAGACAAATGAACACACAGGACAAGGAGGCAAGACTTCACCTTAAGGTAACAGAGCATAGAGATAATTTAATTATTTCAAATAGTTTAGGTCTGATAGTCAAGTAGTTCCTTGAGGGAGCTGAGAGAATTGGATGAGGAATCTCTGAATATTTACTTCTCAGAAAATCCAGTCTGTTTTTGAAGAACCAGAAGAGATGAAAAAGGACAAACATAACTGATGAAAATGGAAGAGTGGGACAGGAAAAGGGAGGTACCAGATTAAATAATCATACTGCTAGTACAACTAGATGCCAGAAAAAAAATTACAAAGAAGCCACATTGATAAACAAGCAACAGATTTGTCTAGAGGAAACCAAGAAAAATAAAATAAACCAGCTTTTGTCATGATTCCATGAAGCTTGTTACTCATAGAAAATATGGCTTAATTGTAGCATTTAAGGCCACTTCATATAACATTCCAAACAAACTCTAGAAGAAAATACTACAAATTTCTCAAAAATTTCCAGAGATATCGATCCCACTGGGTTAATTATTTGTGTCTCCTCTTAAGCTGAAAGAATCTTTCAAGTAAGGTTTTACATATATTTTTTCAACATTTTAATAATTTGCAATCATTTTCACTTGGTTGCAAGTATTTTCCCAAAGAAAATTAATGAAGGGATGAAGTATGCATATTAAATCAGCACAAAATAATCCTCAAATAACTGTTGGTTAAAAAGAGCAAACTGAAAGTTATTTTTGCATTTTGAAAGAAAAACTATAGGGATGAGAAACATACTCCTCTTTGGCAGGACAGAACAAACTTCACAAATAGAGAGATGGGGTTTGTGGTTGAGATAAAGGAGTCTGGGGTTGGATGGTTGCTCCCAAGTTTAACATTTTGTAACAAAAAAAGAGATAACGCTATCATGAGACATCTGAAAATGTTCTGAAAAATAAGTGAAATAATCCTGCTGCTCTACTGGATGAACTCCATTGGAATTTTGTGCAGAACTTCAAGAAGGGAGAGAAAAAAGAACAATCAAAGTTCTACAAAAAAAAAAAAAAAAAAATAAAACAGAGTTTGAAAGGAACAACTGAAATTCTCAATAATTTCTTCGAAATGTTTTTCCTAGACATAATATCTTGGGAAAGGCAAAAGCTCAGGAAGGTCTGGAGACAAAACACCATGAATTTGCTTTTGAGCTCTTCACTGAAGAAATGAAAGGTCGTGATCACAATCTCCACGTGGTGTTGCATCCAAAGAAAAAGCTGTGTATTTTTTATTGTACTTATGCACTGAATGTTTTTACACAATTGAAAATGTCATTTTTTAATGCACTGAATGTCTTTTAGCTGCAACCTGTAGCTTTTCAGAGTTTTTCAGATCATCACATGCCTACCACTCTGACTAGTAATTATTGTAGAGATTAATTATTTCACTTTACAAATCATTTTAATAAAAGGAACATATTTATTAATCAATGGACATTAATATCTCCTCACAATTCATTATCAAGGAATGAATGGCAATAGGCCTCTAACATCTGAAGGTGTTGAAACTACATCCACAAATATCCCAGCTGTAAACAACTTTTTGATTGAAGTCAACAACAATTATCCATGGTTTAATGATTTTAGAAAGGGCATGCACATATCTAAGTCACATCCAGAGAAGGACATTTAAGTGATTATTAGCCAAGGGTTGTCAATGAGGATGCCTTTGAAGCAATC
Source organism: Urocynchramus pylzowi (assembly GCA_013397555.1). NCBI lineage: Eukaryota > Metazoa > Chordata > Aves > Passeriformes > Fringillidae > Urocynchramus > Urocynchramus pylzowi. Next base: position 58,086 of record VZRH01004855.1, read on the forward strand.
CACATCTTCCTTTGATGGCACCTAAGTGCTCTCCCTCCCCTGCTCCTTATGGATGCTGGATTCAAAGAGCCTCAGTTCACTGAGTTTTCCTTTCTCTGGAGGAGTTTTAGGTTACACAGACATCCAAACACTCATTGAACATCTCCAATCTATCTTAATGTTAAATTCCTTAATGTTGTAGGGTTGGCAAGCCCTCACAAAGGTACACACAAAGCTGGGACCCCGAGTCTCAGTGCTACACTCTCAAGGACACACAAGCATCCTCTAATTCTTTGTAGGATGGGTTGTAAATATCTGCTGTTCTGTTCTTAGTCTTCCCAGCTGACAGCTACTGAATTAATTCCCATGGTTCATTATCTTGGCTGAATAATAGCTGTTTATTATAAGAGTGCACAAGTTCTTCCACAATGTCCCCTAAAATTGCAGGTCAGATTACTCAGCCATTCAAGCCCTGCACATCTGATCCCCAAGAGAGATCAGCAAAGAAACCTTTCGCCCTCCTGCCACCAATCATCCCTCCAGGTCCCTCAGCAAACAGCACAATTTGATTTATAGCAATGAAGTGTATCAGGAAGGGAATAAGAGGCAGGAATTGTCAACAGTGGATGTTGCCACAACCAGGAGCCACTAATTGCAGAGTGGTAAATCTGCTTTCAGAAGTCATCACAGTGCCCAGAAATGCCACAGGTTGCTGAGTAGCAAGGGCAGTTGTACATAGCAACTACTTTTCCTGTTTAAATAAGCCACAAGTGCCCAGAGACTGTATCAATAAATCACAGATGAGAACTGGAACTTCATTCAAGGTGCTGTTTTGCATTCACAGACAGCTTTTACTTGGCCTTTCATTTTATTTTTCTGCTAATATTTATTTCTCCTTACCTTCAGTTTGGTCAATTTCTTTATTTGGTTTCCCACACAGACATCTCTCATACTTCTGCTAAAAATCCTAGACCAGAAGTGTTCTTTTTCCATTTATGTTTAAACAACACCAAACGAGGCCCACAGTTGTGTCTATATTTGTCAGCTACCTTGAGCAAAAGGGGAATTTATGGGTTTGATTTTAACTTTGTTTTTCAGTGTCACAATTTCCACTAATTCACTCACTACATTGTCAATGTTTTTTAGTACTGTGTTATATTTTTACCCATGTAGCAAATATACCAATGAAAAACACTTGGATTTACTCATGTTTGTCTGAGTCCTTCTGAAAAAAACACAAACCACTGCACACCTTGCCATTTATTTGTGTCATTTTTTTACAAGTTTCTACACAGTTTCTCTGCTATGAAATAAGTCTACATCTTTCCTAACCACAGAGATCATCCATGACAGTAGAGCATAGGCTCTGTGCATCTTTGATTTCCACTGAAAACTTTCTTCAGAACTCATAGCCCTCAGTTTTATTGGGAAAAAAAAACCTCTGAATTGATTAGCTGATATTTCTATGCTTACGTATTTGATAATGTGCTAATAAGCATATTGGTGGTTTTTTAAAAAAAGAAAAGAGAAAAAGATACAGTAATGAAGTAAAGCAAATGAAAGCTTTGCTCAAATACCACAGATAACTTTGTCAGTTTCATGACATTGACAATAATAAAATAAACTAAGAGAACCAGAGATAATACATTAAATCACTTGTAAATAGGAGCAATAATATATGTGTACCAATATTTTACTTTTTCCTCTCTGTGTGAAAATCACCTGTATGATTTGCATTTTTTGGCACTGCTCTGGAGAGCTTATACCTGGTCCTTCTGAGAAGAAAACTCTTTTCACCTTCTGCTGTCCCTCTGAGCCACAGCAAAGTGCATTGCTGGCAGCAACCTGACAATATTGGTTGCTACTGTTGGATGAAAAATTGGGTGGAAAGCCCATGGAATTCTGTGCAGAAGGACACCTGTGACCCATGAACTCAGTGAGTGGAGGGGCATTTATGTGGGTTTGTTGTTGTTGTTGTTGTTGTTGTTGTTTTAATGTAGGGTTTTTTGGTTGCAATCCAATAAATTTGATCAAAGGGATGGTGGGGGACAGCTTGGCCAGGGATGAAGAGGCACAGGTTTGAGCTGGGGTGAAAAATGTGTCCAGCTGCGGGTGACTTCCCCTGCAATAGCATCCTTACTATCCATCACCCTCATCCCTGCTCATCTTCTCCCTCTGGATGCACTTGGCTCCAGCCCCAGGCAGGTGAGAACCTCCAGGTCAGCCTCCCTGGACAGGAGCTCCTCAGCAGGACACAGGAGGATGCTCCCAGGAAGAGAGAGGTGGGTTCTGTGCTGGAAAGGAAGAGGAATCACAGAAGATGAAACAGAGCAATGGCCTTTTCCTCTCAGCAGGGTCAGGAAAGCACAGGAAGCTGCCCCCATCCCCGGGGGAACATGAACCTGGACACTCTCCCTGACAGGGAGCAATGAGATGAAAGGGGAAGGGAGCAGCAGCTGAAACAACAGGAGCAATGGGAGCAGGAGAGAGAGGAGGGGAAATGAAAATGAGGATCAGTGGCTGCTGTAGCACACACAAACAATCTTATTCCTTTCCTTGGGCTTTATTCCACAAGCTTTGGGACCTGGGTTTTGTTCTCATCTCTGCATTTTTAGAAACAGCAATGAGCTCTGAGAAGTGGTTTCAATGTGGTATGTGTGAAAACCTAAAGGTTGTGAAGTACCATACAGTTGTGGGTCCTGTGCACAACTGCAGGTATGTTTTCATCATATTCACTGTCCAGGGAAGCAGGGTACACAGCACACACACTATTTTCTGGGATTTGTGGTTTTGACATTTTGTTGCTGAAGCTATCAGTGCTGGTGCTGACCATTGGAAAGCAACATGTCAGCTTTGCAGTACCAAGTTGGTTTGAGCCGTGGTTTGCACACAAGGAAAGCACTTCTGACAGCTCCCTGCTTGAAAATGGTTCATGTAGTTTACTTTTTCTCAGAAAACATTAGGAAGAGCTGCCTGTGATTGGCAAACACATACAAAGTCCAGCACTGGTCCTCTCTTCATGGTCTCATAATATTTCAAAGGGAAATGACAGGAAGCTCCCATGAAAAAGTAAATATTAACTAACCTTGTTGGTTTCTTTCTTCATCTCTCGAAAATCTTATTTTCTAGCACAAAATTCTTACTTCTTCTTCTTGTGATCATAGTTTCTTCTAGTTGGGATTTTTTGCTAGAATTAGGTCCCCATCTGGATCAGTGATACCAGACCACTCCTTTTACCAGTTCCTTGAAGTATCTGATTCCACTGTGTTACATTTCAAAATTCTAGCACTTTTTTTTTATGGCCTTTTGAAATTTCTCTATATTTCTGTCTATTTTTCCAATGACACTCTTTTTTTTCCAACAGAAGGCTGAACCCTATTAAGAATATTAATCACACAAACAGCAAACATCCCAAAACATTGAGGGACATAAAATGGCATCTCCCAGAAAATGCTTTAACTAGAAGCTCAGGTATTCCCCTGGTATTGGTGGCTGTGAGGTGAGGAAGATAAGACAGGAATTAGACTATCAGATTTAAATTAATTTTATCTATCTTCATTTTTCCATCTTCTCAGCCTTTGAATGTCCCATTTTCATTAGTTTTGGTAATATTTCTTACCATTGCATCACAATCATGTAGACTAAAGAAGAGATATTCTTGTACCAGGGGAAAGGAAAAAAAGAAATCAAAACAAAAAACTTGGTCATTGGTATTGGCACTCATCCTTATCCACTTGCTGTGATTTTCAGGGATTTTTCCTGTTTTATGATTATTTGGGTTTTGACAGATGTTCTTTGGATGTTTGTGTCTGGTGAACTCCTTAAATGGTTTGGGGTTTTTTTGTGGGGCGCGTGGTGGTTTTCACCGTTACAGTCCTACAAATATTACAAGACTCTCAGGTGAGGTCACTTTTTCTGAAATCAACAGTGTCTAAGTGTAGTCACTCCTATGGATAGGGATGGATTTAACCATCCCTAAAAAAAAAGCTTTCCTGAAACAGGACACAGTTTAAGGAAACGCCTTAACTGAGCTGAACTCACTGGACTACACTGACCTGGACCCCATAAACATTTGTCCCCAAAATTCTCTGACATTACAAGCCACATTCCTCTCCCCCCTACCTGAAAGAGATGCCCAGAGGAGAAGCCCCATGGCACACAGAGTGAGCACCAGGCACTGCATTACTCAAAACCTTGGTTTTCTCCTTATTAACCAACAATTTTCACTTGTTGAGGCTCATCTCCCAGGAGCATCTGTGGCTGCTTTTGCCCCCTCAGTGTTTTGGAACTTCTCTGTCTGGATCTGGAGATAATGTCCTTTCTTTCATGGGGATAAAGTCCCTTCTCCCATCTGAGTTCCATTAGGTGACCCAATCAATACAGACACCAACAGACCACAGATACAAGTATGGCTCTCCTCAAATAATAATTTACAGAAACTTTCATCAGTTCTGCCCCCTTAAACTGCTGAACTGACTGCTTTCAGTTTCTACTTCAAAGGAAGTTTTTCATTTTAAAGGTTCCTTTCAAAAAAACTGCTGGGATTACAACATAAACAAATTGTATGTTAGAAATCCATTTGCAGAGGAAATAATATGCCATAAATCTTGAAAGATTTGATAAGAATCCAAGACAGTCCCCAGTCTGGTTATAAATTCACCATCTCACAAAGGCAAAATAGCTCATTCCACAGCTTGCTCACAAATTTGTATTCTTGGAAAAAATCTAAAGTAATGGCAGCTGGTAAAATAATTAGGATCATACAGATATAATTACACTGCGCATCTGCAACTGTTCTACCACCATCAGACTACAGAGCAAAGTACCCAGAAAACAGCTGGATTAAGTCTGCTCTCAACTCGTTTTTTAGGATGTGAAACTGACAGCAAAATGCCTCCAGCTTGATAAATTTTCCTGGGCATTTAGATGTGGTCACAGAGGTAGCAGGAAGAACAGGAAGCATTTAATACCTTCAACCTGGTGTGGCAATAGTTATCCCCCAACAACACAAAACAAAGAAAATAATATCTTTTGGTATCTCACTCTTTCAAAGGGGGAAAAAAAAAAACCCTAATGAAATGTAATTATTCTCTTTTTGAGGGTTGCAGTCATTATGTTGGGCTCAGGCTGGGGAATGCCCAGCTATCACATCTGACACAATGTAGGGTTAGGGCACGAAATTAGATTTTCCTCATTCTGTCCCAGTTTCTGTCTTCATGTTCAGGGAAACTTTGGCCACAGTGGCTTCCCAACCACACAAAAATCTGCCCAGGCACTGATAGAATCCTTCCTTGAGGGGCTTGCACCCAGAAAGGTAAAAAAGCACATAAAACCCAGCCTACTCAACAAAGTCCTCAGAACTACAGCTATATATCTCATTAATACAATTTTCTGTTGCTTTACAAGTCTTTGGAATGTTTTTACTCATCAAAAAATCTTTCTTCTCTTCTACTCTGCACAAAATCAAGGACCCACATCCACTGTTTTTCTCCAGGTCTTTTTTCACACCACTATGTTTGCCTCAAAATGGCATTTCATGGGATGTGGTCTTTCCTGAGATTACAGATGTAAAGAGACAATTAATCCAACTTCAAAATATGCTGCTCATTTGATGATCCAAACATAGGCTCTGAGAAATATCCAATATATTGAAAAAGCCACAGGCCTCAATTAGCTGGCACTGATCAGAAACAAAATATTTTTAATTATTAAAGCCTAGAAATCTTTCAAAACATACAGAAATATGCTATTTAAGTTGTTTTGACTATGATATTTAAGCATATTCTTGCTTTGAAACAGTAAAAAATGGGGGATTCCCATTACTCAATCCATCAAGAAGACCAGCTGGCTCAGGGACCTGCAGACAGCATCAGAAATGTATTTTCAGCCATAGTCATAAGAGCAGCAACACAGCAAATACCTGAAATTGTGGAGAAAAAAGGTGGCAGTATCACACCATGACAAACTTCACAGAACTCAAAATACACCCACAATCATAAGGCTGGATATTCAACAGCCTCAAGTCCTGAAAAATGTATTGTTGAAGACCTCAATATCAGCTGAAAAAGAAAAGCAAAGGCCAAAAAGCTCTGGGGTTTTGTTGAGAGGTCTATTGCTTACAGCTTCTCTTCTCTTCTTTAGAAAATCCCCCAAAACCTGGGAAAAAGCAAAGGGAGACTTTGCATAGTTCAGTTTTATAGAGGAAGTCTGCACTTCATGCTTCACAAAGAAAATATTACATCTATTATCACGTTTTTGACTTACATTTGAAAATGATTAACATTATTTATATTCAAATTGTTAGACTACAGTGTCAGATTGATAAAATAAAGAGCATTTTCCCCCCCTGTTTTTCTCATTAAAGAAACATCTTTTTGCGAGTGCTTGGTGGTTTTTTTTTTTTTTATCCTTTGCCTCTTTTCCTGAGGAGTTGAGATATTTTCTGCATCACCAAGCTGTCTCTGGCACTAGAATTTCACAGTTACAAGAGGTAACTGGAAGCCTGTGACTCTTCCACATTTGTGCAAATTGTAATTTCGAGCACAACAAGAACGAAATTGCATTTTTTTTCCTCACTTTAGTCTCAGCAAACCTCTCTAAGAGAAGTACCAGAAGGCAAAACAACTATCTGAAAGTACTACTGAGAATATTTTGATAGCTACTACTACAGATATTTTTCTGACCACACCCACTAGGAATATTGATTTTCTAGACATGATCACCATTGCCAAAAGAAGGTTCTTTCTCCACATGGTAGTAAACATAAAGCTTCTCAATTAGAAAATACAGTTTATCACTTCTGGAGGAAGAAAACACTCTGAGGAGTTTTTTTTGGTCAAAGCTTTCCTTGCACAAAATATACCTGGGAGATTAATAACCCCTCTCCCCTTTCATCAGACTCAGTTTCTCTTGTCAAGACTTTCTCCCAAGCAATAAATTAGCTGCTCAGCCTCCTTAATAATCTGTTTCTCTGGTAAATAAAATATGCTGATGGAGTCTTCTGAACATGAAGTACCTCAGGAACATTGAAAATGATGAAATATAGAAAGTTGTCACACAGTGTAAGAAAGGAATAAGGAATAAATACCAGAAAACTCTCTAAATGTGGCCTTGGATGAAGTCAATATTCTAAAGACAATAACAATTAATTAGATCAGTAAAAGCAATTAGGCATCCAGGCTGATTAAATATCATATAACAGTATTTCTTATGGAAAAGAGTGTTGCCTACAGATGAGGACAGCATGGGGGATAGACATGTGCATCCTGAGATTCAAAGAAGAATTTTTGTTCTTTTGTGGATGGACAAAACAACCTGAGGAAGTCTCAGAAATTAATGAAACTGCGTTTAGAAAAAAAAATAAAACAATTAAAGCCAAATTAATTGAACAAAGCCAAAAAAATTGCATTATGTGCTGGGCTGAGATGAGTTTTTGACTTTCCAGCTGCAGAGCAAGACTGGTCTGGAAGCTCTGCTGGTGACAGCCAGTTGGTGGGACAAACACCTCAACTGTCCAAGGAGAGACTCCACAGGTGCTCTGGAACCCATCTGTGAAACCAGGAGGAGTTTGCATCTCTCCCTGGGCACAGCACATGACTGGGACTGGAGCTGTTGGCCCTGCAAGCACTGAGGCAATGTTTCATTAAATTTCAGATGAGGAAGTGCAGTTGTCAGGTTTTACCAGAAGAACGTGGGGCAATTCTATCCTGGATATAAAACAATGCATAATTTTTGCCCACTTACAAAAACTCAATTTGCTTTCCTCCTGGTTTCTTCCATGATATCAACCCTCACAGCTGAAAAAAAATAATTTTAGGAATTTTTATTGGATGTTGAAAATGATGCTTGGAATTCCCTAACTCTAATTTCTTTTCTACCTGGTTATAGAATAATAATCTTAATGCAAACTGTCTTACATTTGCACCACATACTAACCCAAATATCTTATTTCAGACTTAATTTTTGCGTCCTGGACAATAAAATCCTCCAGTCTGATAAAGATCCAGGCAACACAGTTGTCAGGGACTTGAACTGAGGTTTCTTAGCCCAAACTTTTTGCTACTTACAAGTTCAGTTTCTAGTCTAAACTACTTACCTAGACTCAATAGTCAGAAGTAACCAGAGGCAAAGATGGATAATATACTCCATTTTAAGGTACATAGGTTGAAACATTCCCTTAAGAGCCTGACATTCTCCAACAACACTAGAGACCTCAATAAATTTCATTTGCATTTGATACTTACCTTTGGGACAAATTAAGCTCTTTAAGATCAATACCGTGAAAACCATCAAAGGACGACCCTACCTTGTGCATGCATGTAATGAAACCCTCCTTGCATGATGAAAAATCACAGGAAAAAACAGTTAATCCCTCCTCTGTGCCCATGTGTTTCCCTACAGAGCTGGCAGAACAGCCCTTGGATTCCGATCTGATGTGAGACTTGACACAGAGGGTTTCTGTCCTATGGCAGCAGCGTCAGGGAACACACGCTCAGATTGCCCACAATCTGCCCCAAAAGAGGTGCCAGAAAGGAGGAGGCAAGGAAACAATGACAAAGTTTTTTCCATGACAGAAATCAGGCACAGCGCACGAGAACATAGTCATTGTTTAGATTTTGGCATGTCACAGTGGAGAAATGGTGGTCTCCTGGCAAGGGAGCACCATGTAAGCATGAGGTGCTGGTGGCAAAAAGCAGAAGGATGTTCTAAGAAACTGTGATTTGTACCAGACCTTTATTCTCTCTTCTTTTGTCTCAAAACACATGTGTTATGTAGATATATCTAATTACGGCCACACATTCAGCCACTGACTGCTGCTTATTTTTACAATGAGGGAAACATCCGTCCATTTGCTAAGGTGAACAGGAATATCTTGTTTTGTTTACTGCTTAAAAAAAAAAAAAAGAAAAAAAAAAAGGAAAAGAGAGAGAAAAAGAAAGAAATGTCTTCCCCCCTGTCATCCAAGAAAAGAAAGAAGAATAAATAAATCTCCATATCCACTTTCAGGTTCATGCTGGTCCTGGTACATAACAAGCTTCTTCAGCAGCTGTGAGTGCTTTTCATCATCTGCTCTGTTGTGTTTGTGTGTGGCAGCGAGTTCATCTGAGCAGCGTGACAAATGCAATGGCCTGAACTTCCTCCAAAGACAGCAACAGCAGCGCTTGGTGCCTCCTGTCTGAACTAAAAAACAATATTGCAATAATGTTGGAGCAAACTTGCTCATTTGAATTTGAAATTCAGTGTGGAAGGGAAGGTGGAGCGCAAATGTGGCAAGTGCCATTGTATGGGCTTAGGTCTCTTGACAGAAAAGACAGGTTTAGTGAATTTCTACAAGTATTAATTAGAAAGCTACCCACAGATCCAATGGATTCTGTCCCCCTTATGCAGATATGTGTAAAATATTCACAGGAGAAATTAAATGAAATGAGATAAGAATTTTCATACATGTCCGCTGACCACCTCACATCAGGCTCAGCATTCTCAAATGTTAAAGTGGTAAATGAAACTACTTCCATCTATTTGGGCAGGAATGGGGCTAAGAGATTGTTACCGTCCAGGACTGAAAATGGCCCAGGCTCAGGGAAAGGGTAATGATGACCAAGAGGAGATGAAGAAAGTGGGGATGAGAAGAAACCTCCGAGTTTTTCAGCAAAAAGCACAATGGAAAAGACAAACTTCAGCACAGGCAATGCCTGGAGCAGCCAGGACACTCACCTGGGATGAGGAACTCATCAGCTGTTCTCAATTCTACCAAATTTATAGGCAAAGGTGGGTAAATATTTAAGCCATTACATGTTGGTTTAAATATTTGCCAATATTTAAACGCTGGTTTCCCTATAAGGAAACTTCTATGACTCCCACTTTTCTTCCTGTTTCTCACAGCTCATTGGTGTCCTTAAGCAGGGAAGGGGTATGGAGATTTAGTTTGCAGGAAAATACTCTGAAGAGCTTGGAGAGAAGAGTGTTTTCCAGTTCTGGTTCCGTGGAAACAAAATACACAGTTGTTTCATGCCAGGAAATGTTTTTGGTAAACAGAGACAGTTTACAAGATTTCTGATAAGGGCACTTGTATTGTACAAAGTCTCCCAAGTTTTTTCAGTGAGTGTACCTCATTGTATTGCTCTGAAAACAAACTTTGTGGAAGGAGTAGGCACCTCACAATAAACCTCTACTGCTATTAGATGTATCCACCTGGAGACATCCAAAAATGTACCACTTTATGTAACACTGGTTACACAGTCCCTAAACATCCTTAGGGTTTTTAGAATTTATAGGGCAGTGTCACTATTTATGAGTTCAAATGTCTTCATCCTGGCCATAAAGTACTTTAACTCCCCTGCAACTAAACACTTCATTGAGTCAATTCCAAGCCCTTGTTGGGCTGGCTGACTGGAAAAGGAAAAGAAATAAGGAAAAAAAAGGAAGCAAATCCCAGTTTATCAGTCTGCCATTTAACATCCTGACAGAAACAGTGAGCTTTCATGAGAACCTTGGTCTCAATTGATTGGTGAAGCAGTCTTGGCTCAGTTGGCTCTGTTTCATCCATCTAAGATCTCAGGGGAGATCAAGGGGATGTGAGGGAAGCACCAAGAAGCTGCTTATAGCAGGCCGCCCAGATGGTGCCCTTGACTTTTATTTAGGACCCTGTGTCAGCAGCGTGGCATCTTTAAGACACCAACAGAGACCTGGCACAGCAAAATATTTATTTGTCTTGTCCTTTCCCCTCCTAAACTTTCATTTTCCTTAATACTATCCCATGTAGATGTGAAATGCTGATCTTAGAATTACACGAAAAAACCTGTGCCTGTCTGCTACTAGTGGCACCAACCCAGAGCAGAGTTCAGGATGAGGGATTGAAGTGGGAGACCCAAATGCCTGGATGTAAAGCTGCTTGATTGACATATGTGGAGCAACAGCAATTATGGTTTGCCCAAATCAGTGCTTGGAGGATTTACCCCCCATGCTGCCATCCTCTGCCTCTCCATGTGTTTGTTTTGTTGACTGTCAGGGACCACATGCATCTCCAAAACCCTTAGCTCACTTCCAAGGGTGATCTGTGAGCGTGCCTCTGGGGATGGCAGGAATCCATGTTTTTTGGATTATGGGGAGGTTTGGCCTGGGAAACATTGCAGGGGCGTATGCGCAGGTTGGCCACTCCAGCCACAGTGCTTAGAACAACCACAATAACAAATTAAGCATCACCATCGCTTGGCTGTCACACATTTGGAACAAATTTGAGACTGAATCATAAACTAAGGCAGCCTGAGCTGAAAGCATCCTGAAGGAGATCAACAGCATCACAAGTGCAAACCCAAACTGTTCATTGTAAGAGGTGAGAGAGAAGATCCCTGCGTAGCAGATGTGTCACAAAAACTTGAGAGCATTTTCCTGGACCTGTTCATCAGGGCTTGGTATCCAAAAATGTGTCCTTAAGCATCACCCACTTGCTGTGGTAAATAGCTATGAGTTTTCAGAGGCGAAGCAGAAGGAAAACTTAGACCAAAACACTTGGAGCAATCTCTGAAGACATCAGTGTCAGATTCACTGGATGACAGATTTAACCACGGTTTCGTGGGAGTTCAGAAACCCCAGGTCAACACTCTGACATAGCAAAAGGAGGGAAAAGCCCAGCACTCTCTAGCAGAGCACTAGATCTTTGACACAAGCCAAAACCTGCCTTGGCAACATTTTTACACACAAGCATCTCACAATTTTCACCCACAACAGGCACACATATGGTTAAGGAAGACCTTCAGCAAATTGTACAACTCATGGTGGAAATACAGTTGCTATTTCCCTGTGGCTGCATAGGTGTTGATTTTGGATTTTCCACAGCATGTTTAATCACAATAAGCCAACACATTTGCATGCAGTAAATTCCTCAGCCCCAGGTCTTGATGAGGATAAGAGTGAAAGACCCTTGTGCAGTCCCTGCTGGAAGCTCCTGGCTTGTTGGTGCAGGCTCAAAGGGAAATAAAACATATTTGTCACAGCTGCTGACAATAGCAGGAGCACAGAGCACCAACACAGTGCTATCTTGTCCATCTTGAGGCAGGTTACAGCCCAGACAGATAATATTCATTAAATGGTTGAGTATTAAAGCTGCAGTCAGTGTTGGAGAAGGTTCTATCCAAACCTTGCATGCTGACTCCCAAGCCAAGGCAGGTGGGGCAGTTTACATTTAAAAGGAAGAAAAGTAAACATGTGAGATCAAATGAGAGGCAGGCACACTACAAACAACACAATAAAGCCAGGCCTAACCATATTTTCTTCTTTGGATAACAATCCCAAATCTTCAGATATCCCTGGACAAATGGCTGGATTTTCTTCCGCAGCCTGGAACAAAGTAATAGTTCATCTCTAATTGGGCTTCCAAATTAATTCTTACCAGTGTGGCCAGCATTAGTTTCTGGTGCATCATCAATCATCTCATATAATAAAAGGGTTATCCACGCATTTTTAAACCACCTGGCACAGTTTAAATCTCCCATCTGCTTTCATTCTTCTGCCCTCTAATAAGTCTCGGTCTCTTGCAGAGATCCAGTAGTAGAAATTAATTGTGTTCCCCTTTCTATGCCACTATTCAGCCTGGTGGTTGCAGCTAATACTTTCTTCAGCCTCAGGCCTGGAAGCATGTGGTAGGCTTAATTTTTTAGCTTAACAGTAAATCTTCATTGGTTGTGGAAGCTGTGAGTCATGAAAAAAGCCCTACACACTCTTGGGGTGTTTGTACCCTGTGATGATTTGGAACATTGAGTAACCAAGCACGAGAAATTCAGAAATGTGAAGTCTAACTGTGAGTGAGCTGCTGATAAAAAACAAAATACTCAAAGATGCTCACTTCTTACTCCTTTGCTTTAAAGAAAATTAGGCACCAATCACCATTTGAAAACGGTTTTTTGCCATGAGAAAACTACAGTAACATCAATATTTTCATCAGGTTTGTTGACAATGTCTTCTACAAAGTCTGGACTTTAACACAAAGAAAGCTTCTTCAATAGATTATCCCCTAGTGTTAGTGTCTTGATGCTCAGTGCTTTCAAAACTAAACAGAGAAATCTTTGTTTAGTCTCAGTGTGATCAAAAGATTTATTTTGCAGGGGGAAAGGGACAGGTTTTGCTAATTGTGGCCCCTGTGAGAGAATAGTGATACCCTTCTGTCTCCTTGCGCAGAGTAAAAGACACATATTTTTTGATTTCTTTTTCCACTGGTAGAGGACAGTGGATTAATAAAGAAAGATTTACTTCTTTCTTCCTTACTCCCTGAAAATGCTATCAAAACACACTATTGTTAACAATTTATGTTGGAGAAATGAGCTGTAATCAACACCATATTTGTTTTGTGTGCAGGACACACTCAAATACGTGTTACCAGAGAAAGTGCTACATCTCCAGCTCTCCTGAGACTGGCATGAATCCATAAAATTTAAAGAGAGGTGCCCTTTGGCCACTGCTGGTTTCCTTCTCGTGCCATAAATAATACAATGGCATGTCCTCAGGCCAGAAGTGAGTTCAGCCTGCTGCTGAGACAGAGTCCACTAGGAAATGTTTGGGAAGGGCATAACATCAGAGCAGTACATCTCCCTTGTACCAGCATACCACAGTGAGGCTCACTGACCTGGTTGTTCCTTGATGGGAAATTCTGCTCTCCCTGGATGGACATTTATACAAATTTACCCAAATTTACCAGATGCCCTTGGAAACTTCTTGTCTTTCAGTAACCCATAATACCCCATAGGACTACTTAACTATGCACTACAGGGAAAGAAAAACCAGAAATATTTGTTTTGTTTTAAATTCTGTGCCTGATAACTGATGGGATTAGTTTCTTGATCTGGCTGCAAGGAATCCAATTCTGGCACAAGGGAGGGAGTGGGATGGCATGGCCAGGGTCAGTGAGGGAGGAGCAGGAGAACAGGACTATCACCTCTTCAGGCAGAGTGGATTTAGAACCATTCAAGACAGACAGCACCACAACTGAAGGAAGCTGCTGTGACTCATCCACTGCAAGAAACTCCCTGAGCATTTCCTCTGTGAGCACTGATACAAACAATTAATTTAGATTTCTGCCAGTTCTTATCTTCCCCAAGCACTTCCATTATCCTTTCATCTTCCAGAGGCCATGCAGGCAGTTGGAAAGATATATGTATTTATAAAAAGAGGTTATTAATATTTTTGCCTTTAGAAGCTCTTCCTCAAGACCTTTCTGGTTCCTTTACTCTTTCTTTTTGATGGAGGTTTCCAGCTAGTCTCCCTTATAATTCTTTCTATTTCCCTGTTTGTCTGCTACTTAATTTCTTTTTGTTCCTGATAGACTCCCTTACCAAACTGCCTCATTTACACCATTATTGAGTTGGTTTTTTTCCTTCCAAAATTGTATTGTTTGTTTTATTTTTAGTGTCACACTGGACCACTCTACAAAAATCTCAGTGTCACCTGCAAATATTTTATTTACTTTTTTGACTACTTTTTTTCTTTCTATTCCCCATTTTAATTCAACTTTTTTTCTTTTAGTTAACACATCTGTGTTCTTCCTTGGGGGAAAAAAACCAAAAAACCAAAAAAAACCACAAACAAACAAACAAACACCCCAACCAAACCAAACAAAACAAAACCAAAAACTCCAAAAGCCAAAAACATAACACCTAAAAAACCACAATAAATTTGGTCTTGGGGGTCTTTTCCAACCTCAGAGATTCTCACCTGTCTGGCTGGCTTTAAGTAGCTGCTGCATTTTGCTTCTTGGTTTGTCCATCATGTTTTGATGACAGACATTTATCATCCTGGGGATTTTCCATTCCTTAATTCACTGCCCACACATTCAGAGTTTCACTAGCATTTAGTACTTTTTGCAAGAACCAAAGCTGAGCCTTACTTATAATCAGATTGCTCAAGGACTCATGAAAAGTTGGAAGAAAATTAAGTGTCATGAATAATACAAGAAAGTAATGAATACTTTCAATATCACAAGGGGAGAATAACTTATAAGCTTCAGAGCTTGATGGGTCTTTACAGAGAAAAGCTGCTTGGGGAGAAATCTTTCTCTGAAAATTCAAAGCTCTCAGACAATTTGGACACAACCAGTGCCAGCTTTCCTTGTGGACAAAGATTCAGCTTTCCTCCCATCTTTTCTTCCTTTCTCTCTCCTCCCTCATTGTCAGCACCCAATCAGCTCTTTCCTCTTGCCAAACGTGAGGACTTTGGCCTGGGTTTTAAAGCCTGTTACCCTTGAAAGGGGAAAAAGGCTGAGTGCTGAGACACAAGCAATGTGATGGGGAGGGAAGGATGGGTGCAGTGGGTAGGTCCCTGTCCAAACCATTATAAATGTTGGAGTCAGATCTTTTCCACACATCTCCAGCTAGGTCACCTACTGTTCCTCTAAAAGAGAATTCAGAATGGAGTGGCATTTCCTTTGAGGAAGGTGCTCTGTATTCAGAGGTAGCTTATGTCTCATGCGATGCATGAGCTGCTGTTGTGAAGGACTTCTTTTTTTATTGAACAGTAATGCATTGTAAACTCCAGCATAAAACTCCAGCTGTCCCTTTACACACTTGGCTTTTTGGCAATCACTCGGTTTTCTTTTTTTTTTCCCCTTTGAATAGTCATAATTTATATACAGAACCAGCCACACACACACACACACATACATATTTCTTTTTTTCCACTGGCTTTGTCCTGGTTTTGGCTGCACACTCCTTTGGGTAAAATGGGTGAAGTTGGCTTTATGAGTTATAAAACGGCAGGATGTAAGAATTCACTTGTTTTTGATGTGTTAGTAGTATTTTATGGATAAAGTGTGAAGAAAGCCGTATAATTGGGTTACTGGGAATAGCACATGTGCCTAAAAAGGAGGAAATAGATCCTGAGATCTGGCATTCCTTCATGCAGGGGGTATGGGGCTGATGCAAGGCTAGAACTGATTCAACTGATGTGGTAATGTTCAATTAAATGAACAGTGAGCTCTCTGCCCATTCCCTCCCAAGCATCGATGGTTAATCAGCACCAGCAATAAAAGTGTCCTAAACAATGAAATTAATTGAGTGATCATTTCAGTCAGAGATGGACATTCTGACCCTTTCTTCAGGTCCCCCGCTAACAGTGGAGTTAAGACAATTTTGCAGCAGCAAAAGTGTAAGGAAGATCAAACATGCAACAATGAGACTGAAAAACAGAGCTCTTCTTATGCCATCCTCTGGGAAGTCTCAGTTCCTTGTAAAGCATTTTGTACTTCATAGTTTGCCATAGGCAAGGCAGTCAAGACAGACTTTTGGCTGAAGCAGTACTTGTGTTTGACTTGCAGTCTTCAAATAGGTTGGTTTTTTTTGGGTTTTTTTTGTCCATTAAAATAAAAAAGGTTTCATCCAATGAACTGCTATTCAATAAGTGAACCTATATATATCCGTCCCTCCCAAATAATTCTACACGAGTCTAAAAACTGGATAAGTCAGTTAAAATCACACAGCACCTCCCAGAAAAAGGTCTGGTTGTTGCAGAGGAGCCAGAGAGAGGAAGGTTTTAGACTACTTTATTTCACATTTGTTGTCTTTCTGAGAGGGTACTGTAACAACTGTAATGAATTACACTTTCAGGATGAAAACTCAAGGGTCTACCTGACACAAGACTCTGCCATGAGCTCCTGCCATTCCCAGCACCACCTCACCTCCAGCCCCTCTGCATGTCCCAGGGATAAGGAGAAGGAGAAATGGGATGAGGAGATAAGGGATGAGGAGATAAGAGATGAGGAGGAGGAGGAGAGGCCAAACCACAGCACAACATGCTTGTGCAGCATCAATAGCTGATGGGCACGGCCAGCAGAATGAGCTCTCATCCCTGGGCACAATCCTTCTCTTCTCCACTGCTCCCACCAGGAAATCTGGATGATGCTGACAGCGTGGTCCCTGGGGACTCCAGATCCCAAAGACACAGGAGTGCTCAGGGCTCCTACAGGGAGGAGAAGGCATTTTCTGCATACATGGCTCTGAGATGGGTTTAAGGACAGCAGCTGGAGCCCCAGAATGGGACAGCCATTTTTGCACAGTGCTGTCCTTGAGCCCCAAAGCCCTGCCAGGTTGCAAACCTGATGGTGCTACCAGGACCCTCCAGTGGGACCACAGAGCTCTGTGTCACCACCACTCAGATGTGGTTCAGTCACCACTAGCGAAACCTGGACTAAGTCTCACTCAAGCCCAGCTCCAGTTTCCCAGTCCTTTAACAGCTGCTCTCACTTACTCTTACAAGCACAGCATCTCTGCATATAATTTACATTCCTGCAGATGTCCTTCTATTTTTTGGCATCACTGAACTGCTTCCAAATTTCTTTTCTATTTAGTCTAATAGATGTAAAACATTATTTAGATTTTCACTCATAAAAGTGACCAAAAGCAGCTGTATCTTCACAAGCTGTTGGATGCAAACCAAAGCTGGAGGTTGCTCTCACATACACTAATGGGAAATATTTTCAGAGCACCGTCCCCATAAAAAAAAAGGCTGCATTTCATCTTACCTGAAAGATCTACAGCTACACAGTCAAGTTAAAGCTTTTATTAGAGTTTGTTAAGAAATTACTATCCAAAAAAAGAGTCCATTATGTTGAACTGCTGTAAAGATACACTCTAACTCAATGAAGAAGTCCATCTGGGTGCTTTCCTGGCTTTCCCCCTATGGAAAATGTATTGCTTGTGGAACACATTGTGTTGGTGGGCTACAAAGGTATCACAGGGGAGGAACCAATGCTTTCCAGCCTCTCCACAGCAGCTGTCTCTGGGAACAATCCTGTAATTCTACCGAGGGCAGGAAAACTGGATCCATGTGCCGGCACACACACCCTGCTGGCTGACATTTAACCCACCCTCCAGGGCTTTGCTGCCACTTCTGCAGGGATAACTAAATGTCCAGTTTCTGAGGTTCTCCTCCAGAATGTTCGTAGAATATTTTCTTGTCTAAGACCTGAGTAAAATCCAAGGAACCATTTTTTGTCCCCTCCAAGGTGAGGAACATTTCTAGAGTTTATTCAATGACATCTTTCTTCCTGAATCAGTCTACTAAAAGAGACCCACCAGAGGATTTAACTATGCTACCAAGTTATCCAACAAAGGAGGAGGATCTAACAGATGAATGTCCACAAAGCTGGATTCCTGGAAACAAAGGGCTCAACAGGGCAATGTGAAATGAGAGGCAGCCCCACAGCCTTGTAACTCTGTCCTTTTCTAGTAACAGGCCCCCAACTAATCCAAACTGCTCTTGGAGGAGCCCTGAGGGAGCCAGGATTGGGAAAGGCTGTCAAGACTGTGCTGGTGCTGCTCCTTTGCAGGAGGAAAACTCCTGCATAAACAGTTGATTCATTTGAAATTCTCTGAGGGGCTGTTGAAACTGAGTGAGGGTGTGGGGACTGAACCGTCTGCAGTTCGTTTAACTATTTCTATTTCAAAGGTGAACAATAGCATCAACAAAACTGACATTAATAACAACAGTTCTTGTGCCAGAACTGTAATATTGTCTTCCTTCCGACACTTCCTTCCGACACTTCCTTCCAACACTTCCTTCTGGCACTTCCTTCCTTCCTTCCGCCACTTCCTTCCGCCACTTCCTTTTGCCACTTCCTCCCCTTCCTTCCTTCCTTCCTTCCTTCCTTCCTTCCTTCCTTCCTTCCTTCCTTCCTTCCTNGCCACTTCCTCCCCTTCCTTCCTTCCT
>VZRH01004856.1:0-16133 GCA_013397555.1 Urocynchramus pylzowi
CGACCGGGGGAGGTGCCTGTGGGATGCCGTAGCGTGTCCGGGGGGTGGCCGTGGTTCCTCCGTCTCCCAGCTGCTCACTCTCCCCGCAGAGCGCCGTGCCGGGGTCACCGGCTCACTCCGGCGGACGATGAGATGTACCAGCGGACGCGGGTGTTGGTGCTGGAGCCAGAGTCCCCCAACATCATGTTCATCGAGGGCTACAGCACCCGCGGCTTCACCATCAGCGGAGACGTGG
Organism: Urocynchramus pylzowi; assembly: GCA_013397555.1. Taxonomy (NCBI): domain Eukaryota; kingdom Metazoa; phylum Chordata; class Aves; order Passeriformes; family Fringillidae; genus Urocynchramus; species Urocynchramus pylzowi. The sequence goes on from VZRH01004856.1 coordinate 236, forward strand.
TGGTGGGGCCCTGCGCCGTCCTGCCCCGCAGCATCCTCCAGTGGAACGTGAGTGCCCGGCGGCGGGGCGGGGGCTGCCGGTCGCCACCGCGCGCCGGAGGCAGCTCCCCTCAACGCCCGCCGTGTCCCCGCAGGTTGGCTCCCACCGGGACATCTCGCACGAGAGTTTGTCGCTGTTCCGGCTGCTGGAGCCCCAGATAGGTACGCTGGGCAGGAGGGGCGCGGGCTGTCCCCCCATTCAGGCTCCTGTCGGGGTGGCTGTGCGGGAGCCATTGGTACCTGCAGCAAGGGCAGGTTTGGGCCGAGGCAGCTCGAATGCTGCCCTGCCCACCCTTGTCTTGCCCTGGTTGCAGAGATCCTGGTGCTGGGCACAGGGGACAGGGTGGAGCGGCTCCACCCCACCACGCTGAAGCGGATGCGGGAGTGCGGGATTGCTGTGGAGGTGCAGGACACGGTAAGGGTGAGCACAGGCAGCACCCCATTGAAAGGGAGGGAGGGAGGGAGGGGTCACGCGCCATGTGGGGAAGGGCTGAGTCTCCTTTCTGAGGGCCGGAGCTTAACTCACTCCCTTTTCTATTCACAGGCAAATGCATGTGCAACCTTCAACTTCCTGATGAATGAAAGGCGGGTGGTGGCTGCTGGGCTCATCCCCCCGCGGGGCACCTACGGGGTGTAGGCACTGCCTGCCTTGCCCATGGGCTGAGTGGTTCTTCCCCTGCCTGCCTGAAGCCCCCGAGGGTCACAGCTCCCAGCTGAGAAACGGCTCCATGGTGAACTGAGGAGCTGTCGGCTCAGTGATGGCTCTGCACACAGGAGTGCTGTGAAATACACAGGCTTAGCTCTTCCCTGTAGTCCCTGGCTTCTTGGCCTCCCTGCCCAGTCTGGGTTGGAGACTGTGGGGCACAGTACAAGGCTTTGCTGGCGACACTGCTCCCACAGCCCTGCCAAGTCATGCCCCACACCTTGGCAGCAAGAAGCCTCACCTGAGGGAGGGTGAAGGCTGGTGGGGTGAGCTGTACATCCCCAGGCACATCTGGAGTTCCACGACGAAAATATATGTAAATGGGAAGTACAAGAAATTGTGTGGTGGTTAATGCACGGTACATTGAGGCTGTAACAAATTGATGGGGCATGTGCTCACCTTGGGCACTGGGCAGCATGCTACACATGCCATGTGCCAGCAGCTTCCTGAGCACAGCCAGCACAAGCAACTAGTGTGTCCCAGCTGGTGTTGGCCTGGCTCAGGCTCTCCAGTGGAGCTTTGCACCACCCCAGCACAGATGTCTCTTGGCAGTGTTAGTCCAAGGGTCCTGCATCCCCTCTCATTAAAGGCTCAAGCTTCAGCAGGGGACTTGGAAAGGGGCCCTGTCCTGAACTGGATGGTTCATAGTTGGGGATACCACCCCTGGGGAGGAGAGTACATGTACCTAACGGAAGCCTCATGCCCTGAACTCTGCCACCTTGGCAGGCGAAGGCAGGGAATGCAGCTGCAAGGTGAGGGTGGCTTTGCTTAGCAAGTGTCTAAATGAGTGTGTGGCACCAACACTGGCAGTGTAGTCAAGGCTCTGGTTTTAGTGTAGAAGTCAAATTTGACATCCCCAAACCACTGATGGTAAACACACACTCTTCAGCAGGAGTGATGTGTGGGACATGTACAACTGATACAGATGTAAAATACTTCCTGGCTCCTGGCATCGCAAGCACAAGTAAACCTGCCAAGCCAGGGAAGTTTGCACTGCTCAGGCCTGCAGAAATGCAGACCAGCTCTTTTATAAACTTGTGCCCCTCCCAGTGCATTGCCCACCTTCCAGCAAACAATTGCTCTGTTGGAGCCTGGGCAGGTAATCCACAGTGAACAGCCCAAGGGGGTACCGCCACTGGGCCTGGAGGTGTGGCAACTACAAGAGGTTTAGGGTAAGAATGCAGCAGCTGGACCAGGAATGGGGGCCTGCAGCATCCTGGCTGCTGCCACAGCTGGGTTTGGCAGCTCCCAGCAGGAGACAATGGCAATGTAAAACCGCTTGCATTCTTACTCAGCAATTCAGTCCTTGTTTACTCCTCTCAGGAAGGGTTTTTAAAGAAGCCACACTACCACGTGTGGGTTTTTAAAGAAGCCTCCTACCCACGCAGCCCTGTCTCAAGGCTCTCCCCTCCCTGTTGCCCTTCACATGCATACAGTCCCTTCTGGGGTTATCAGCTGCCTCTGACAGTGCGGGAAGCAAAGGACAGAGCCAAGGACAGAGAACAAGGGAGGTAAAGAAGGAAAAGGGGCTCCGGGCTGACACCAACTGCACATCTTTTCATTTTTTTATTGTAAAACATGGGCAACACGTGCAAGGCTCCAGCCCAGGATCACTGCTCCTGGGTGGAAGGCGGGCCCCGCGGGTGGTCAGAAAGCAGCCAAGGGACAGCAGGAGCTCCAGGCAGCCCAGAATAATGGCACTTCTGCAGCAAGAGCAGCTCCCGCGCGGAGCGGCGCAGGGCTGAGTGGCACAGGGACAGACACAGATCTCTTTCAGAAGAGGCGCTTCTCATACCTGCCAGGGAAGCAGCACCAGGGAGCCCCTTTACTGACCCACCTCACTCAGGGCAGGGACAAAGGTATGGAACGGATCCTGCCAGCCCAGAGAGGGGAACAGCCTCAGCATCCTGACAGGCCATGGATTGGCCTGGCGGCGTGGTGCCAGGGCAAGCCAATGAATGGCACACCAAGCCTAGGGCACGGCAGCTGACGTACAGGGTGGCTGTTCTTCACCCCCAACACCCCCCCACCCCCAGAGTGACAAGGATCCTGCCAGAAACACTTACGAGTGGAGGCCGTGCACCCCTCCTTCAACCTGAGCAGACGTTGTCCTCTTCTCAAATTTCAGCTCCCCCGAGTACATCATGGCTCTGAGGGGGAAGGAGGACACCTGTCACAAGCCAGGCAGAGTCTAGGGAAGACAGTGCTCTGGCACATGCTCAGCTGGAACATCTGGGATAAGGGTCACTGGTTCCTCCAGCTGTGGCCAGAATGGTCTTCGCTGTGCTCCCAAGAACCAGACTGGGTAACGTAATCCCAACATTTTGAGCCCAGCCAGCTGAATATGCCACAACAGACCACACTCCTGCATCCCTGGGGCTGGCAGATCCATGATGCAGCGCCCACTGGAGATGAGGGGAGGGCTACAAATTATCCAGAACACACCACAGCTTGAGTACAGCTGCACAGGGACTCCAGACAGCAGCACCATGACCTAACGAGAGCACAGGCATGGGGAAGCACTCACCGGACTTGGGTCAGGCTCTTGGCACCAATATCCTGGCAGGAATGCTGGATCCCAGCAATTAGGTATGGAATGAATTTATGGATAGAGCCCTTGTCTTGCACCGCACCGGAGACTCCCTGGGCCACTTTAATTTTGTCTGTCTCACTGCATGAAAGCACAAATCAAGGGTATTTGTAAAGCAGAGAAACCCCAAAAGTTTGATCTGCTGCCCCAAAACACCATCTCTGACCTGAAATACCGATTCTGGCTGCCCAAGTTCTTGTCCATGGCATCTAGGGAGCCCATGCCGCGGTATTTCTTCAGCCTGATGCCATCCGAGAAGAAGTACTCGCCTGGGGCCTCCGTGGTGGCAGCCAGGAGAGAGCCCATCATCACTGGCACAAGATATCACCAGGAACAGCACATCAGCAGCAGTGGCAGTAGCTGCAAAATCCCTCAGGGTTCCTGGGCACAGCACTGGCTGCAGCCCCCGTGCCCCCAGCAGGTAAACGCCCTCATGCCCAGTGTGATGCCATATGGAAACACCTCCTAGGAGATTTGCTACAACGGTGCTCACCTGTGGAGGCCCCAAGTGCCAGGGCCTTGGCGATGTGCCCAACCGTCTGGATCCCTCCGTCGGCGATCACGGGGACGCCGAACCTCCTGGCGTACTCGGACACCTTGTACACCGCCGTGGCCTGGGGACGGCCGCACGCCAGCACTGCGGGACAGAGCGCACACAGGCTCAGCTCCAGCCAGCAGCACATCCCCATCCCAGCAGGCTCTTTCAGGCTTCCAGCACACACATGCTCCAGCACTCAGAACGCACAAATCCCTGGATGCTCCTTCCCTAGGCTGAATCCAAGAGAAGCAGATGCCCAGGAGATGCCTGCTGAGATGTCCTCGCAGCTCTTGGCTCCAAAAAGCTGTGAGGGACCTCGGGACTGGGGTCTTTGATTGGATGCCTGGGATCAGACAAGACTTGTGGCTCAATCCTTGTGCACAGCAGACATGTGGGAAGCTTGGGAAGGAAACAAAGCAAACTCCAAAAGCCCCTCTCCCAAAGCATCCCTGGCATGTAGCCATGTCCCACTGCTGGCTCTCTCCTGGAGCTGCCAGACCCCTTGTCCATGTACCCAAAATCTGTATGATGTGCCTCTTGAATGGAAAGGCAGTTGGCTGGGAGAGAGCTCATATGCCTGTATATGCTATAGATATATCTATACATATAGATCTGCATATACACACAAACACACACATGCAGCAGTGGAAAAGGAAACAGGCAGAATGGTTTGGTAATAATTTATGTTCCTGCCCTGCAATGTAGCAAGGGTTCCATCAAGTTTAGCTGCCCCATGAGGAGAGAGTTATTAGCTTTGGATTTACTTGCTCTTCCCAGTCGGTAGCAGTTAAGAAGCTTCCCGTTATGTGAGCACAAGGCATGTCTTGTAACATGTTTGTCAGCCACAGGCATGCAAGAACACTGAAATAAGCTTCTCTCAGGGAGACGTCCCTTCCCCACCATCAACTGGAAGCCTTTTCTTCAGTCATGGTTAGTCCCATAAACTGGGTAAGATTAAGGCCATACAGTATTAGTATTTTGGAGTGTGAACTCCAGGTGTGGTTCGGCCTGCATGGCGGCAGTGCTGGCAGCATGTCCCTGGCAGAGGCCTGCAGGGGCCAGGAGGCTACAGTTTCTCTACTCCCAGCACTCAGCAGCAGCAGCTGAGGGCAGCCAGACTCCAGGCTGAGATTGTGACAGAACTAAATTTAATCAGACCCCAGCATTCAGCTCAGGCTCAGCCAGCCAGGGAGAGGCTGCCAGCTTTATCATCAATGCCCTTAAAGAGATGGTCTTGCAGTTCTGCACTGCTGAAGGCCACAGTGCAGCTGCAAAAAGCTGCCGTGGAAGAGCTCTGTGGAGAGAAACCCCCATTTCTGAAGGGTTTTGAGTCCAGATCTATGGGAGTGCGCCATAGACAGTGCAGGGCCTGCAGAAACCTCTCAAGCACAACCACAGAGACCAGCCCTTTTAAGGCACAGCTTGGCTCAGGGCCCCTGGGAGCATCGTGCCTCTCCGACTGTCCCAGTGCCCAGGGCCAGCCCCGGCGCGCAGGCTTCCCAAGCAGGGCTCTGAGCACACACACACATCACACGGTCAGGGGAAGGGTTTGTCCCTTTTAGTGCATTGGCAAAGGGTGGCCCTACAAAATCATCTGCTAGAGAAAACCTTCCAGGATCTGCAAGAGTAAACCTCTCCCTTTGAGGTGTGTCAGAACTAAGAGAAAGCACAAAGCCTAAGGCTTGCCTTGCAGGGGCTGCTTGGTCAGAGCAGAGAACACTGCACCCTGTGCTGGGCAGGCAAAAGCCCCTTCTCTCCACAGGACTTGGTAGGGAAAATATGGAATGCAGCTGACAAGGTGGCCATGTGCAGTGAAGTCCCTCTGTAACTCATGGCAGCCAGCTCCATGGGAAGCTTGGCCAGTGCACAACTTCCCCAGAACTAGGGCTACATTTTGAGCACGACTGAGAACTGCTCAGGGATCACCTCCCAGTACTGGATCAGCAGGAGCATGCCTAGCTAGGGATCCAGATGGTGCAGTCCGGCTCCTAACTGGATTTTGGAGTGGAGAGAGGACAGGCCTGAGTTCCCTCAGCTTGGACAGTTCAGATTCTGCTTTACAAAATCAGAAAGGCTTCTCAGATTTCATTTCAGATTCAAAACCAGTATCCAAAGCCACAAAACCCCAAGTGCATCTACAGCTAAATTATTCTCAAACAAGCAGTAGGGCCATGTGCAGCCAAATCAGGGTCCTGCTTCAAGACACATAATTAGGGTTGGGAACAGGGCAAGTGACTTACTATAGGTGCCCGTGACAGTAGAAGGGCATTTGGGGCTGTGGGACTTTAGGTCTGGAGGGATCTTTGGAGCAGCTAAACAAAAACAAACACACACATTTTAGAGACAGAAGAACAGCAGCAGAACAAAGGACCCCAGAAGTGACCTGCTACTGGGCAGAGCATATGGTGTGGGACAGAGCTGACTTTGCAGACCCTTCCTAGCCCGAGCCAAGCCAGAGGCCAGATCCAAGGCAGCCAGGTCTGGCTGTGCACAGCGCATGCTTGCCCTACCCCAGCAGCCACCTAGAGAGGTGACCCTTACCCCAAAAAGCCAAAGTTCTTGCCCTTAACAGGGCCAAAAACCTGGGGAGCTGCAGGCAAGAATTCTGCAACTACATCTTCTGTGAAGTGCCACATTCTACCTCTGCTCTACATCTTCACCAAACCCAGCACCCAACCCCATTCCTGGGGCAGCTGGAAGAACCCCAGGGACATTCACCACTCTGCAGATCAGAACATGCCTTTGCCTCAGAGCCAGAGTAGGACATGTGTATCCAGCCTCTGCTCTGGCAATGGAAGTGTCAGCCCAAGGATACTACTCCCTCCTTAGAAAGCTGACCTGAGACAGACTGCCCTGACTGGGAACCCCCTGAAGCCAGGCAAAGCAGGAACAAAGCATAGGTCCAGGGCTGCTCACAGGCTCCATGCTGGAAAGGGCAGAGCTAATGCAGCTCCTACAGCCAAGCAGCTGCTCACTTGCTGCCTCCTGTGGCACAGACCAAGGACCAAAGCAGTGAGGGGCTGTGCTTGTGGACTGCAGCGCCTTGCTGCACCACCACCGCCCCCACCTGAGGTTCAACACACAAGGACTGAGTCTGTCCTCAAGAAAGACTTTCTTCAGGCCCTGGGGATGCCCCTCTTGCCTTTTAACTAAGGGTGGCACAGCCTCTGCCCCACGCAAGCTCTAACTGCAGAGACAAAAGCAAGAAATCCCATTTTGGCCTGGAAATTGCAAAGGCATCAAGCCCAGATCAATACTCAAGCATCACGCACACTGCTGCCAGAGGGAAAGGGAGCACTGACAGCCCAGTGCACTTCACCCAACAGCACTGGGGATCCAGTAAGCTCCTCTCCCTGCAGAGCTGCCACCAGCCCCATTCCACACCGAGCCAACAGCTCCCCTCAGGCAAAGCCACCATCTGCCACACCGGCTCTACTCAGTCTTGGTCAGTCCTGGGAAATGCCTTTGCTGCTGCTGCCACCCCAAAGGTTGGAAGTCCTGGACAAAAGGGGTGAAAGACGTCTTCCTGATGGACACTGCCCTCACAAAGGGAGAATTCCATCCCAGCCATGCTGCTTTTCAGCAGGGAATTTCTACTAAACACGTGTCTTCAGCCTATTTAGGAGGCCGATCTCTCTCACCTTCCTGTGTGATGCAGATAGAGCCACTGCCCATCCCGACCCTCAGGGCATCAACCCCCGCGTCTATGAGGTTCTTGGCCTGAGCAGCGGTCACCACTGTGGGGAGCAAAAATTGGTTTTTGACAACAGACAAGCACATTTGCAAACAACACTTCACTGCTCTGAAGGGTCCCCCACCCAGGGCAACAGCCTGTGCCAGAGCCAGGCCTATCTGGGAGGAGCAGTGAGTTTCTGCTCCAGCTGCCGCAGTGGGTGAGGTGACACTGCCCCTTTAGGCTGTTCTGCAACACACTTCTACCCAAAGGCTGAGGCAGCAGAAGTCATGGCATGGTCCCAAGCACTCTCTGGGCCACACGAGGTAGGGAGGGCAGAGTACAGGGTAACAGCAGCATCAAGTAAAGACAAAGACCACTGGGCTCTGCTGTCAAGAGGCAGGGAAAATTGCCACTAGATTTCCACATCAAGCAATATTCATTATTAAGCAAAATTTTAAACTGGTGTGTAAAATAAGCTAATGCATAATGTGCTATGGAGGACTGTAACATGCTGTGCTGCAGAACAAAGGTTTCTAAGTATCTGCAGCAGTAAGGTACTGCCCTGTGTCTACAGCAGTCTTGCTCCATTCCACAAGTCAGAGGAAACCATTTTAAGCTCATAGAAATTTACCAAGACGACCGTTTTATTCATATCCCTGCAGCTCCCTCTGTGTCTAAGAAACAAATGTCATTTATAGACAAGAAGAGTCTTCAACACACGCCTACCATTTCCTCCAATAACTTGCAGGTTGGGATATTTCTCCTTAATGTATTTTATCATATTGATCTGGAAGATGGAATTCCCCTGAGAGGAATCCTGCAACAGAAACAAAATCAGTTTCAACCAAAATTTCTGCAGATTACAAATTCAGCTTCAGAAAAGTTTCAGATTTTCACTCTGCTTGCTGGGGTCTCTGCTAAGCTGAGTAATGGGCAAAATGACTCCCCAGATTGGGCACGGAACCCCAGAAGAAGCTGCTGCCAGACAGGAATGTACTTCCCTGCAGAAGGGAAGTACATTGTAAAGACTTCAGTAGTATCCTTTAGGTTTAATCCTGTAGCGTCTACAGAAGGCAACAAGCAGAACATCTGGCTGTGGATAAGAACCATCTGGCTCTATCAGCAAGACACTGACAGACCTGTCTCAAACTACAGGTGAAATGGAGAATGTTCCTTGTGAAACCCAGCAGGGCTAGTGGGGGGATGCAACTCCCTACTGTGCAGCAGAGCAGCTCAAAAATGATGATGTCGAGCACTGAGCACTCAGTCCCTGGCAATCTCTGTGACCCAGTCAAATGATGTCTGTTAAACATTTCCCACTGCACAGCCGTGCCCTCAGAGCACAGCAGACTCACAGTATCACAATCGATGAGAAAACCATGTGCAAATACAGGCAGTGACAACTGTGCCTGAAAGTTTACAGGCCAGAAAGGGAGACCAGCAGAGCATCTCTGGGCTCACTGATCACTCCCGAACATCAGTAAGAGAGTAAGACAGTAACAAACGCCAAAGGGAGGAAGGGAAACTAATAAGAAGCCAAATATTCAAAACCAGTCAGGAACATCAGAGAGATTGGTGGCAGAGTGGAAGAGGTATTTGTTGAAGATTCTGTATTAACTGACAATGTTTCTCTTCACAGCCTTCAGGGCTTCAATGCACCCTACAAACTCCTTCAGGTCACATAAGTCTCCAGGGAAGAGGAATCCCTCCAATCTGAGGATTCTAACCTGAACAAGACCAAGAGGTCAACAAACTGCCATATTCTAATACAGAAAGACCTGTGACAAAGACAGTGATGTTCATCCAGCCTGGGGACTCAAACCCCAGTGTCCCAGGCTGACACAATGCCCATGGGTCCCCCGTGGGTGCTCACCAGCACAACGGCATCCACGCCAGCCTGCACCAGCAGGTCCAGCCGGTACTTGTCATCCTCATGGGTCCCGATAGCAGCACCACAGAGCAGCTGCTTCTTGGAGTCCTTGGAAGCCAGAGGGTAGTCCCTGTTCTTCTTGAGATCAGTGCGGGCAATGATAGCCACCAGCTCGTCATCTTCATTAACAATTGGCAGCTTGCCTGGAAACAGATAGAAAGAGCATTACTGCAGATTTCTGCAGGAGACAGACATTAGCTCAGAGAAGTGCAGCAGACCAGGAGCAGCAGGCAGGCAAAAACTGCTACAAGATGGAGACTCAGATGTGTTACCAAATCTTGCTTGGCCATGGATGCCAGCAGCCCTGGCTCCAGAAACAGAGAAAGGAGTTTGTAGGACTGGAGAAGATCTCAGTATTTTTACATCAATCATAGAAAACGAGTGCATTTTTTTAATAATTAGACACACAACACCCTATTAAAAGTCAAACTACTAAAGCCTAAGAGAGCTGAACTGAGCACTGAAATGCGAAGTGCGAAGACCAGGCCAGAAAAATCAAAGACATGTGGCTCGACAGCCGAACACTGGGCTGCCAAGAATCCCTCAACTCCAAACACATTTGAGATGAAGGCATGTGAACTCTGTACCCCGGCAGAGGGCTGTGGGCACTGTGTTCACCGTTGTCTTCCGTGTTTCACCCACACAGGGACTGTGTGCCCACATTCACCCACTGCTGCCCCAGCCCAGCATTCCACAGCTCTCCCTCGCGCCACAGACGGTCACAGGTACCTTTTTTACTCCTTTGCAGAATTTCATTTGCTTCTTTCAACATTACGCCAGCTGGGGCCACAACAAGATCCTCCCGCTTTGTCATAATCTAGTGGGTGGGAGAAGATAAAAAGTCACAAGAACTCCTTCACACTGATCTGAAAATACCAAACCCCCCAGCCCACGTGAAACGCTCTGCAGCGGCCGTGCGGGAGCGCTCCACAAAGAGCCCACAGCACAGCAACACGCCTCCAGAAACACACAGGAAAAGCCTCCAGTGTTGTCCCCATGCGGGCACTGGCATCAGGCCTCAAGCCCATTAATGCACTGAAAATAGGAGATGGCAGAAGGCCTCAGGAAGACAAGTGAAAGCACCTGGAAACAAGGGACAACTCTCAGATGACCCTTATTTGGGATATCACCCTAACAGCTCTCTCCCTTTCAAGGGAGTACATGCAAATAAGGGCTGGAGACATCTTCAGAGTCTCATGCTGTTCTGGCAGAAATGGTGCCCTCATTCTTGTTTTCAGGCAGCATCTCCAGTGCACAGGCCCTGGAAGGGCTCTGCCCAGAATAACCCACTGCTGCTGCTGCTAAGGTCAGTGGGGCAAAGGAGTTGCATCAATCCAAATATGCTCACCCACACTCACTCTGACAAACAAGCACCAAAACACGGTGGAAAGCAAAGGGCAGTGCTGGACAGTGGGGAATATCTGACCTGGTATGGTAGCTTTTCACCACAACAGTGGTCTCCCACTGGGAGAGCAGCTCAGAGAGATAATGAAATCTCCATCACTGGAGATTAGACACAGCCCCACAAAACCTCCTCCAGCTCAACATGCCTTGAGCAAGTGGCTTGACAAGAACCCTCCAAGTCCCTTTCCAACCACAGCATTCTGTGATCATCAAGTCCCCATGAAAGGTTATTTGAGAAGGCTGGGCAAAGCTAAAAGGGAATATTCTCTAACCTTTCAGGAAGGTAGATCAGTTGCATACAAAGAAGGAACATTTTAGTTATTTATATCATAAGAATAGACATTTTGCATTGGATAGAGGCTGATCATGCCTCCATCTACCGAAAATGCTGTGACAGAACCCACATGTCAAGCCTGAGGCATCACAGAATGACTGGGCTGAAAGAGACCTTCAAGATCATTGAGTCCAACCCATGCCCTAATACTTCAACTAAACCATGGCACTGAGTGCCACATCCAGTCTTTTTTTAAACGCATCCAGAGATGGTGACTCCACCACCTCCCTGGGCAGACCATTCCAGTGCTTTATCACTCTTTCTGTGAAAAACCTTTTCCTAATATCCAACCTACATTTCCCCTTGGCACAGCTTGAGACTGTGCCCTCTCGTTCTGTCAGTTGCTGCCTGGAGAAAGAGACCAACCCCACCTGACTAGTGATAAGGTTGCCTCTGAGTCTCCTTTTCTCCAGGCTGAACACCCCCAGCTCCCTCAGCTGTTTCTCACAGGGTTTGTGTTCCCAGTCCCTCTCCAGCCTCGCTGCCTCCTCTGGATGCGCTCCAGCATCTCAAGGTCCTTCCCAAACTGAGGGGCCCAGAACCAGACACAGCACTCCAGGTGTGGCCTCACCAGTGCCGAGTACAGGGGCAGAATGACTCCCCTGCTCCTGCTGGCCACACCACTCCTGACACAGGCCAGGAGCCGTTGGCCTTCTTGGCCACCAGGGCACACTGCTGGCTCATGTTCAGCTGGCTGTTGACCAGCACCCCCAGGTCCCTTTCTGCCTGGGCACTGTCCAGCCACACCGTCCCCAGCCTATAACACTGCAGGGGGTTGTTGTGGCCAAAATGCAGGACTGGGCACTTGGACTTATTAAACTTCATCTTGTTAGACTCTGCCCATCCATCCAACCGATCCAGGTCTTCCTGCAGAGCCCTCCTACCTTCCAACAGATCAACACACGCTCCCAGCTTGGTGTCATCTGCAAATTTACTAATGAAGGACTCAATCCCTTCATCCATGTTGTCAATAAAAATATTGAACAGACCTGGCCCCAGCACAGAGCCCTGAGGGACACCACTGGTGACTGGCCCCAGCTGGATGCAGCACCGTTCACCACCACTCTTTGGCCAGGCCATCCAGCCAGGTCTGAACCCAGCAAAGAGTGCTCCTGTCAAAGCCATGGGCTGCAGCTTTTCCAGGAGTGTTCTGTGGGAGACAGTGTCAAAGGCCTTGCTGGAGTCCAAATAGACAACATCCACAGCCTTTCCTGCATCCACCAGGCAGGTCACCTGGTCATAAAAGGAGACCAGGTTGGTCAAACACGACCAACCCCTCCTAAACCCCTGCTGGCTGGGTCTGATACCCTGGCCATCCTGTAAGTGCTGCATGGTGAACACTCAGTATAAAATGTTCCATTACCTTACCTGGTACTGAGGTCAGGTTGACTGGTCTATAATTACCAGGATCCTCCTTCCCACCCTTTTTGTGAACGGGTGCCACATTGGCCAGCTTCCAGTCATCAGGAACCTCACCAGTGAGCCAGGACTGTGGTAAATGATGGAGAGTGGCTTCGCAAGCTCATCTGCCAGCTCCCTCATCACCCTGGGGTGGATCCCATCTGGTCCCATGGATTTATGAACATCCAAGCAGCTCAGCAGTTCTCTGACTGCCTCCTCCTGGATAACAGGGGGATTATTCTGCTCCCTGACACCATATGCCAACCCAGAAGGACAGCTGTCCTGAGGACAAGCTGTCTTCCCACTAAAGACTGAGGCAAAGAAGGCGTTAAGCACTTCCACCTTCTCCCCATCTGCAGTTACTAAGTTTCCTCCCGCATCCAGTAGAGAACAACAGTTGGTCTTATCCCTCCTTTTGCCATTGATATATTTGTAAAAATATTTTTAATTATCCTTTACAAAAGTTGCCAAATTAAGTTCGAACTGAGCTTTGGCCTCTCTAATTTTTTTCCTATATGCCTTAGCAACCCCCTTAAATACTTCTTGAGAGACCTGACCCTCCTTACAAAGATGGTACACCCTCTTTTTATTCTGAAGTTCCTTCAAAACCTCGTTGCCCATCCAGGCTAGACGTTTGCCTCGTTGACTCAATCTTTTGGCACACAGGGACAATCTGTTCCTATACCCTCAAGTTTTCTGGACAGCTTTGTTTTTAAGGGCTGCTTCTCAAGGAGCTCTCTGAATAAGTCTCCTAAACAGGTCAGTCTGTCCTCTGGAAGTCCAGGGTAAAAGTCCTATTGATGTTCCTCCTCATTTCACCAAATATCAAGAACTCTGTAATTTCATAATCACTAAGCCCCAAGCAGCCTCCAACCACCACATCTCCCACCAGCCTATCTCTATTTGCAAACAACAGGTCTAACATAGTCCCTCCCCTGGTGGGCTCACTCACCAGCTGTGACAAAAAGCTATCCTCCATACACTCCAAAAACTTCCTGGACTGCCTCTTTTCTGCTGTATTAAGTTCCCAGCAGATGTCTGGTAGGTTAAAGTCACCTACAAGAACAAGGGCTCTGACACTTCCTAAGCCTGTGGGATTCATGCGCTTCCCATGCTACAGCAGACCTGTGTGTTTAACTGGATGGCAACAAATGGCTCAGTAAAAGGACTGCTGGACTGCAAGTGGAGAGAAGACTGAGGAAACCATTTGTTCCCCTGGCCTTGCCTGGTGACAGGGACAAGCACAGACACTGACAGCAGAAAGTTTCCTGCCCTGCAGTGCTGAATGACCCAAAGAAAGTATGAGGGAAGATTCTTATCTGGCTCCTCTGAATGGGCAGCATTGCTTCAAAGAGCCATATGCACTTTTATAACCTACTCCTAGTTTAAAGCTCTTGTATCACTTATCATCATGTATTTCTAGCCGATTTCAAACCAAACAGGGATCAGCATGTGACACCAGGTTTGGTCAGCAAGAGCTAAAAATATTTGTGAGGGAAGAGTAAAGCGTGGCCAAGAGGCACTGGTGTAACCTGACAGCACCGCAGATCTCCAGTTACAGCTTGTGTAACTGGAGTCACAGAATGTTCTCCTGCATGAGGGGAGTCTGACAGCGAAGCATTATGAAGGCCAGACTGCAAGTTCAAGGGGTTATTTGAAAGAGCAAGTAATCCAGATGATGCATACAGGGAAAGGCAGACCAGAAAAGGAAGCTCAGCACTTGGAGGGTTTGTTGGGCAGAGCACAGCTGCTACAGAGCTGGCCAGTGCCAGCATGTGGGACTACAGCAGCAGCCACAAACACCAGCAACTAATTAGTGAAGCAGGGGTGAGTTTCCACAGCACCACAAGATTAACACCCATGATTCACATAAACTGCATGGTCTGCACTGCAGGAGTCACTCAGACAGTGCAAATGAGCAAGACACTCTCCCCTGGAAATACACTCGCAAACAGATCTGCAGAGCTAAGCTGGAGCTGCTCCCTCCCACTAGCAGAACACCCTCACAGCCACACACTCACCCTTATCCTTATCACAGGCCACATGGCTTCCTAACATAGTGTTCACACCCATCAGGTGTGAGCACTTCTCACCTCACCGAGGGGCAGGTCATGCTCTGACTCTTTCAGGAAATCAATATCTCTGGACGAGATGATCCCAACCAGCTTGCCCCCCATCTTCCCATTGTCCGTGATGGGAATCCCACAAAATCCATGACGAGCTTTTGCTTCAAACACATCTCGCACTCGGTCATTGGGGCTCAGCACCACGGGGTCTGTGATGAATCCTTGCTCGTATTTCTGAAAGGAAGCAGATCCAGCAGCCAGGCTGAGTGGCACTGCCAGGCCAGACAGGAGCGAGGCACGTGCCTGCAGGTTACTGCAGCCACTCACACGGGTCTGCCATCACCCAGCCTAGCCACATGCTCACCAACAGGACGAATCTCAAATCAGCAACAGGGCTCACCCAAATAATGTTAAAATCGAAGAGCCTCCAGGCTAACCTCCTCCCTAAAATGATGGGGAATATTCCCACACCAGGAGGACTCAAGTCCCAGGCTGACCATAGACAGTGCCTGGCACACAACAAGAGGGCTGTGCCTGCAAACCCTGGCAGCACTACAGCTCTGAAACACGAAGATCGAGCACACGTCAGCAATCTCCTCACACAGCTCATTCAGCGAGGCCAGACCCGCTGCCCACCTCCACAGAGGACCCCGTGCCAGCATGGTTTGGTGCTGCAGTTCCAGCCACTCACCTTCACCTTCCGCACTTCGTTGGCCTGGAACTCCGGGGTGCAGTTGTGGTGGATGAACCCAATTCCTCCGGTCAGCTGGGGACACAAAGGCGGCTGTGAGTCACCGCAGACACTGCCCGGCGCTGCACCAGCCGGCTGCAGCAGCGGGGTCGCCACCGATGGAGCTCCCGGGCCCGACCTGGCCCCGAGGCGCTGCGGGGACCCCAGGGCAGCCACGCGGGTGCCTCAGGCAGCGTCTCCTGCCCCTGTGCCGGAGGGCGGCACAGGGCACCCGCCCGAGGGGCCGCACTCACCGCCATGGCGATGGCCATGCTGGCCTCGGTGACTGTGTCCATGGGCGAGGAGACCAGCGGGGTCTTCAGGGTGATTCTCTTGGTCAGCGCCGAGGTCAGGTCCTGGCGGGGAGGCAGGCGGCGGCGGCGGGTGAGCGGCGGCACCGGCGCAACCCCCGGCCCGGCCCCCGGCCCTCTCCCCCGCCCCCGCCACTCACCACCTGGGCCGCCGTGAAGTCGATGTACCCCGGGAGG
>VZRH01004857.1:0-27898 GCA_013397555.1 Urocynchramus pylzowi
CCGACGGCCGCCGGGAGGGACCCGCTGTGCCCGCCCCGCGACGGCGCGGACAGAGCGACTCCGGCAGGGGCCGGCGCCGACAGCGCCCCCTGGCGCCATGGAGGGCCCCAGAGCGGAGCACAGCCCCGGCCCTCGCCCTGCGTTGTACCAGGCGGTAGCGGGCACACACCGGGCCCGCCTGTCGCTCTCAGCCGCCGGCAGCACCTCCTGAGCAGCTTCTCAGAGCCCGTACGTCTTCAGCCCAGTGACATCGGGTCATCGCGGCTGTTCTCAGGTGCTCAGGCCGAGCAGTCGGGTCCATGTACCGGCAGGAGGCAACAGGAGAGAGCTGAACTCCAGGGCAACCTAGTAGGCCCTGTGTGCCAGGCTCTGGCTTGGCTGGCACCAGCTTCTGGCACCAGTACAGTGTGATACCTGCTAGAAAACCACCTAAAAAAGCCCAGCTACAGGTGACATGGTGACACACACAGAGAGACACTGTGGGTTGGGAGCTAAATCCATCACCAGGTACTCCCGCAGCTTCAGAAGACAAGAATGGGCTTGTTGGGTCCGTGGTGAATGCAGAGCTGGGACAAACCAGCAGAATCCAAAGCAATTTTGTAAGTCAAAGGGAGCTGAACGAAGGATGAAAGTCAACAGGCAGCAGCGAGGCCAGTCTTGCACCTCGAGGGGAATGGAAGGCACAGAGGCAGCAGTCTCACCAGAGAGGATCCAAGGTGATCCCAGCTAGGCATTAAGCCCCCTCTTCCCAAAGCCACCAGGCCAGGCTGTACAAACAAGCAGTGTGAAGAGGACAGCTGCACACTGGGGATGGGAGTGTAGCACCTTCAGATCTGTTCCAAAGATTGGGGCCCGAGGGAGGATTTTGGAGAAGAGCAGTAGCAGGAGGACTGAGCCCAGAGGAGCAGAAGAGGCACAAACACAGATCTGCCTCAGAGGAGCCTTACAGGACATAGCAGTTGGATTTTTCCAGGATGAGATGTTCCCATCCCTGCAGTTCCATCTGAGCATCAGGAAAAGTTCCTGTACTGCAGGTTACTGAACAACTTCCTCCTCTTGGTTTACTTGTTGTGACATTCCAGATTCAGCCTCAGAGCACGAGGGACATGAGACAACCATACCCCTTCTCACCTGCTCACCGTAACACCCTGGCCAAGGCAACCCCCTGTCTAACAGTAACTAGTTCAGGGACTAAAGTACAGTGGTCCTGTGCCTATAACTCCCTGCTGCAGAAGGTTAATTCCTTGTTCAAAGATCAGAAAGCAGCTTCAAGAAATGTGTTACTCATGTTACCCTGTAGGACACAGGAAATGTGAACAGAGAGCGGAAAGCGCCACCTGCCAAGGACGTGCACTCTCGAGTCAGCATCACCTGTCACAGGATCAGCACAACAGGAGGCGTCATGCCAGACCAAGAGCAGTACGACAGGTCTCACTACCCTTATTTAAAAAAAGAACAGGCTAACAAAGGCTTGCTGAGCCTACCTGGCAGGCACACACGGATCTGAGCTGTTGTGCTACGGCAGGGGCACAGCAGTAAACAGGCATGCTGGCTTCTGTTCCAACAGAAACATCAGGCAAAGTTTAATGGTTCTCAAACAGACTACAACAAAGGCTGCAGGGAAAAACATTTTATTTCCAAGCAGATTACAAAGAGCAGAGAATATAAGAGTAAAATTAAATTAAAAAAATAGTTGAGTGCATCTCTTTAAAATGATTTGTAGTGTGAGTTACTCACGGGGCAAAGCTACTGGAGAGTTCTGAAGGTCACTTTGCAGGATGCCAATCACATGTGCTGTTTAGACCTGGGTCAACACAGGAGGGACAGACAAGATGTATTTTGCATATAGGCTGCACACTCATTATCAAGCGAGGTTTTGGGCTGCAACTGGACCCTGCCTTTTTGAGACATCCCCTCCACCGCATTCTCTCCCGCAGTTCCCTCGAGCTCTAGACATGGTTTATTGCTGCTGTAAGTGGGTTTAATCTGCCTTCCCGTTCTGATGAGCTCCAACGCCAAAGGAGAAGCAGGCAAATGTGTCTGCCATGCACAAGGTTACAGGGAACGTGACTGCAGCGCTAAGAGCAGAGCTTCAGCCACGCAGCAAAGGAAACCGACAAGTAGGGACACAGCAATCGCTTCGGAGATTTGGGGGAAGCATGTCAGCAAGACTTCTGGAAGAATTGAGATGTTCCTTAAGGTAGGAAGAGGTATAAGCAGAGAAGGGCTCTTTCCTAAGCATTGGCACCAATGAAACAGAAGAGGCTGAATCATCAGGATAAGGTGCATTCCCTGTAATGTTTGAGAGGAGCAGCTCCAGCAATAAGATGGGGAGAAAAGCCCCAAACAAAGTGGAAGACAGTTGATATCCCACTTCAACAGTAATTTAGGAGTCCAAGCACTAACTCCAAGTCAGTCAGTATTACACTTGCCTAAGAATGTGGTTTGGCTGGACAGCTGCACAGCCATTCAGTGGCCAGCGGCACTCAGTCCAGCAAGAGGATGAGCAACTACAGTACCAGCAATCCTCCACCCCCTGTACACTCAGGGGGCTCTTTTCTACCATTTCTGGACCTGGTTTTATCACAGCATAGGAGTATTCGAGGCTCATCCCTTCTATGTATGCCAAGGCAGACAGTAGCCCTGATGCAGCTGAGAACAAGACTATCTTAACTTCTGCCCTAGCAGCAACAGTGCAGAAGAGGATTTTATTCAGAAATCAGATTAAGTCTTTTTGTATTGTCCAAGGCAGAACAGTTCAGGAACTACTTGAGATCTTGTGACCCCTCTGTAGTCCAGACCTCTAGGGGAGAGGCAGCCAACAGGTGAGAGCCCTATGAAGTTCTTAGACCATTCCCTTTATAAACTGCTTTAGACAGAAGCGAAGAACCACTCTCTAGTCTGCTCTCTGCTGCTTCAGCCATTACTACTTAAAGAGGAAATGCTTGACCTCTTGAAAGCAAATGAAAGCCTAATAGTGCTGTGGACACGTGTAAGAGGCTACAAGTTTCCTAAAGAAAGCAACACTGTTGAATGTCAAGAGCTTGGACAATACATGAGTCTCATGTCAGAATGTGAGGTGCTTTACAACAGTCAGTCAGTCTCTGCTTTCTATGGTTCCTTTCATACCACAGTGACAAGATGGGCACAGTTCAAAATCAACAACACACGGTCTCTAGCTTGACTTCTCAGCTCTATTTATTGAGAGATCGATGCATTTTGAGCCTGTCTCGTACAAGGCATAGGGCACGGAGAGTTCCTGTCAATATATACACACATACAAGAGCAGTACAAGCAGTTTGGCACTCTCAGAGCCAAGGGGGAATGCCCTTTAAGCAGCAGTCAAGCTGGTTATAGGAAAGTGTTAAAAAGCTATTTTACATGTTTGACTGGGAAAATTTCCCAGAATGTGGACAGCAACCCTAAGCCACAGCACTCTTATGTGCTACTCTGTGCACGTCTTCCTACGAGCCCCTACAAGGGAGCAGATCATGTTCTTCACTATCAAAGAACATAGTATTTATATTCTAGAAATACTGTACCTTTAAACTAGCTCCAGAGAGACAGACTAGAAGCCAGATCCAGGAAAATAATCCTTAAGTCACAGTATATCGATTGTCTCTAAAAATAGGGAATGAAGTGAACACAGTGGACATTCTGATGAGACAGTACAGAACAGTGCAGCAGTCCACTTCTGCATCAGCAGATCCTCTCCTATGTACATGCGGACAATGAGAAAGAAATGGAAACGCTCCAGTCCATCAATCATCAGGAGATCTCCACAGCTGACCATGTGCCTAGTTTCCCTGTTCTTAACCAGCATCCTCCAAGGAGAACTCTTCCCCCTACAAAGACTTGAGATCATCTTGCAGTTAAGAGTAGTAAGGAAAGTGCACAATCTAGAATTTTAAGGTAACATTGAATTTTGTTTCCCCAGAAAGCTCAGCTGAAGTTCCTGTCAATGTGTAGTGTTAAGAGGTGACTCTCAAGGCTGCCCAGTAAAGCAACTGGTACAGGGTGTATTCGGCAGATTGTTTAAAAATATCCACTGTATTTCTGAAGGAGACAGCCAAGGCAGCAGGCTTTCCAACTCTGCTCTGATGATGGGACAAACTGCCCAAAAGAAAGGGAAAGCCACTCTGTACATACCTGTTGGGCACACCCTGTGCAGCAGGCACATGCAACTGCTTGGAATAGTGGGAGCCTGCCCAAACCATGTCTTCAAAGACTTAAAACAGGGCCAAAGATGGACATGCCAGTCACTACGATATGGTGAAAGGATTAGAGATTTCTGACAGCTGAAGCAGTACTGGTGATCCCCAGAGCCATCCTACAATGGGGCAACTGCTGGCTCCCATCAGACAAACTGAGGTCACAGTACTTGCTGCCAGCACTACATGCACCCTAGGCACCATCTTCCCAGCTTACCCACTGGGATCTGGGCAGTGATCCCAGGCTGTTTTCCTCTGGCCTAGTTCTGAGGGCAGACACTGAGCTAAGAGTCTAAAACAAAACAACAGCGCATTGCTACTTCACCTCTCTGCACACACCTACTTGAGCACAGAGTCCTGTAGAGGAACAAACTGCTCATACTGACACTAACTCAAGCACACCTGCTTCCTCAGGAACACCAACATCAATATGAAGCATCAGGGGCTTGGGAAGTCTCTCTAAGCTGCACACCTCAACACTGCTCACAAGCACAAAGACAGGGAACATCGGCTACTCTCATCAATTTACACTCTTGCACAACCAACAGAGAGGGCAGACCTTCCTTCTCAATACAGACAGGTGCTGGACAACAGAGGCTTCAGGAAAGTTGCTTGCATGTACACAAGTTTAAGTTCTTTTACTGTTATATATATATTTAAGTATTTATCTGTGTATTTTGGAATAGGGAAGGGACATGAGGTGGAGAAGCAGGGAAGACAAGTTCAAGAAGCAGAGTAATTTCTCTGCATCCAAGAAGCTGGTGGCACAAGAAACAAGCCTGGCAAGTGATCTCCCCTTTCAAGCACAGTTGGCTACCTGCTGGCTTCAAAAGAGCAGACTATTTGTTAATGATATAAAATACAGCAACCATTTAAGATGCATCAAGGCAAGGCTACAGGGCTGGGGATTATGATCATGAACGATGCCAAAAGCTACACAGCTGTGTTAAAAACTGTGAAAAGGCTGTTAAACAGCAGGAGTAAGCCATATGCTGCTCCTGGAAGGCCTTTTCCCTCCACTACCCCTCCATCATGCTGTTGTTGTGATGCATTTGAAAAGGTGGAAAGAGGGGGATTTGCCTAGGGGTAAAGCCACAGAACATTAGGACAGTCTGATCTGGTCTCACAGATCCCATGTTCCTAGCCTGACACTGAGTTTCCATCAGCAAGCAGACATTCAGGTCCTTCAACAGAATTGTATGCCCTTCTACCTTCACAAGTCGTAGGGGTAAAAGAAATCCAGCAGAGCTGAGCTGGAAAGCATGAACAGGGATGAAAACAACCAGTTTGCATACTGATCTTTGTATAATGACCGCCCCCCACCCTCACAGCTCACTCTTCCCCAAATAAAGACACATTGTTCAATGGCATGTTGAAAAGACGTGCTCGTCATTCTTAATAAACAACTAGAGTAAGAATACATAAGAGAAACAGGGTGGTATCTTTATATGATACACAAGTGTATGTTACAAGAATTCCATCAGGCACAGAAGCCTCAAGCTTTAAGGCCTCAATGTTAGGCCAAAAAAGAAGAGTGTGGTAAAGTTTGTACTTTTAACATCTAAAAATGTCACTTAAAGGTCTGAATAGAAATTGTTGGTTTGTTTTTTTTTTTTTGTATAAATCATAATTGCAGTTCACTCTCTCCTCTTTCTTCCAAGATAACAGCAAATTAACGTCCAAGCACAAGAAAAGAAGATGCCTGCCTCTCCTCCACTGGCTCAGCAGGTCCATCCATCATTCTGTGCCCTCTAGGCTGCACGTGCTCCAAGGAGACAGAGGCCCCAGCCAACCAGGCCAATCCTGTAGTTCATGTTTTCTACATCATAAAAAAAACCCAGAGTCAACCAGCAGCTTTCCACAGCTCCCAGCTCGCAGGGGATATGCAGCCTCCAATGGTTCCAACAGTTTGGTGTGTTGGGTAGGATACACAATGGGTAGGTTTTCCTTTAGATTCTTTTAAAGAGAAGAAGCCTAAAAGGGCTTCATAACTACACCAATAAAAAACCAAAAACTTAGGCATCTCCTTTAGTGTAAAAGTCTGTACAATTTCTCTTTGCTTGTCCCTCCCCCATCACCCTGCCCCACCCCATCTGAGCCACGAAGGATGCCTTAGTGCATGGTGCTGGCATTAGCCACGGCAAGAGCTTCCTGAATCTCTCGTATCACCAGGATCCGGGTGAGCATCTGCTCCATCTGCTCTCTGCTGATCGGCTGGATGGAATACCAGATAGGGCTGTTGGGGGCCACCACCGGTTCCGGTGTCAAGTAAAATGTGTCATTCCGGCCTTTCACACTCTGGGGGCTGTGTGAGGAAGATCAGAAATAACCAGACTAACAAAATGTCCTGGAAGAGAGACCCCACCACTGTCCTCACCCCAGGCTTCACAAATCCTGACAGTGAACATCTGGCTGACGACACATGAAGGTACAGAGATCCATCTAGGGGCAACATTCATTCCAAAGTTTTAGGACATGCCAAGGTTAAAAAGCCATGGTGAGGACTACAACAAAGTAGTTTTTATTTCACACTGGTAAGCGTAACACACATGGCTTTAGGGGTCCTTCAGAATGAAGAAAGGATGGGGTATTTTCACATTCAGGCTACCTGCAGATCCATCTGTGTAGATTAACCATTATATTAAATTTCAGAATCATCATAATTTAGAGATGAGTCCTTTGAGGCACCCTCCAATCTCCATAGCAAGTCCTTATTTTGGTTCAGAAGCTAGTTTGAATAGGACCCTAATACTGTCTTCAGTAGTGGATGCTTCCAGATGACTTGAAACTCAGAAAGCAGAAGAACAAGTTCATGTCGACACAGAAATTCAAGATTAAGAGCAGCCAGTTCACAAATCAAGGATTTGTCTCTTAAATACTCTAAAAATTCAATTTACATGCCATCAGAGTTAATGCCACTCTCTCACATCAACACCCCTCTCCATTTAAGTAAATTTATGGAAATATAGAAATTGTGCCAGGGCTATCACACAACACTGAAAACTAGGCCAGGCACAGGGTGCAGCTCCTCAGTCTGAAGACAGAAGACAAACACCATACACACAGACGAGAGCGCTCACCATTTGAAGAGGTAGAAGTCATACAGCTTTATCGGACACCTCAGGGGGTTCTCTGGATTCTCGGTCTGCTCTGCATACATGTCATCTGTAACTACAAACCAGCCCCCCAGAAGTCTGTCAGACACTCTGTGTAAGCACAGCACACCGAGCAGTACCACAGAGCCTCAACACCGCAGCACCTTGTCACTGTACAAGAGCTGGCAAGAGACCTATGGCTGTTGCAGGGCAGAGGCACCTGGTTATAAACGCTTAGAGCATTTTGCAGAGCTTGCTTTATCCCAAGGCTATTGAAGATCACAACCCATCCATATCCTTTTTTCCATTTCTCCTCTACCAGTGTGCAAAATGAGGGAAATATCACTACTGAGACTGCAAAGCCTCAGTTGCATCCTGTGCTTTTTAAGAGGATAGATTGTACTTACATAGGAATTCTTATGAGTTCACATGAATCAAGGTAAGAGAACCCCTCCCAAAGAATTTTCTCCATCTCTTCATAAGCACTTACACCCAATAGTCTCTTTGCCCATAAAAAAAAAAGTAACAAAAAAAATTATCCTTTGTTCTTGATGAGTCCCACATGCCTCAGGTAAGGTATGTCCCCAGGGTTATGATTAGAAGGTACTATCTTCTCTTCTCTATAGAATGCATGGAAAACGCATACTGCCAGGCTACAGGTAACTGGCAGAGCCTTGGATTCCCTACCTGCAAACATTTCCAGGTTCATCCACTTCTTCAAGCCCAAGTAAGTAAAATACTACCAAAGAAACCTCCTAGACACTACCTTTTTGTCCTGTCTGGTGCATGCCTGGAGCCTTCATATAGCGGATACTCGTGCTTTTATCCTTGGGATTAGAAGGGTTCTTCTTGGTCTGCCTCAGCACCTTGGAGAAGGCCAGCTTCATGTGCTGGTCTACTGTTTTCAACAGGAAGTATCTGAGCAGCAAGAACAGAACACAGGACATTCAGAGGCAAGCAAGCGACACAGTTACAACAGCAAGGTAGTTATCTTTAGTCATCATGAGCAGGCTGAAGCTCAAACCAACAACTGGGCTAAGGACTCTTCCAGGAGCAAAGCATACAAAAGCCACAGGTTCAGTCTGCCCTCTACTAGCTCACTTCCTTGTTATACTGCATCTTCTTTGTCTGATGAAGCTACAAGTGGGCTCTGTGTGCAACCATTTGAAACTCGTGATTTTGCCCTATGCAGTGCAGCAGTTTCACACCAATCCTGTTCAGGTCTCTGAAATTCTTTTATTCCCCAAGATTCCCTAAGACCTGAGTACTTACTTTGTATTAAAAAACATCAGTGTAGTGAGCAAGGTGGAAGGGGAGTGAGCTCCAAGCTGCTTACACTCCCACAGCATCTCTTCTGTTACATGACTGGAGAGGATGTAACCTGCAATAATCAGAAGTCAGCATCATGCCAGGGGACAGACACAACATGAGCACAGGCAGCATTTTACAGTCTGTAAGTACTGGAGAGCATATAAATCTTAACAGAAGAAAAAAGAGGAGATTCTCACAAATGAAAGATTCAGTGCTCTGCAAATAACTTTTTAAATAGCAGGTACAGTTAGGAAACACTTGTACATATCCATCAACCTCTAGTCGTGGAGAGTATGCTTGTGCAACACGCCTATACATCCCAGCCCATAGAAAAAAGAATATGCACTTCAAGAGGCTTGGCTCCAATGCAGATGCTCTTAATTCATTTAATTTAATTAAATATCCAATAATATGTGAGAGCAGGCAGGCCAGTGTAACAAATCAGTTCTTGGCTCTGTGCACAGCTTCAGTGAGCACACAGTGCCAAGTGATGTATTTGGACACATGAGTAATCCTTTGATTCTCAGATTTTTTTCCCCCTTTGTGTAGCAGAAAAATACTACACTCCAAATACACAGATAAACAGAAAGACAGCAGTATGGACTCCAGGGCTTGTGGAATGTCAAAGCACTGATCAAACAGTCAGACTGAAAACAAAAGGATTCCAAAACTCATGGTGCCACTTAGCCACCTAGCCAGTAACATCAGCTACTTTACTGAACATAAGAACTAACTTTTTCACTCATGTCCAAACGTATCAAATGGAACGAAGCAATGAGAAACCAGGTTTCCATGCTCTGAAAATGCAATTTTTATCTAGTTCTCATACAGTTCTCTGTCAAAATCTGTCTCTTTTGGAACTGCCTCCCCCATCTCTGTTGCCATGATCGCCTAAACATAAGGTTGAGCTTCAACTGACTGCAGCACTGGAGGCTTTATTCACTCACTGTTTTTTCCTTTGACACTTAGTTGGTTCTGCAGACAGCATCCATCTGGCTGCAGGGCACTATGACAGTGCTGTATTATCTCCCAAAGAAACAATACATATTAGAGGCAGGACGTATTACCACTTCAGATGAGGAAACCTGATTCAAATCGCGGATCAGCTGGCTGCCAAGTAAGCCAATCTCATGACGCTACAAAGTCCCTAAAATGTGCCTTCTGATTGGTGACAAGTGACAGACAAATAATGCTCAATGACAGTCAGGGTTAGTGCCTGACAACTGCAGTAACCCCAGCACTCACTGCAAACAAAACATTTTTCTCCCTGACCAGCACTAGCTAGCCTAGGGATGTTACATACTTCAAAAGGGCTGCTATTCAGACTACACTCATGCTGTAGGTTCAGTTTGAACATTCCAAACTCTGGAAAGTTTTAAAGTTCTTAAACAATACCCCTTACCAAGAGGTGAAACACGGGGCTGTATGTCCTTAAGAACTTCATGCAGCCATTCAGTGAACCGAATATAGTAGAGATCTGAGAAGATGTCATCGACTCGGCCATTTTCAAAGAGATACTGTAAGAGATTCACAACACAGGCCAGTACAGTGGGAGCAAGTGTGTTCCTCAGACCAGACCTCATCCTAAGGGCCCACATTCTCAGTTGAGCATCTTACAGCACAGCACTGAAGACTAATACTGTTTACTTAAAGAGTGAGTACTCTTGCATCAAGGCAAATACAGGGTAGGCAATCTCCATTACTATCAGGGGAATGCTAAGACAGAAAAAGGAAAAACTATCTTACAAAGTAAAGCTGATTGGATTTCACCTTTGATTTCAGGTGTGTTCACTTCTAGTTATTTCACATGACTAGTGGACACTACTTTTTCAGGTTAACAACAAGAATGCTCAGTTTCCCTCTCCAAGTATAGCTCTGTTGCTGCAGCTCTTCCAGAAAGCTCACCCTTCCCATAGCACATAAAGCTAAGTTCTTGCCTGTTAAAGCTTCAACTAAATTTAAATCTTGACATTGACAATTTCTTCTAACACCATCCAACCCTTCTCCCCCTTCATCAAAAAAAGCTAAATGGATTTATTATTTTCACTGTGATACTGAACTCAGTTATTCACAAACTTAACTCCTAGACTAAAGCATTGCTTGCACTAAGGACAGACAAGTCATCTGACGTTTTCAAGGATTTTTAAGCAAAGAGACTTTTTTCTTATAAAATTGTTGGGAAGCTTAATAGAAGCCACAGTCTGGTTTTATAACCAAGAGTCCCCCTACACATGCTGACAACATGGACAGTTCTGCAGCACATAGAGCTGTCCCATCGTACCTTCTGAATACACAGGAAGATATAGTAGAGCACATCTGGATCGTAGGGCTCACCATCACCATTCCGAGCTTCTCGTGTCATTAAGCACAGACCATAATTCAGCTCAGCCACAGCTGAAGAGATGAGATCTTCCTGGAACCTCAGCAGCTGACGCCCTGGAAAAACAAAACAAAGCTATATTATTTAAGTCATAAAGCCATATTATTTCCTAACGTTTCAGGAAAGTTTTCCCACATCTCCATTCTATCTGGCAGGTCCAGCACTACCTCATTCTCCCAGTACAGTAAAGCAAGTTGAAATAAATCCAGATCTTAGGCTGTCAGAAATACTAAAAGATAAAACAGGCAAAAGTTTGATAGGGAGATCCTCTGCCCTACCAAATGCATGACTACTGCCTTCTTTTACCATGCCCCCAGTGAAATGCTGCCCTGCAGCAAAAGGCAAACAGCAACTCCATGACTGTTCTACCAGCTTGGCCTGACAGCTTGTCCATGCACTGCAGCCATGCAGCGCCCTTTTCTATTGCTATCAGCCCAGGTGCTCAAGGGGGCTCAGCACAGAGCTAATACATGTCCTGTGGCAGTGGGAATACACAATAATTAGTACTGCATAGTAACTTAAAACTTAAATTTAGGAACAATCACTGATTAAACAAAAGTTTTCCAGAGCAGTAAACACGTACCATTTTAGTCATTCCTAATCCTACTTGAAAGGAAACAAAGGCCATATTGCCACGACACTTACTTCCGATAGGTGCTAGTCTATTTTGGGCTTCTTTTTCCAGCTCTGCATTCTTGGTCTGTGCCCAGCTTTTCCACACCTCAAGACCTTCTTCTGGCTTCAGAGAGTTTGGAAGCAGAAGTTCAGGTGAAGTCTGCGGCTGCGGCTGCGGTTCAACTTCAGCAACCTGAACAGTTTGAGCCTATGAAAGAAAACCCTTCAGTTCATATACAAACTTCAATATGTAATAGCTGGAAAAAAACCAAGAATCCCACAATACCTGTAGCCCCAGGACACCAACCTTCTGCAACACTCCCAACAAGAAATTAATCCAAGGAATGCAACTTTTGCTGTCCAACCTGAATTGCTGCTCACAAAAGAATATTCTACACTCCAGAAACTCTTTCATTCAGAATGAACAGATCTATCTTTTCAGCTCACTTGTCCCTATGAATTGCCACTGAAGTCCATCTCACTACAAGAGCAGCCCACAGAGATCGCCAGCCCCTGAACAGAAAGGTGCCACCAGCTTTACTTACCACAGCTGCTCCACACTCTCTAGACTGCCCTGAGGAAGGTCCTGGGTACAACCACATGCCATACACCACTGGCATCCCTCCCTATCCAGACTCTCTTCTTTAAGCAGTACATAACAGGCACACTGAATAAATACATTCTGTTCTTATCTTAAATGATAAATAAGTTTAATTCACTTGTAAAAGTATAAAGCAGTAAGACTAGAACACAGCATCAAAACATCAATTCAATTTCAATGCAATGTTCTCAAAATACCAAATATTACTAATGGGGACTAGCTACTATTGTGACTTATGATGACTTATGACATGACTTATTACAGACCTAAGGCATCTCCAGACCCTTTGGAAATTCGCTTAGCAGTGGGACCTTAGGTTACCAAGAATTTCGATCTCAAACTGAAATGTATTTGTCAGCCAACCAATAGCACCAATCTAAAACCTGCAGCAAGCCCATCAGCTGCTCTCACTCTGCATTCTTCGCTACAGGTTTTCAATTCTACACCACAGAGTCTCATGGCTACCTCAATGAACAGCTTTGCAGACCTTAGTCAAACTCTCACTGGTACCCTGAATGTTACAGAAATAGAAATTCTTACATCAAAAGAGTTTTGCTTTTTCCTTCCTAAGAGCTACTCCAAAAAGCAGCTTTTCCTTTGATACTGCTAAGTGTCAATATTAGTAGAAGTTGCTCTGACAGTACTAGAGACCACGGCATACGAAAACAGCATAGAGACTTTTAATACCTGTACCTCAGTATAAAAAACCAGCAGCTTAAGAGGCAAAGTCTGCCAGAGCATCAGACTGGAGCCTTCCAACTCCCTCTGGCTGGTTTTTTATTCTCTGCATCAGCTCTTATTAGCTTTTTGCTTATCAGCCCCTGCAGCTCCAGCATGTAGCACAGCTGCAGAGAGACTGACTGAAAAAGCCCAGCTTTAATCAAGGCAGATGGTGACTAAGTTGTGAAGCACAGCCTCTCTAGGCCTTCAAGAGTCCAAGGGTGAACTGACACCTAGTCTTTGTAGGAGCCAGGACTGAGCTTCTGCTCTTCTCCAGAGTGCTGCCACATTACTCTCCAGAGCTGAAAGCTTTCCAGAGATAACTCCCTCCATCAGCCCAATCCAAGGGACAGTCTTCTGCCCTAACATCACAGACACCTTATCCAGTGTGAGGGCTGGACACAGGCTGATGTAAATCTTCTGAACTGACAGAGGCCTCTGATACAAACTTGTATTTTTCACAAATAGAGCAAAATTGCTGCAACTTGCCCAGATCCCCTAGAAGCATAATGCCAGAGGACAGCACAGGGCAGGCAGGCAGATTCCTTTTCAGTTTCACAGTTTTGAGAAGGTCAACTCCCAAAAGTGTGATGTTCACTTCTAGTAGCTTTATTGCCCCCCTAGAGAGAGAGAGAGTACCTCCCTCCTGGAATTGCCTACGTATTGAGGGTATTTTACTTTAAATACCTTATGTACCCTAAAGTACACTTGATCCAGGAAGTTTGCTCACAACTAGCCAGATTTCAATACTTTACCTGGGCACTGGATCTGATGTGGACTTCCATGTGCAACATAACACAAAGTAACTGATAATGACTAGTACAGATTAGCACACCTCATTTGGCTGCAATTATCCCTGCCTGACCACTGCAACCCCCTGGAACAGCTCAAGAAAACACTGCAGATCTCGGAATAGCAGCTATGAAGAGACTGGCAATCAGTACGTATCTATTAATTTTTAACACTAAGATCAAGACTGTACTTTCTTTTGGAATGTTTTGAATCCTGTAACTATGTACCAACATTATCACATGAAAGTCTTATACCCATCAGGAGTCAAGCGCCCTATGTCACACTCAGGCTTCTGGGACAGATACATCTCTGCTTCCCAGACACCAGCTGTCTGTTGGCATGCTCCCTCTCCAAAACATTTGTAAGTTGTTAATCACCAACTGAGACCAACAGGCAGTGTTAACTTACTGAGCAAGTGACTTGTAGCTGCTGCTGCTGCCCCTGCTCTTGGGGTGTGGGCTGCTGCTGTTGCTGCTGTGGGTCCCATATGTGCACTGTCTGTGCTGTATTCTGGTATGTCCCTGCCACAGCCTGCACTGCCACTGGAATGTGGATGTTGCCATTCATAAACTGTGCTGGAAAGATGGAATTAGCAAGAGTCTGCACCACTTCCTCATGAGAGTTCTTCACTACTGAAGTACTTCCCACCATCTTATCCTTGTCATCTTCCAGCTTGACTGTAGCCAGTGTTGTGGGCGAGCCACTGACGTGCACAGCATTGTAGGCCTCCTGAGGGATGGCAATGTGGGTTATGTTTTGCTGCTGAAGGTCACCACGGGGTTGAGCAGAGTAAACAGGGATGGTCCACGTCTCTCCAGTGGGGCTAGTAATGGTCCCAGTGGCACTGTACAGGTGGGCACTGTCCACTGTTAACAAGTCTGGTCTTAAAGAGACATAACTTTGTTGCTGGCCCTGAGGAATGGCCAGCACTGTGGCAACTGGCTGCCCTGAAATAGCATACGATACAGTAATAGGCATATCCACTTTACGTTTCTTCACTGGCTGAAGGACACTCGCAGAGCTGATCCGCCTCTCTCCCTCTCGTGGGGAGCCTTGTTGAGAAGGTGGAGGTGACAGTGCCCCAACTGTCTGGATCTGGATCTGCTGGCCACCAGTAATGGCCTGTCCTGCCACAAGCTGGGCCTGGATCTGCTGGTGTTGTATGTGTTCCTCCTGTAGCTCTGCAGCCTGGATCTGTTGGGCAGTCTGCACGTGCTGCACTTGGATCTGAGCTGCCTGCAGCTGCGATGGGCTGGGGCTCTGAAGAGACTGACTCTGTATTGTCTGGGATGCCTGCTGCTGTGCCTGGCCCTGGATCTGCACTTGGACCTGTATTGGCTGCTCCGAAGCCTGATGGACAGAGAGCTGTGGAGAGAGCTGCTGGGCGGAGACCTGCTGCGGTGACTGCTGGACCTGGACCTGAACCTGCAACGACACCAAGTCACCAGTTAGAGATCAGCAAACACCAGTGATTCAGCAGAGATGGTCTGTCACTCGAGATCTATGTTCCATGGCTTTTATGCTCACTTTTGATTCCATGTATTAATCCATTAGTGAAGATTTCAGGAAAATGAAACCAAGTTATTCTAGAATAAGTGCCTGGTTGATAACAGTGATACAGTAGATGTGTTTGCTCAGCATTGCACATGACTCTCAGCACAGAGAGAACAGCACGTGAGCTACATCTCCACCCTCAAATCTCTATGGGCTCAAGCCAACAGATTCCATCCTTGGAATCCAAGAGTCTTCAAAGCTATTTGCATTGCTAAAATGTTACTTTAGCACAGGTCTTGCAATACCAAGACTTAAAAGTCATTCACATTACAATCACAGGAGCTTGCCTCATTCTTACCATGCTCCTAAGATTGTTCTACTGCTGCCCATCCCAATTCCAAGATGGCCACAGGATCACTTGCTGGTGACAGGCAATAAGAAATATGGGTAAGTCGAAACCAGCACTTGGTTCTTACCTCATAAAGCACAGGAATATTACTTTGAAACCTATCATTAATAGTAACACTGCTCAAGCGGGTGCCAACACAGAATGTGGCAAGTTCAACCTCAATCTCTGTCATGCATTAATGGCCTATGCTGCAGCATGTTTCGTAAACTCTAGAAGAATTTCTTCAGCAATGATAATTAAAACCAACCTTTTTTTCATTATTTACTTATTCCATTTAATACCATTTATTGTCCAAACTACTCAGTTGTATTTTCTAGCTCACGCACTAAGACAATGCTGAATAACACAGACAAATCTGTTGACTTGATTCCCAACCAGTTCCTTTTATTTTAGAGGGGAAAAAAAAAAAAAAAAAAAAAAAAAAAAAAAAAAATATCACACCCTCTCACATTAATGCTTATTTGTCCAAGGTCTGCCACAATACCTAGCAGCGGTCCAGCAGCACACTGAAAGCCAGCAGTCAAAGGCAGCCCCCAGCACAAATTTCAGGTCTCAGTAGCTTCACATCCCTTGTCTAGACACTTCTCCTCACATTTACACAGACAACTTATTACATCTGCCTTGTCCTAGAAGCGATATCCCAGGTACTCATGACCATCTGTTTCTCTGGGCTTCATTAACACTATCTTAAGGGAGGGAATTAATTACTCAACACCTCTTTCTGGAGCCAACAGGGACTTATTTAGTTGCTAGACTAAACGTCTTCCTACCCACAATTCTCTCACCTTTTTCTACCTCACTTCCTGGATCCAGGCAGACTAATGCAGCATTTGCACAGAGATAGCACTCTAGTCAGCCTAACAATACCAAAAAGAACCACAATGCAGGCCTGCTGTGCACAAAATCTCACTTCCCAGCATTACCGCTAAGAAGTCTTGAAAAATGTTAAGGACCTATTTACAGTCAATTAAGAGTTGCTAAGGAAAAAACTGGGGTAGCAAAATGCCCCACTGGCAGGCCAGATTTATAAGTCAGCTCCTGTTAAGAATTAATTTATTTCCAGGAAGAATAGGGTATAGTTCCTTCTGGGAATTCTGTGCAGTATACTGTAATCTAGATGAGGTGGTGACTCTATAATAACTTCCTGCAAGGTAACAAGAAGCATGTGACCTTATGTCAGCATGACAGTTTAAAAAGCTGCATCAATGAGTGATTTGATCAGGCAGTCAACTGAAAAAGATGAATT
Organism: Urocynchramus pylzowi; assembly: GCA_013397555.1. NCBI lineage: Eukaryota > Metazoa > Chordata > Aves > Passeriformes > Fringillidae > Urocynchramus > Urocynchramus pylzowi. The sequence continues at coordinate 16,875 of VZRH01004857.1, forward strand.
CACCTATGGGATGTCTCCTCAGTTCTATTTGATATTGTTCTGCCCCGGAGCATGAGTACTGCCTTGGGCAAACAGGCCCAAACATGGATCCCAGGTAAGGGCTCAGTTTTAGAAAGCCAGTTGTAATCACCCCCTTAAGGCAAGAATTCTCCAAAATATTTCACTTTAAAAATCACTGATATGGTCCTTACTATTAATTTAAATCCTTGTTCAGAAGATTACCTGTAAGGCAAAGGCCAAAGATTGAACAAATTACATGTTCTACTGCACTGATATTTTCAGTCTCACACAAGAAACATTTGCTTTATCTGCTATGATTCAAAATGATGTTAAGAGGTAAATGCATCAATTGTTCTGTACTACTGTAGTGTTTTCATAATTTGCACAGGTTGACTGAGAACACCTTAAAAGCACCCCCACCTTCTATCCATACAAAATTTCACATTATAGTTCCTGTGAGTGCTGTAACATATATAAAGGAAAGACTTTTTTACTGCTAGCAGTAAGAATTCAAAGTCTCCTCTTGCGCTGAAACAATTTTATCACATAAGCAGAACTAGAAAGGTAATGGAACTGGTTTAAGAAAGAAGCGTTGTCAGCAAGAGGCACGGCCTAAGAATAAATGGAACAAGAAAGCATTTGCTCCCTTCTGCTCTTGTAAACAGACTGTTTCAGTTTGAGGGGACCTCCACTGATCTAGTCCAACTGCCTGACCACTTCAGGGCTGACCATAAACTACAGCATGTCATTCACAGCACTGCCTAAACACCTCAAATAAGGACAGCCTTGGGGCACCAACCATCTCTCAGAAGCCTGTTCCAGTGTTTAACCACTCTCTTGGTAAAGAAATGCTTCCTAATGTCCACTCTAAACCTCCCCTGGCACAGCTTTGAGCCATTAACCATTTCAGAGCCTGAGCCTACAGTGTTTGAAAAGTCAGTGTCAACTTCCACCACTTTCAACAGATGAGCAGTCATGCCCTGAGGCCCTTCGAAACTCCCCCAGGACTAAATCCTAACTCCTACAACAGGGATGTCTCGCTACTGCTTTAGAGTCCACCCTGCTATTGCTAACACCCAAAGAATGAGTCCAGACCCAAACAATATGAAGTCAAACTCCAGAATCACCTGAAGCTCTCCATGTTCCAAACTACAGACATCATGCTTCTGACTGGAAAGTGGTCCTATTTAAAAAGATATTGGAGTTCTACCTTACCACGCATTATGCATCCCCTGTGAATTACACATCCATTTTTAACAACTGTATCTTGGGGTAGATCCCTCCCTATTTTCAAGTAGGTTGTATCCAGGAGTGCTACAAGCATCCATTTCAGATTTACAGGCTTTAACCCAGACTGAGACCAGAGGCTTCTTATATTAACCTCATGGTCCTTTTTCTCCTCAGATAGCAAGTTAGACAAAGAATTACACTCAGCAGCAGCAGAAGACTTTATGAAAGACTGTACAAAGGGGAATGTTTTAAATTTACAGGCCAAGGCCAACAGGGGACTTTAAATCTTCATTTTATGCTGAAGATTAAAGCAAAAGCATGTTATGCTGGCAATTCCTGGGTTACTGGCACAAGAAAGGAACATGCCAAGTTACCAGTACTGAAATACTATTTATTGCCAAAAGTCTGGATCCAACAGCATGCAAGAATCACCTCCCAGCAGGCTACCATGACACAGAGAAACGCCTTCTCACCATAAAGTAGCTGGAAGCTGGATCAAGTACTAGCTGCCTAGAACACCAAAAGCGTCAGAAATCAACCCTGCATCATAACAGGAGGGCAGAACTAAATTCCCTCAAAGGAAATCTTCTGTCACATCAAGCCCAAAAACATATTCTGTCCTGAACCAAGCAAATGCAAAGAGTAAATAAGTAACCCCAGGACCATGAGAACATCTGAAGCCTGGTTGCCAAAACTTTTTTTCCTAATGGTTGATAGACAAACTTTCAAGTAGGAGTCATAACATGTCTGCCCTGTGTGGATTCTCTGCCCAAAAAGGAATCAGACTCAGTTGTTTCAGAACTGCAGCTCTGAAACAACTGAGATTTTCTTTGCTTGTTAATTCTTTCATCTGCAGACTGACTGGATTATCTAGTATTTCCTAAAATCTAATTCTAAATGAGCACACAGATCAACTCTTTCCTGCATGGATGTTTTGATATGTTGCTTTTCCTAGACCACCTGACAGGCTCTTAAATACATCTTTTCACAAAGAGATCTTGGTTTCTGAAGCTGTATTTAAACCAGCAAGCAGTAATACACACCAAGAGCAGATCTCCAGAGCAAGACTGGAGATGTACTAATATGTCCAGAAGACTATTTCAATTTAGTTCTAGTCTTGCCCACCAGCCAAGTTTGACATCACTAAAACACAATACTACATCTTATAGCTCAGTTTCATCTGGAGGGAACCCCAAATGACAGGCTCCAAACCTACAAGAGGTAAGAAGGGGCAGGTGGCCAACTTGGCTGTGGGAAGTATGCTCCAAATGGCCCCAGAAGTAATGCGGGTGCATCTCAAGCTTCCCACACCAAGTCAAATATTTGGGAAAAAAGTTAGTGAGAGCATGAGAAGAGTAATCTCAGGTCTTTTTAGCCCAATTTAAGGACAGAAGACTTAAAATGCAGCTCCCTCAACAACAGTCCTAAGCTAAAGCAAGTCCACCACTAAACAGTCCTAAGCTAAAGCAAGTCCAGTATTACAAACTAACACTGTAACAAAAAGTTCCTTCTAAAGTTACACCAGAAAGTGGACAAGCAAGTACAAAACAGATATGAAAAGTGTAAGTGAAAAGTCTGATCAGTGAAGTAGCAGGAAATGTCAGAACTTGTTATTTAACTACTTTACAGGAAGTCCTTTGCTATCTAAGTAAACAAGGTCTACGGGAAGGGTGCAAGTCAGCTTTTCAGAACAACTGCCAGACTGGCTCTCACTCCAGGTTTTTCCTCTGCTCATTCATCAACATCAGAGAGAGAATTCCATCAGCTAAATTAGGCCTTGGGTGTGTTTAAACAGTTACAATATCAAGATTATGCTGTCAAACTGCACACTGGGGAGGGAATTAGAATTAGGTCTAAGACAGTTAAAACACATGAACCAAGGAAAAACAGCTCACCTCTCCAACAGAAGCATACTTCCATATACAAACAGATCTACCTCGAAAACACCACTCTTGACTACAACCACTCTTTGAATTGTCCCACTCAGCCCTAGCAAATGCTAATTAATACCTGCTGCTACACTAAAATCATACTGGCATGTTTTTCAAACATAAGCAAATAGGAACTCTACCTCCAAGCTTAACTTCAGAACCAGTAGAGTCAAGAGGAAGGTTCATCCATCAGAAGCAAAGGAAAGATGCATTCTGTGCAGAGCCAGAGATAAGACTTTTTTCTAAGCTATTTAAGGGCATCTTTCCCTGCCTTGTGTCATTAATAATGTCCAGCCTCCTATAAAGGTCTGAAGTCACAGAATAGACTGAACAGTAAACACATAAGGAACTGAGCAATTAGAAAGGCACAAGTATTAACTGAAAGGTATTTCACACAGACATTCAACCATTCCCCCTACAGTTCTGCGATCTTGCTAACATGTAGCAACCTCCCCTCAAGCCCTGCCCAAGAAAATCTTGCCACCTAGACATCAGACTGTTAGTAAAAAGCTGAAACTGAGGATTTTCTCCACGCACACCATAAGCAAAGATACTTTCTGTCCTCTGATATTCCTTCAGTTAAAGCTTCTTGGGTAAGAGGCACAAGACGTTCGCTGACCTCTGCAAAAGTACCATATTTGGGAAGCAAGTCAGCACTGAACACCTCACTGGCATCATCAATTCCATGGCCTCTATGCACAGGACCAAGAAGCAACAATCTCACCAAAAGCAGAGCTGATAAAACTCTTACTTGACTGAAGCAAAACTCGGACCTTCCCTGCCACTCCCTGATGTACAACAAGGTATGACAACTTGACATACTAAACTCTTTCGTAAGGGCACTTATAGCACCCCTGTGATACTGGGAGTGGAAGGAGCTCCAGGACACTTAACTGTAGCCATGACCAGTGTATATAACCCAACAGTTGCATCCACTCATCCTGTAAAATAAACATTTAATAAGACTTTGTTGAGCCTTTTAGGCAAGAAAGCCTTAAGGCGACAACTTCTTCAAAGAGAAAATTTATTTTTCTAGAATAAATAAAAGCAGCAAGCAGTCACACTCTGTCTTTAGCTGTTCACAGCAAGTAAAACCCAGGATGAAACCTGAGCACTATCTCTATGATTGTAAGACCATCATCAGCACTTTAAACTGTGAGGTCATCTGACTGGTCATACTGTTAAGTCACCCCCAGCAGCACTGTCACACTGCCAGACATAAGCATAGTCATTCAAAGGGTCTTCCACTGACTTGCAATTGGATTAGCAAGAACTAAACAGATTACCAATTCAAGTACCAGGATGACAAGTTTAGTCAAAAGCTAAGAGGCTTCGGCAGATGATCAAAACTCATCATAATACAACACAAGCAGTATTTCAGCACAGGGAGCCAGCTGGACCAGGTGCACTGCTATGGTGGAACACTGTTGTTCCCCAGAGTCACAACAAAATCCAGCTTTATCCAGAAGATGAGCTCTGCCACTGCTGCCACAGTGACAGTGCAGAGATGAGTGAACACTAAATCATGAGTTTAACATAAATTATGTCTCAATAAGAAATCCTGAAAGACAGAAAAACACTCTTGCAAAGAGGTCAAGACATTCTTCTCTACCCTATTCTTGAAGAAAAACTAAGATAATTCTGAGCTAGCTGCTCAAATACACCTGAGTTCAGCTGCACTCCTGATACACAAAAGCTGCAGCCACATCCAGTACCAAATGTGCCACCTAAAGTGAGCAGCAGGGTAGGCAATACAAATAGTAATGATGATCTGTACAGACGGAAAAGCAGGTATCTAAAAGTAGAGGCACATCAAAAACAAGGAGAAGAGAGTAGCATTCTTCAGGAAAGTTGCTGAAATCTTAATTTTCATGAGAAGCTTTTCATAATCAGGCTGCAGGTCATTCAGTTCCAAAATCAGGAACCGGTCTCTGGCAGCAACTCTATGCTTATTTACAAGAAGGTCAGGTTATTTTTCTCTGGAGCGTAAGATATATGACCTCCCTCCCCATCTCTGATACTAAAAGACTTGCAAAGATCAAGCCTGAACATTGGGTAGTTCTGAAATGAGGCAGCAAGAGTGAGAGGGGAAAAAAAAAAGATTCCTTTTGACTTTTACGATTGGTTTGGGGGCTTTCCACATCTTCAAGGCTGAGGCACTGAAAAGCCAACCCTCCTAGCTCTTCTGCTGCAAAAAAAAAACATTCTTCCAGAAAACATACTAGCTGGTAAAACCAAACCCACTCTTGATCAGTTTTAATAGCCTCATGCAGAGATCCAAGTCATGCCTGAAAGACTTCAGGTTTTTGTTCTTCAAAAGCCTTTCAACACAAGTCACTGCAGGGCAACAGGTTACAGAAGTCACAGTTAAGCATTCATTTACTCAATAGAGAGTAATTGGAGACAAGTTACCAGTGAAGGAGTTTTGTCTTTGCTGTAGGATAAAAACACACAAGTGAGCTGTTGACACAAGTCTACTGCACTGCAGTAAGTACACACTCACTACCTGCTCTCCAGTCACTTGTGACTCCATACCCTCACTTATTGTAAAAAAAAAAAAAAAAAAAANTAAAAAAAAAAAAAAAAAAAAAAAAAAAAAGGCTTGCAATTTTATATTCTGCTACAGAAACCAGAAAGATTCATATCTCAAGTGTATCAGAATTACAGCTATAGCCAGAGTTCAGCTGTTTAGAGACACATCATAGAAAAACTTTAGTCAATGCCCTGCCACCTATGAACTCTTCAAACTACAAAATCTATCTGAGGACAAAAGCAGTTTCCTAAGTTATAAAATTGGTTTGTTTTTTTCCTCTGATACTGGATTTGCTTACTTAATACTTAATAAAATACCTAATGTAATATCTACTTTAAAAAAAAAAAAACCCAAACCAAAAAAGACAACTCCTTCCACTGTGCAAACATATAATCTACCTTGATGCTTATGCATCCTTTAGAATTCCTTTTCCTGAAACGTATCTTCCCCTGGTTCATACCCTAAAGTTGACTCTTTTGCACTTTCCCCCTCAAAAAAGTCAGTTCAAGAACAACTTTTAGAATGTTCAAGTAAAACTATTTAAAGATTATTGATTTTATTACGAAAAAAAAAATCTTTAAGTCAAGCTCCATCCCACAGCCACCCTGAGCAATCAGACAGGGGCTGGTATTTATAGCAGCTTCAGAGCACAAGGCTTCTGGAGTTGTGTACATGCCAGAACTGTCGACCGTTTCTCCAATAGGTGACACCACTCCATTGCTATGTATGCGGCTCCTCCTACAGCAGGGCTCGAGGGAGGCACAGGCAAGAGAACAAATTTACTACCAAATTCCTCAAATGAAAGGGAAACACTGCTCTTCTATATGAAGTTAATTGGCCCTGCCTCTTAAGTACTTGTCTGAGGCTTAAAGCTAGACAGCAGCTCTGAACACTACTCCATCAGTTAGCAAGTCATATCTACATTCAGAGATTATTTCAGATGCTTACCTGGACTTGCTGTGGTTGCTGAACCTGTATCTGCTGCTCTGGCTGAGTTTGTTGCTGGATACTGGTCGTCACAGGACAAGCAAGTTCAAGCAAAGACCCAGCCACCTCTGTGCTGTCCGTGTAAATGCAGTTGCCACCCTGCTGATACACCATTGTGGTGGTGGCTGTCTGCTGAAACTCCTGGAGAGCTTCTGGCCCCTTGGAAGCAAGGGAATCTAGAAACTCCTTCATCCTGTGCTGGGGGATCGTTCGCGCCTTCACACGGATGTATTCTTCAAAGGAAATGGTGTTCTCCAGAGAATTATTCATATTGCAAGGTCCTCAGGGTTCCTTAAGGAAAGAGAAAGTAAAAGTCTTAACTACAGCACTCCCTTGATGCAAGGATATTCTTAACTCCAGTAACTAGTCTTTCATACCAAGTACTGTATGAAAACTGGCAAACATGCACAGCCAGATGCCCAAGACAGATGCTTTAGTTTTATGAGGCATTTTGTGCTGCTACGCATTTCTCAGATTAACTCTTGGCAGCCCAGGGGAGTCTGAATGATACCCAGGTGTGACTCCTCCTCCTCCCAGAGCTCACTGCCATGTAAACTTTCCTAGCTCTGTACTTCACCCAGACCAGGCAAGTCCTGTACCAGACAAATCCAGTCATACATTCCATTTGTTTGCAGCATGCACAGTTAGCGAAAGAGGCTCAGAAATCAATATCTGCGGCCCTGCTTTGCAGACACAGAGGTAGGAAACTGAGCAGTGTGCTCTATCAGGCCGTGCAGTTCTATTCTAGGCAGCTAATGGGAAGCACGACAGAAGAGCAACAGATGTAGCACTCAGCTCATTGCTATTAGGACTAGGACAGCCTCATCGATTTGAACATAGCAAGCAAAAAAAGAGCGCTGGAATCGAGACATTTCCTCAAACTGGGAACTACACACATGGAGAAATAGAGCTCTGGAAATGACAAAGGCAACTGCAGCATCAGTTCTTGATGTCCCTTTAATATAGGAAGAGGTTAACATAAAACATGCCATGTGTGAAGACAACAGAAAGACAGAAAAAGAAGTTAAGACGACCAGGGCGGAAGTGAAAGCAAAGAAAAAAAACCACCACCACCAAAGATGACTCCACCTGAGAACGTCAGACAGCTCTAGTGTATACTCTGACAGCATTCCTCTCTTACTGACTTGTCTTGTTTAAACCCACCAATTGTTTTTGCAATGAGTATACTGGTTGTTTCTAGGGCACTAATTAGCCTTGATAGAGCATAAATACATTTGAGCCATAACATCACCAGTTACTGAGACAGTTGTGAAAAGATGTGAAACACCACAAGATCAGGACTAAAAGAGGTGATTCAGCTGCACAAAGGAGGAGAAACAGACAGACATCACTGTACGTTGATCATCACCTATAACTGTAGGTCTAAAGAGAACAGGTACAAAACCAGAGCTTTATGTATCCTTTCACCATGATTTAACAAAGTGGAACTGAGACAGGGCTACGGTTGAACATAAGGCTGCAAAAGCCTACCCCGTGTGAAAATAGGAGTTAACTCTAGGCTTTCACTGGCACTCAAGCACACTGCACAAGTCCAGGGCTAGTTATCACCAAAACGTGGGAGAGCTGAAGCAAACACTAACCCCTCTTCACTGTTATGTGACAGCAGTCCAAACATACAGTTTTTGTTTACATGGAGGTTCATGGCTAGTGCATTGGACCAGGCTCACAAGAGAAAAAAAAAACTAATATCAAAGGTAACGGGAACACACATGAGGCAACTTGTGCTCTATCTGTGGATTCTGAAGTCTTTAAGACACGTTTGTTGCTGCATGAGATTTCTATAGAAGGTATTCTTAAAATATGCAGCATGTTCAGTAAAAAACACCAGATAACGGTGTTCACATAGCAAATCCAACAGCTCTGCAAATATTAGCATACAGAAGCTCCTGTAGAGCCCACATCTGGACAGAAAAAACATTCTTTCAGAGACATCCATCTGACATTTTCAAGCCAACTCGGGGTGATAGAGCCAGTAAGACTACCCGCTTCTCCAGGAACCACTCTACAGCACATATTACTAACCCCTTCCCAGGTGACCATATGCCCAGGGTGAAACCAAGGAAGAACAACAATGTTAATGCATCCATAGGGACTCAGGACTCAGACAAGACCTACAGCAGGCACACTGAGATGCGTTTTGCATTTAACTGCATGATGCTCCATTATATACTCTGAGGCTGGAAAACAGATTTTGAGCAATTAACTTGTCCCAATCTTCTACTTGGAACTTTCAAGTATTTGACTTCAATACTACAGTGAGGCTTTCAGAAGAGCATCATCATTCTCCATGTCCACCCTGAGGTGCATCAGCAGATACAGCTTTGAGAGGGAAGACTCTTCTGAAGAATAAGCCTCAAGGATGCTATGCTGGGACCCCAGACACGAATGCCACAGATGTTCTTTGACAGCAGGATCCCAGATGTAAGTGCCACAGATGCTCTTTGACAGCCAGCTGCTACTGAATTGGATGGGCTCACCTCTCACAGGTGCTCCCTTCCTGCTTCTGCATTGGTTTTTATTATGTTGTAACAACTCAGGGAATCGCTATCCACCTTCTGTTGATCTTGTCCAAGGAGAGAGTAAGTAGGTCAGCAGGGCCACCATTTCCAATGTAAGCCCTCACTTCTACTTTTGAAACTCCAACCCTTCTTTCACAAGCTACATCATTCTCCTGCGCAAGAGACCAGAAGCCACAAGACACCCAGAAGCATAAGCAGCAGAGGTCCGTCACCAAACCATCACCAATCTCCTCTGACCACCAAGCAAGCACTGATTTCCTAAATACAGATCTTAAAGCAAGCACTGATTTCTTAAAGATAAATACTTGACCATGCTCAGCGAGTCCATTACAATCAGTTCTTGTTAGCATCAAAATCAAGAGCCAACTAGGCCAGTCTTCCCCTACTAGTAAATCTTCCTCTCTCACAAGCTATCAGAAAAAATCTCTTTCCCTTCTTCTACCATGGGAAAAAAAAAAAAAACCCTTTACATTTTCTTGAAGTTACTATACTAAGAGCCACTAAGCTGAGCCCCTACAGTATTCCAAGTGCCAGCCATGGACCAGAGCCCCACCATGCCACAAGGCATCTGCTCCTGCCCCAGAAGAGCAGCAAGATCTTTCCTGGGTTTTCTCTACAGCTGCAGTTACAGGCCCTGTAGGTAACAGTGTCTCCCAGAGTCATCCACATCAGTTTCAAGGCTGCTTGAGATTATTTAACTAGAAGCCCCGAACCACCCAAAACTGCACTTCCCAAGACCCTATGCAGCAGTGGGAGGTACCAGGTCCAAAAAAAGATTCAGAAATTTAATGCTGCGCCCCCAGAAATTTTACTTATTAAAACTAAACCAACCTGCACTTATGGCAGAAAACCTCTGTAAGGCTCTAAGGTGCATTCAACAGGCTTTTGTTGGGCAACACATACAGCTTGCTGCTGCAGTCACTACTTTTAGTTATTGAAGCACACTAATTTGTGCATTCCATTTATCCCACAGACACACACTGGAAACTGCAAACGTCCACCCTCACTGGATCTCAGCAGCATGTTTGTAATATTGCACTTAAAAATTAAAAAAAGGGCATCCAGGCAGCAAGTTTTTCCAATAAAGGAAGATACTCCTCTCTGTGCAGCATAACTGCATTTTTTTCAAGAAGTAAGTTCAAGAAATTCTTTGAAGATTATGAGCACATACGGTTAGTTGATAAAACTTAGACTGAGGTTACTGAAAACACACACACAACTTGCAGCATGTGGACAATCTGGACTCACCAGTCACCATGTTGCATGTATTTCTGCTGCTCTTGTCCTGAGCTCTTAGACTTGTAACGTTCTGGAGAAGACAGAACAAAGAAGCCCTTTCCATCCCCAGTTCCTCCTTCTTTATTAAGTCATTTTATTTTTAATATATATTCCATTAAGAAAAAAAAAATCAGGAAACAAAGATATGATCATACACGCAGCTAGCAGCTCCTACTGAGGAATTGCAAGATGCCCAATTTCTAACCATCGTATCCCTCAGCCGGGTGGCACTGAGAACGACTGTGCGAGCACATCTGTCACAGAGCGCCGTGCGGCGACAGGCGCGGCACGGTGGGTACCACCGGAGTTACTGGCACACAGAACTTAGAACAAGGCAGCAGCAGCAGTGACCGCATCCAGAGGCAACCCCCCCCCCACCCCGTTCCCCTGCAGGTGTTCCCGGTGCTGCCCCGAGAGACAGCGGGGAACGCTACGGACCGCTCGGCCACCCAGCCAAGACGAGGCGAAGCTCCGTATTTAGGCCCAGAGACCGTCGGCTGCAGCTCAGCCTCTGTCCTGCCCGAG
>VZRH01004857.1:44903-66500 GCA_013397555.1 Urocynchramus pylzowi
GCTCTCTGCGCCGCGGCACCGGGCGGCGGCGGAGGCAGCGACCGGCCGCACCGCCCCCCGAGCCCCATTGGCCGCGCCACCCGCCCGCGGCTTGACGGGACTTGCAGTTCCGACGCACTGGCACCGGCCCCGGGGCGAGGCGGGGGGCACGGGGGGACAAGGCACACCCGGCGGGACTCGGACAACGAGGGACGGCGTTGGCAACGGGGGATACCGGGCACGAGGGACACAAGGCAGTAGGGCATGCCCGGGGACACCAGGGAGCAGAGCGCTAGGGACGGCAGGCGACAAGACAGGCAGCGGGGGACGAGGCACTTCAGCGCACAACAGGCACGAGACCTCCGGGACTTGCGCGTCTCGCCCCACCAGCACCTGGGCACAGGAGAAGGCACGAGGCACTAAAGCAGCAGGATTTGCAGCAGGGGACACGAGACAACAGGGTGCAGCCAGCAGCAGAGCACACGAGGCAGCAGGCACCACGGAACACCGTGGAGGGCACCGGTCCCCCCGCTGCTGCTGTGGAGCGCACCCGGCAGTGGCACCGTTCCCTGAGGGATATTAGAGGATAGCGAGCACCAAGTCACACCAGGGAACACTGGAGCACGAGGGCACCTGGGGCAGCAGGGTGCTGGGGGTCCTAACACTGGAGACATGATGCCCTGACTCACCAGGGGGCAGAGGGTCCCAAGGGACAGCAGGCAGCAGAGGCAAGTGGAGTTCAGAGAGTTTAATGAGCGCAGGACAAACCCCGATTCCCCCCATCCCCCCACCCCCCAGTGCCTGGCCTGGCCCACACTCCCAGGCCAGGCCCCCCATGACACCCTAGTCGACTTCTTCCATGCTGCTGTAGGAGGGGGCTGGGCGCTCGGCGGGGCTGGCAAAACGCTCGGGGAGGCCTTCCGCAGCCAGCGGCGGGGGTCCTTCGGGGNNNNCTTCGGGGGCCAGGCCGGATCCGAACGGCACCGGGGGCAGACCCTGCAAGCAGAAGGAGGGCGTGAGAGGGAGACTTGCACTCTGCCCACCCGTCTCCCTCCCTGCTCCCAGGGGGCTGGAGAGGTGCCCAGGGGGGACACAGCCCCACATGCAGAATGTGCAGCCCCTGGGCTTAGAGAGCAGCAGCTGGTGGCAACCCCACGGCAGGGCAGCAGGGCAGAGGGAAGCAGTGTGCCCAGGGCCGCTGGAGGCAGCCCCTCTGGCCCAGCAGGAGAGCCAGGCCACAGCACACTCCTGCCCCAGGGCTGCTCAGCCACTGGCGGTCGGAGCAGAGCCCTGCACCCCAGCACGGGCAGCAGTGACGGGCCCACAGGCGGGCCGGGCTGCCAGTGCCTGCCGGAGGTCTGAGGAACAAAGCAGGGCCAGAGGGGATTTCCAGGGCTGAGAGCACCTTGTCAGGCCTCACTGCCGGCCACCCACCTCCGCTGAGGGCAGGCAGGTGCAGGCAGCAGCTTGTGGGCCCCAACCCTGGGGTGCCAGCACCTGCTGGAGCAGAGGTCAGCCCACCGGCGCCGGGCACTGACTCAGACCCACGAGGCCAGCACCGTGGGTGAGCGGGGGAAGCTGCTGAGACCCAGGGCTGTAGACAATGAGGCGACTGTTCCAGGACCGGCACCTCATGACCACGGCACAGCCCTGCCGGACTCCCCGGCTGGGACCTGCTTGGGAGGGGAGTAAACCTCAGCACGTGGAGGAGGGGTGGGGGACAGAGGCAGGGGGAGTCCAGCTCAGGCCCTGGCCTAAAACGCAGACGAACCCCTTCACTGCAAAGCATCCCTCCCAGGCCAGCTGAGGGCACTACCAGCAGAACAGCAGTGGAGATGGAAAAGAAAGTCACAGGGCTCTGAAGTCACCTCTCACACCCAAATACGCCAGAGCTGTCTGAGCCACGCTGAGCCAAGGGCAACACGTCTCAATGTCAGACACCACCGGAGCTGCAGCCTGCGCCCCAGCCTCAGGGGACTGCCTGCTCCTGGCCCTGCTGGGCTCCCCACGCTCTGCATGTGTCCCGTGAGGCTACCACTCCACAGCTGGGACTGGAGCCCAGCCTGTGCCCCAAGGCATGGGCAGGCAGAGCTCTCCCCTGAGCCTGCTGCCACACAGGGTGCACCAGGCACCCAGCAAAGCCCAAGGGATGGTCCTGGTGCCAGCTGGGTCACAGAGTGGCCTCAGGTGACCCCAGTGTGGAGTCCTCACCTCTGTGTGGGAGTCCCAGCACACAGGACAGGAATGCTGCATTTCTTTGGAAAACCTGGCTTTATTAACGCACCAAGGTCACATCTGTGCTCCCTGACCCCATGCCTCTCCCGCAGCACGGGCAGCTGGTACCCTTGCAAATGAGGTGCTGCACCAGGCTGCCCTGAAGAGACCAACTCCCCCAGATGCTGCCAGCACACAGCCCCATGGACTGGTGGGAGGCAGTGACCCACAGAGATGAGTGTTCACCATGGGCACCTCAGTCTGGATTGCCAGGCTCTCCAGCAGCTGTCTGGGGCTGAGCAGGGAAGCACACAAGCCCTTGGTGACAAGCCCGTCCAGCCCCAGCACAGGAGCGCGGCACACACACTGCCAGCGCACAGGCAGCTGGCACCAGAAGGCTCAGCAGAAGGCTAGCAGGGCAGACTGGGCTGGCCAAGGACCGTGGGTAGCCCCAGCCCCAGGGGAGCTCAAGGCTCCTGCAGCAGCACAGCTGAGAGAGGTGGCCAGCCAGGGCCCGTGTCAGGGCATCCTGCCCTTGCTGCAGCCTCCCGGCAGGTCTCCACTTCCTTCTTGGGAGCCAAGCAGAGACGGTTGCTGTGCCCACGCAGCTCTCAGGCCCCAGCAACACTGCAGCAGCAACGTCTCTTCTTGAGCAGCAGGTAGCCTTGAGGCCTGCCCCACTCCCAGTGGGCAGCAAGGAAGGGCAAAGGAGCTTTTGGTTCTGGGCTGTGCCTTGGCAAGGTAGCAGGCTGGCCACACAGGCCTGCCAGCTGGCACGGGAGATGCCAGAGCAGACAGACAGGAGCCGACGGCCCCACGTTTCCCTTGGCGAGTCTTTCCCAGCGATTTCTGCCCTGCTGCCTCATGTCTTCGTCTCATAGCGTCCTAGGACGGCGCGTGCCCTGGCGGCCCTGCTCCCACAGCTGGCCACATGCCTGGGCCTATCTCCAGCGGGGCTGGTAAATGAGCGGGTAGAAGACGTTCAGGAAGAGAGCCACAATTGCAGCTGTGGTGGCCAGGACAAAGTATCTGACGCAGCCTTCATCTGGGTGCTGGGGGGTGCCTGGACTTCGCTTCTGGCCACAGGGCCTCCAAGAGTTTCTTGCAGGCCTTTGGGGTGCCTCAAGCTGCAGCTCTTGTTCTTCAGCCTCCAGTTCCTGCCAGATCAGAGAAGCCTGCGATGTGGAAACCTGCGTCAGCACTTGGAGAACACAACGGGCAACACCCCTTGCCATCCCCCGGGGCAGGCGGCTGCCTGCAAGCCCAGCCCCGTGCCCAGCCAGCCCGCCTCCCCATGCAGCACCGTCGCGGTCGCGCCCGCCCCCGCAGCTCTTCAGGGTCTCTGGTGTGTGGGGCTCCGGTGGGTGGCTCTGTGGGAGGGAGCGTGGGCAGCTGCCGGGCAGGATCTTCACCGGACTGCAGGGAGTGAAGCCAGCAGCTGGATCCCGATGGAGCAGACGCACTTGCATTGGTGGGTCCAGGAGGCAAGGGAGCAGGCAGCAGCCAATCACAGCCCAGCTTCTGTGATCCCAACAGGATCTTTCAAATGACAGCCAATCCAGAGCCAGCTGGAGCAGCAGGAGCAGGAGGCACAGTGCCAGTACAGCCAGTCACAGCTCTGCTTTGGTGGGTGGGAATGCTCTGACAACCAATCGTAGCCCAGGTTCCAGGAGGATTTTCCACAGACAGCCAACCACAGCTTGGCCCTTCATGGCGGTGATCGTGCAGAGCAGCCAGTCAGGGAGCAGGTCTCTGGAGGGCACCCAGTGCCACGGAGGGTGCAGGTGGTCCAGGGTGCTTGAGGACCTGCTGAACCCCACTGGGATCCAATGCATCCCATTACTGCAGGGGAACCGGTGCTGCCAGGGACCCAATGAGCCCCAGTGCCACAGAGCAACCTGATGAACCCCAGTGCCATGGGGCATACAGTGAGCCACCGTGCCAGTTCGGTCCCTGAAGGCTCTCACCAGCAGTGTGTGAAAAGCAGCGCAGCTTTCTCATTGCTCAGGGTGCCCCCAGTGAGTGGGGCTGCTCCAGGACACGCACGCAGGGCAGGAACAGCCCAGGCAGGCAGACACCAACATGCCAGACAGCCCCGGCCTGAGACAGACAGCTTGTCCCCAGGCGAGAGGGCAGAGCTGGGATGCCTAACCAGCACTGGGTCAAGGGGAGGATGAGCCAGAGGGGCAGGGAGGCAAGGCCAGAAGGGCCCCTCTGGGCACACATGTGCAGTCATGCTGGAGATGAGCACTGTCCTCAGACTCTGCGGGCCCACAGAGGTGCTGAGCATGGAGGGAACGTCTGCAGCACAATGGTGCATGGGGTCTGACCTGGTGGGCACCAGGCCTCGGCCTTCCTGACTTTCACAAGAAGATCAGTGCAGCCATTCCCTACCACTGCATTCTGAAAGCACCCTGCCATCTGGCCCACCCCCAGTCCCTCCCTCCCAGGCCACCCAGCAACAGAGCTCACTCTGGCAGGTTTCTCCACAGCACCCTGTGAAGGCTGCCAGGCCTCTGGCTCAGCACTGGCATTTACCTTTTTTGCACTTGGCTTGGCCCTGAGTTGGGCCCCAGCAGAAAGTGTTCCCCACCCTGCCTTGAAAGTGGCTCCGGAGGGCAAGTTCTTACTGCTCCCAGGTACAACCAGATCCTACTGCACCGCTCACAACCCCTCCTTCAGTGCAGACCCCAGTGAGGCTCTGCCCCTTCTTCCTCTTCCAGTGCCCTCCCACCAGCACTTCCACACTGATGATGAAAACCAGCTCTCCAGTGATCCCTCAGGACAGGGACTGTCCTAAGCCCACAGTGATAACAAGGCAAGACAGGCTCCAGTGCCCAGCTGGCGCAAGCTCTTTGGTATCAAAGGGGTACACGCACTGCACCACAGCTGCACCACGCCCTGTGGGTGCAGGTAAAGATGGGCAGGGCCCTGCATGTGGGCCCCTGAGCACATTTCAAGGCTCTGTGGCTCCAGCAGTGGTGAAAGGGACGCAAGCGCTCACCTGGCTGGCAGCAGCTTCGGCAGAGGGGGTGCGCTCGGCGCGGTGGTCTGAGGGATGCCCTGGCAGGGGTCTCTCCACAGGAGAGTTCCTCCGGCGGTAGAAGAGGACATAGGCATATCTGGTCACCACCTGGCTCTCATCCACCGTGGTGACTGTGCTGTCATCAAAGAGCCGCCAGCCTGAGAAGGAGGAAGGGTTAAGCAAGCAGACAAGTCACGGCTGCAGGAGCAGAGGGGTGGCGGGGGTGACAGATGCTCACCCACGTCACTGCGCTGGCTGTTCTTGTCGTTGGGCAGGCGGGCGTACGCTGTGTAGTGCCCTCCAATCATGCCTCCATAGTGGTTGATCACAGCATACAGGTCATACGTGGGCAGCTGCTGCTCACCCTTCCGACCAATGCAGAACTTGCTCAGGTCCAGACTCCTGTAGAGAGATACAGTGACCGTCAAGGGTGATCAGTGTTACGCAGGCTGGGTTGCAGGTCAGCAGAGGCAGTGCCAACCCAGGCACATCATCCCCTGGCTCTCACCGGACGGGAAAGTCCACCATGTCATTGATCTTGTCCCTCCAAATAAAGCTGCGGAAGGAGAAGCGCTTGAGCTGGATGATGAGGACATTGGGCAGCCGCCACAGCATCAGCTGCTTGGAAGCCTCGCGGTGCTGCTTGCACTTGGGGCAGTACCTGGGGGAAGAGCGTGCTCGTTACTGGCATGGGGAGAGCCTCAGTCCTTGCAGCCCAGCTCAGCCCCAGGTTCCTCACATGCAGGGCTGGCAAAGGGTATGTGGGAGGGATCAGCCTCTTTTGTCAAGGGCAGGCCAGTACAGTCCTGCAGAGCACTAGCTTTGCTCCCTGCTGGCTTAGCCTTTCCGAGTGCACGGGGAAGGCCAGCCCATTGTTCCTGGCTGCCAGTAGAAACAGCGTGCAGGCCCAGGCAGCTCCTGGGAAACCCCTGCTGCTGTCTGGGCCCGTTGGCTGGAACCCACCCTGCTGCCTTCCTCACCACGCTTCCTCTGGGGCCAGGACTTCAGGCTTCGTGAAGAGATTGAGGCACTGCTCCAGGGTGAAGTGGCCAGCCCGGGCTGCTTCGCTGGCCGAGCCTGGATCCTCCACACACTCCAACTCCTTGGATTCCACCAACACGAATTCTTTGAGGCGCTCATTGTTCTTCCACACCAGGGCAAGGGAGCAGTCGTCTGTCAGATCCAGGGGGGTGTCACCTGTGAAGGGGCACAGACCTCACAAACGTACTGTACCAGGCCACCTTGCCGGAGCAATCTCGCCCATCCCAGATAGATACAGAGATCAAAAAAAGCTGGCAGAAAGAGACAGGTACCCCCTGGCCAGGTCCATCATGCAGAGCCCCTCAGCCTGCAGGGTGCAACACTGGCACAGCCCTCTCATCAGCAGCACCCTCACAAGCAGCACTTGGTGTGGGCATCCCATTCAAACAAAGAGGTGACACAGAGATCACAGACCCTCTGAGAATACATGAGGTTGGAAGGAATTGGCCTATTTGCTGAGGAGAGCAGGAATGTCATGCCCAAGAAGAGCTTCTAGACAAGAGGCTCTGTGCAGCAGAGCCCTTCCCTCCCCTGTCAGATGCAGCTTTTACCATCCAGTGTGGACACCTGGGCTCATCTTGTGCCAGGCAGACTCTGGAACCCTGGTCAGGCAGATCCACTACCCTGCCAGAGGCTGTAAAGGATGAAGGTGGTGCTTTACAGGACTCTGGCTCACCTTTATCTTCCAGCTTGTGCTCTCGGTTGGCAGCGTCAATCTTAGTGATGTAGAACTGTGTGGCGCGGGCACTCAATGAGTCTGGAGTGTGTTGGTACCCAGGGATGGCAGCTGTGAATAAGCAGAGACAGATCTGTGGTGGCACTGCCTGTCTGCCCTGTGTAGGGGCCAAGAATTTGCATCGCCCCCACCCCCACCTCACATGCTACGGCCTTGAAGGGACACAACCACGTGCCCGTGTCCTTGACTATTTTTAGCAGGCGCCTGCCCCTGGCAAGCTGTGCTCCTCTGCCTGCCTTGCCCCTTCACTGCACATTGCTGCCATCCTGAGACGAGTGTCTGGAAACGTGACAGCCAGGCAGCCGAGCGCAAGAGGCTGGTCCCATGCAGCTGAGTCAGAGCGAGTGAAGTGCTTTGCTCACAGCCCCCAGGGGCTCAGCCTGCACCAGCTCTGCCTTGCTCCCACAGGACTTCTGCCAGCCCCTGCCTTCCCACCTCTCCCACAACAACACAGCGCTCCAGCTTCTCTCTTCATCAGGTCTCTGCTCTACACCCTGGGCTTTGCCAGGGCAGGGCAGAGCGTGGGTAGACAGGCATTTCAGGTGAGGCAAGAGTGCCAAAACAAAGCTCCCATGGCCGCATCTGTGTTCCCAAGACTCTCCAGACCAAGCCCACAAGGGGAGAAGAGATCCTGTGCTGGGAGGTCACCCCAAAGAGGGAGAATTGCCTGAGCTCCTGGCACAGATACAGCCAGCACTTCAGCACCTCTTACCTTCTGGCTTGAGGGCTCTCTCATAGGACGGCTCCTTCTCACAACAGCTGTCACCCTGCGACTCCATGTGCTCAGAGAACCCTGAATCCAAGCTCAGGAGGGAACTCCTGGCTGTCAGGACCTTGCTCCGGACAGTGGTAGTATCCCCCATCTCTGGCTGCAGCTCAGGCACAGCTGGCGAGAGCGGGGGGTCCTGAGGGAGGCTGGAAGCCCTGTCCCCATCTCCCAGCTCGAGGGCAGCAGTGGCTGCTGCACAGCTGCTCTTGGCCAGAGGCTCCAGCTTGTCCAAGTGCAGAGGCTGCAGCCCCTGCTCTGGTGACATCCGGCCCAACTGGAATGGAGGCTGGAACACGCTGACTGAGTACCTGGGCATGGAGGTGGGAGTTAGAGCTGGCAAGACACAGGGCTGAGCTCAGCTCTGGGGCAGAAGCACCCTCCTTCCCTGGACTCTCACCTTGCGTAGCCCTCCAGCAGCTGGGCCAGGCGGGCGTAGGTGAGGCGGGACTCAGGCACACTGATGAGGAAGGGGAAACCGATGTTCTCAGGACGACACGAAGCCTTGTGGTCTGGCCAGTGCGTTTTCTGACATGCCCTGTGACACATACACGGCATGTCAGACATACATACAGCCCCTGTTGAACTCAGCATCCTTGAACAGCCTGGGAAGGAGCAGTGCAGGGCCAGAGGAGTGTGCTGGGGACAAGGGGAGCACCAGGAGTTCAACTGGCTCCATCCCAAAGGGCAGATCACCCCACCTTCTCCCAGCAGGCTGAGCTCTCCCATCCAGCCCTTCACAGCACAAGACCCTCCATCCCTGCCAGGCACCAAGCCAACTCACACGTTGCAGTAACCAACTCGATAGCACCTCGTGCAGCGCTTGAGCTTCTCATCCTCTGGCAGCTGCTTCTTCTGACAGGCTGCACACTTGGCAACAGGGCCACTGGGCACCTGCGGACGCTGCAGGAGAAAGGACCCATTGGACAGGGAAGGGCACCTGGGCAGGACAAGGCAGCCTCGGTGGGCACCCATGCTCACTGTAGCTAATCGCCCTTGTGTGCAATTCTGCCCCTCCTGCTCAGTCCCACTTACGGCTCAGCCTCCCTGCATCCCTCCCAGTAGTCCCAATATGCCTTCTTACCTGCTGGACCTGAAGCTCCACCACACGCTCCTTGGCCAGCTCTGGGGACAGCACCTCAAAGCAAAGCAGCAGGTCCGTTGGCGAGACTGTGTCTAGCGAATTAGATGGCAGGAACATGCGGTGGAAGTGATTCTTGATCACCTGCCAGGAAAGCAGTGGAGCATGGCCGTGTGAGGGCTGCCCTATGTGTCCTCTCCTCAGAGAGCCACAGACCTCAGCCTCACAGTGAGCTGTGGGAAGAGCAGCAGGCCAAGGATGCTGTGCTCAGCTCACCACCTCACAAGGGAAAGATGGAACATCCCCAGGCCTTACTGTGGTGGCCTAACCCTTCAGAGCAGATATCTGCCCAGCACTCTCACCTCTGCCAGGCGCAGGTTCTCTGGTTTCACACGCACGCTGTGGGCAACTGAGTCAAGTACCTCCATGGCACTGGAGTTCTCCTTGCTGATACTCACGAGGAACTGCCACCCAGAAAGTGCCACATTAGTCACACCACACTAAGGCATGCGGGGCCTTACTTAACACACGGCTCAGCTGGCTGGCACATGACCAGCTGCCTGGGGCACCTCCAGGAGCCTTCTTAGGCTCCCTCCCCACAGTAGAAGGTATCCTTTACCTTGATGGGTTTCTTGTGTGGCTCCTTTGCAAAGTAGTAGACGGTCAGCACCTTTTGCTTCTGTGGGAGGGGCACGGGGAGGTACAGGAAGGGGTCAAAAGTAATAGACACCTGCAGATACAAAAACACACTCAGCTGTGGGAAGAGCTTGTGGCTGAGCAGCAGATCCAGTGGACCCAAGATCCAGCCTTGTCCTGTGACCTGTGCTCTCTGAGGGTCAGGAGCCTACTTCAGTACAACCAGGACAGGGACAGAACCTTCAGGGCTGCCCTACCTTGGAGCACATTGGGCACACGAGCTTGGATTTGTACTGGCCCTGGAAGAGGTCTACTATGAACGAGTCGTTCCTCATCTTGTGTCGTTGCCAAGCCTCCTCAGCTACCACCTGCAGGAAGAAAGGACTTAGCACCTCATTAAACCACCCAGGCAGCTCTCCCAGTGACTCTGGGGGAGGAACATCCTCACCTCATCAGGCCTCCCATCTGAGTCAACAGTCTCTGTGTAGGGCTTGTTCTGGATGCGGTTGAGGTCCTCATGCAGGCCATCAAGCAGGAAGGCCATGAACTCCTGAGCATCATGCTGGGCATAGCCAGTGAACTGGCTGGCCTTGCTGGCCACAATTGCCTGTGGGGAGCACAGTAGTCAGGGCTGGTCAGCAGATCTCTGGCAACACTGCCTGCCCCATGCACAAACCCTGGCTGCACCCACCCACACCCACAGCTCTCTGTGGCACTTGCAGGGCAGCCAGGTGCCCACAAAGGAATGCTGGGGACCCACAGCAGCTCCTGCTGAGCACCAATGCCAGGGGCCCTACCTTCAGTTTAGAGGGCTGGAAGGCATGGTGTGTACCCTTCCACAGTGCTCTGAGCAGCATGGCAAAGCCGATGGCCAGGCGTCCACCCGTCCCCAGTGGGTTGTTGTAATTGATTTCTGACTCAAAGGACCGATCTGTAAGAAATGCAGGAGCTCAGGGTGGCTGCTGGCTTCATCATCTGGGCGGCCAACCTCTGCTGGGCTCCCTGCGTGGGCTCACCATGGAAGTAGTCACGCAGCTCCCGGGTGTTGGACAGGGACTGGATGACACTGTTCATGAAGCAGGTGTTGCCCAGGTTCACCAGCCCCGTGAAGCCAGGCAGGCAGACCTTCTTCTTCTCATCCTCATCCTCATCATCCTCCACGCTCTCGGCACTCACCGGGCTGTGTGTCATCGGTGGCACCATACATGTCGGTTTGGGCTGCCAAAGCAGAGGCAGGTGTGAGGGTGTGGCACTCAAGGAGTCTCTCTGGGAACACCAGAGGAACTCAAAAGCCCAAGAAAACCCCCAGAGAGGGCTGGAGCCATCACACCGTCTCCCACTTGGACTAGGACAGACAGGCCAACAGCTGCCCCCAATCCTGCCAACTATGACTGAGGGGCACCACCTCCTCCTCCAGGAGTACTTCAGTCTCCAGAGTGGCACTGAGGAGGTGTCTCTCTTTCCCCTATCCAGGTCAGACCCAGTGTAACCACACTCACCGAAGGAATGTGTGGCTCTTGCTTCACTGCCAAGTGCTCTGGGGCCGTACGGGCTGCCACGCCATCCAGAGCCCCATCTTCCACACGTGGCTTCTCTTTGTCACTGGTTCGGGCCTCTTCCTTGCTGGAGAGGGGGTGCTGGTTACTGCCCGGAGGGTTCTTATCCAGAGGGGTAGGGCCTGTAGGCATGGCAACCTTTGCACCACCCACTGCACCTTAAAAAGGGGGAAGGGTGGGCCTGTGGTTAGCAGCACCACACACTGCCCACAGTGGGGCTGAACTGCTCAGTCCACACTTGCACAGGCTCTCTCCTGCCCGCGAGCAAGGGAAACAGCAGTGCCCCTCCCCTATCACTTGGCTCACACCCTGCCTCACATCCCTCCTACCTGCACCCACTCAGCCCCTCTCCTTCCCCACCATTCCATGCCAGAGGATCCAGCACCAGCTGGCAGCTGGTAATGGAGAGGAGGGCCCATGCCCCACTGCGGTGCAGCAGGCAGGCAGGACACGAAGGCAGGGTGCAGACCTCGTGTGGCTGGAGCCTCCAGCCCTCCCCAGCGCTGGCTCTGGCGTTTCTTCAGGCAGACATCAATGCGAGACACCGTGAAGTTGTACGTGCACTGGTCCGGCTCAATAAGGTTCCTGCAAGGCATGCAGCAAGTCAGAGGTGCCCCAGACATGCCAAAGCCTTTGCATAGCAGACCCATGGCCTCCAGGCAGTAAGGGACCCTGCTAGCACTAATCCTGAGGTAGCCCTGACGAAGCAGGGTGGCAACCCTCGAGCCTGGCCACACTGAGCACACAGAGCACCCCTTTTCTGAGAGATCCATTCTGCTTGGCTCTCTCCTGCTGCACATGCTGCCCAAAGGGCACACAGGCTGGTCTGGCTCTGTCCCCAAGAGCTCTAGAACAGCCTGGGGCAAAATGCAGGCAAGGAGACACTGGGATTTCCTCCCCTGCAAGCGAGCACACAGCCAAGGCACACCAGGCTCAGGGCACCAGTGTAGCATGGTGTAAGTGAAACCTCCAGATGCAGAAATGAGCATTCCTTGCACAGAACCGAAAGTTGGGACTGGTTCCTGCTCCAGCTCTGCACTCTCACCTCCCTTGCCCTGGTGTGGGTTCAAAGGACAGGAGTCATACCTGAGCTTCACCTGCCACCGGAACACCGTGTGGGGCCCACAGCCAGGATGGAGACGAAGGAAGTTCGTATCACTGCAGAGAAATTGGGAGTGAGCAGAGGTGAACAAACAAGTAGCCCAGCCGCAATCAGGAGCTCTGCAGCGACCTGGCATCATCCCGAGGCAAACTTGTACCTCGTCTGGAACACTAGTGTGAAGTCTTGTTCCCGGAACAACACCTTGGACGTCTCCTTGTGGATCTCCTTCACATAGACATGCACCACCACCAGATCATTGCCCTTCTCGTATGAGTCATTCTTGACAAAGGTCAGGCTTACAAAAGGCTCTGGCTCTGAGTAAGGAAAACCACAGAGAGAGAGGTTATCTTCCTTGCATGTTGGGGGCTGCAAGGTGACCCAGGAAAGGTCCTGAGCAGATGGACCTCCCTGACCAGGCTCATCCCATGGGCTCTAGCCACTCACCATCAGCTGCTGCTTCCAGAGCTACGTCATCCTTGGACCAGTCCCTCTTCTCACCATCTCTGCCCATGGGAGGGGTGGCCACTGGGATGGCCTTA
This sequence comes from Urocynchramus pylzowi, assembly GCA_013397555.1. NCBI lineage: Eukaryota > Metazoa > Chordata > Aves > Passeriformes > Fringillidae > Urocynchramus > Urocynchramus pylzowi. The sequence continues at coordinate 57,579 of VZRH01004857.1, forward strand.
GAGCTCTCTCCCAGGATAGGCAGGCAGTCCCGGCTCCGCAAGGCCTCAGTAGGGCTGCCTGGCTGCAGGACTCTCTTCTCAACACAGGTGGCAACACGGTGGGGGAGCACCTCCGTGGTAGCCGCAAGAGGTGGCATCTCCACAGGAACAGTCTCTTTGGCCAAAACCACAGCCTTTCAAAACAGAAAGACACAGTGAAATACAGACACTGTCACCCCTGAGCTGCCCTGGCCCACCCACTGTGGCTCCTGCCAGCCAGTCAGGCACAGCTCCATACCAGCTGCTTCCCCCGCACATCCCATGCCAGCTCAGCCCCACTAGCACCACAGTACAGCAACTGCAGGGTCCTCACTTCACCCTCTCCTCCACCACAGGTCCTCCTGCCTCCTGTCAGCCCTCAGCATCCCGGAGCCCACCTCATTCTCATCAGCGAGGATGGGTCCTCCATCCCCTGCACAGGGCAGAGGAAGCAGAGGTACCCTCTCCAGCCAGGTCCCCAGGTACCTTCTCGAGTGGCAGTGCGAGGTCTGCAAGGGCCGCAGGTGCATCGACCTGGCTGGCTCTGCCGTTGCGGCGGCTGCTGGCCCTCGCACTGTGCCCTTTGCTGGGCTCTGCGCTCCCGGTGACCCTGGCATTCGGCTCCTCTTCAGTGGGAGCTACTTTGAGGTATACTGCCCGCTTGGCACTGGGGCCACTCTGTGTCCCTGGGCTGGCTGGGCTTTTCCCTCCCAGGACCTCGCTTCTTCCTGGAGCACGCTTGGGGTTGGAGGGCTCCCGCCGGGATCTTGGGGGCTCTGTGCCTTCAGCCCTCGGCTCTTCAGGGGTCAACTCTGCAGAAGCAGCCTTCTCCTTCCCATTCTCCCAGCATGCAGCCCCTTTGGCCAGTTCTTTAGATCCATCTTTCCTTTTCTTCTGCAAAAAGCAATGCAGCACGGTGGGAAGGTACTCAGGTAGCAGCATCTTTCAGGCTCCCTATCAACCCCTCACCCTCACTCCCCCTTCCCAGACTGCACCAGGACTCTACTCCAGAACGTGGGAATGCATGGCAGGCAGAAACAGGGGTACGACTCCCTGGGACAGTGGCAGATGGCTCATGCAGCACGTGGATGAAGGATGTGCCCCACATTGCTCCCTGGGCAGCTCAACAGCAGGGAGCTCGGAGCTCACCCCAGCTTCCCAGGGCTCCACAAGTTCCCTTAATAGACAGATTATTCCCTCCTTACCAGAAGTGAAGACCAGTTATGGAGTGGGATCTTCTTCTGTAGCACAAGCTGTAGAAAGTTGCCCTTCTTGCACTGGATCTTGCTGCAGGAGCCCTCGATCTCCTCATAGAACTGACAGCTCCACTGGCGCCCGTCTGTAAAGCAGAGGAGAACCAGTACCTCAGGCAGTGCTCCAGGCAGCTGTCACCTAACCCACAGCCCCCTTTCACCTGCCCCCAGGATGAAGGAAGCACTCACTCAGAGCCAAGAAGGCTGCAGGCAGGCTGCCACCATACCCCAGGAGCCTTCCAGGGCTCCAGCCAGCTTTCCTGAACTTGCTTTGTACATCTGGCTGGCCTTCTTCCCAGCGGGAAGGCCCTGGGCCTCCCTGCCCTCAGGGGCACAGTCACTTTTCCAAAGGATACCCGGGACTGACTCAGCCATCCCAGCAAGCAGGGGACAGAGACGCACTGGCGCAGCCATGGACATTTGTTCACTTGGCACAGAGGCCAGCTCCTGCCCTCCCCAGCTCTACAATGCTCTCCTATCAGCCCTGTCTGCTGCCTGAGTGTGTGCCAGCTGAGAGCAGGGCATTGCCTCCGAGGGAAAAGTTTGACGTCCGCCTGCAGCAATCCCGTGCTTGGCCCAGGGCTGTGCCAAATCCCGATGGATAAATGCTTGCAGCAGTTGCTCCATTCCCATACCTGGTAGTTTGACCATACAGTCTGTGTCAGTGAAATCAGCACGTACATCCTCTGCCTTCAGAGCTCCAGTGCCCAAATTCAACTTGATAATGATCTCATCGGCATTCTGCTTCCAGTCCAGCAGCAGCTCTAGGAAAAGGGAGGGAAGTGTCACCCACTGGCTGGGGAATGAGCCTGAAGTGCCCACTCCTTGGCTGGGGAACACAAGCCTGAACACACATGCAGTTAAGGAGGTCACCGCAGGGAACACAGATCATGATAATTAAAAGGGAGCTGCCCTCATCAGATAGGCCACAAACAAGAACACATGTTGCAGCAGAGCAGATGAATCCTGCTGGGAACCGGAGAGATCGGAAAGGCAGCGCTGCTCTTGGCATTGCCACAAGCAGCAGTGGCAGCTGGGAAGAAAGGGTGGCTTCTGCCAACGACAAAGCAATTACTGCTTTCCCAAGGAACGAGGAAGCCACAGAATTACTCTGGGGGATTTAGGTGGACTCTGACCACAATCAGAAATTGCCACTTCCCCTTTGCATATGCAAACCAAGCAGCCCAGCTGCAACCATCAAAGCACTGTACTCCTGTGAGGTGAGCACGGCTAACGCGGCTGAAAGATGGGCAGGCAGGCCAGCGGGCAAGTACGCTGTAAGGGGTAAGAAAAGAGTGCAGCAGTGATACTCTGGTGCAGGCAGAACTTCCATTGTGCGTGCCTTTTGATGCCCTGAAGTCTTCAACACAAGGAAGCGATTTTTGATCACCTTGACTTCAATCAGGTTTGTTCTACCCCTGGGGCACAAGGACATCCTACTCTGTCCTCAAAGCAGGCCTGGACCGAGACAGAAACCAGTCAATGCTGCCCACAAGGTGACACAGCTTGGGATGTTCCTAGCACAGCATCATGTCCTACTCAGAAACAAGCAGAGCAGGTGTCAGCAGTGAGGGGTCCCAGGCCTGTGCTCAGTGGCGCTGTGACACCTGAGTTGCAAGCAGCCTGCCACATACCCAGGGCCTCTTCCTTGCAGACAGCCTTTCTCCACCCTGAGAAGGCCACATACTGTTAAGATAAAAACTGAGGCAAAGGAGTGCTCATGTTAGCTCTGCTTAATGCCAGAGCACTGGACAACAAGGTGAGAGCTTCAGATCCCTTGGCAAGGGCACTCCATGGCCATGCACTAACAGCTGGCACACGCCTCGACTTACCCTCCTCTGAGTCCTTCTCCTGGGCAGTCTCAGCCTGCTCGAGCTCAGGGCGAGACACTGGTGGGCAGAGAAGCAGAGCGCAGGCAAGTCTGTCATTCTGTCACCTCACAACATAGGCCAGCAAGCTGATGCTGAAAATTTCACACATCACCTCTTTCTACCCTGAATCTGCGTCCAGGCCTTTCATCCTGCACGTGTTGCCCAACTCCCTCCTCTGCTTTCTTATATTTCCCCTTCCCCAGAGTCCTGCCTGCAGCACTGCAGCAAGTCAGCCCCAAGACAGCTGCTCTGGGCCATACCACCATATCCCAGTCTAAACAGTACCACGTGGGAGCAACACAACAACTCTGCACCGTGTAGGCAGTGCTTTTTTGAGGCACATCTCATTGTGAGCTTTTGGCATCCAGGCTCAGTTGTGTTGCCCAGCTCGGTACACCAGGTCCCAGCCCCCAGCCATATAGAGGAGTCCTGTCTTGATCTGACAGAAAGAACCTGGTGTTTGGTCATGCTCAAACTAATTCTGCTGTAACCAGAGAACCACGTGGCTCAGCTGCACTTTAACATTTCCATTCCTGCACAAGCTGCCAACGTCCACATCTGAAAACCTCCTTCCAGATCAGGGTGGGGAACCAAAACTGACCTGTCACCTAATCCCTGCTCCACACAGAATTACCTCCAACAGCCAGAAGTGTCTCCAGGCCTGCTCTAGCCCCACAGGATAGTGAACTCTGCCAGGCAAGGAACCCAAAGCGACAGCACCTTCTCCTGGAGCAGAGAAATAGTGGCAACAGGAACTGTGGTCTCCACTCGGGAACACTCGGAGGGCTGTCATTGCCTCCCTTGAGTGGCTACAAACCAGCAGGAAACATCTGCTGACCACCACAGCCACTGGTAGGGCTGGCACCGGTAAGAAGCATGGCAGTAGCACTGCCTGGAGGATCTACAGCCCCTCACCACCTCTCACAGAGGGGACAGGGGCAGCCCTCAAGATGGCCCCCACGTCAGAGGATGCAGACTCAAGCCCTACCAGAGGCGCACTCCTCCCGTGCGAGAGAAAGCACAGTGCTGTGCTCTGCACTGTGGGATTTCACATCGCGGACTGCGCCCGGCCGCGCTGGCACAGACCTCGCCAAGCACTCAATTACCTTGGCCTATAAAACACCCTGTGATTTTGAGGTTACAATAATCATAACAGAGCAGGCAGGGAAATCAAACAGCTTTCCAGAGCCACAGAAATTCTTGCAGGCATCCTGCCTGCAGGCGTTCACTGCACCCGAAGCATCATTTTTTGTCAAAGGATACATGACAGTTACAGAAGGAATTACTCTACAGCAACTACTTCACCTGAGCCACACCCTGTTCTGACTCAGAAGCTAAAGCACCAGCCCCACCCGCAGGCCTTGCACTCCTAGTCACACCCTCACAACATCTGGCCTCAGCAAACTGATGGGAAAGACACAGCGCTGTCTCCAGCTGCAAGAGCACTCACAGGTTTCAGCTCCACTCTCACCGGATCGGGGCAGATCACACCCAGTCCAAAGCAGAGGCTAGAAACAATCACCAAGGCCAGCTCCAGACTTTAGCTAACAAGGCCACAGGCCCAACCTTCCTAACATCGCTGGGGCTAAGGAGTGCCCAAAGGAAGGAGGTTACAGGTCCAGGGAGGACGCTGTGTCAAAGAAGATCCCACATCACACGGGTTACCATAAGCTGCAGGAAGTGATTAGTCAAATCTGCTTATCCTGCAGCAGATGGCTGAGAGGCTCCCAGGCTGCAGGGCTGAGACACCACAGGCCTGCTCACCAGTGATGCTGAGGGGCTCTCACCTTCCTTGCTTTCCTGATTGGCTCGATCCTTCTGCTTCTTCTTGTTGGCGACATCATCCAAGCCCCGAGACGTTCTCCTCTGGCCAGGGGCATTTGTGCTGCTGGACATCTTCAGCCGTTTGGAGGACACAAACAGCCCGCCGGGGTCGGTAATGGAGTCTGGGTCAGGGGTGCGACGTTTTCTTCCTGGCCCAGCTATCTTGGCGACTCTCTGTGGTCAAACTCTCTGGCAAGGAAGTATTGGCCTAAAGAGAGGAAAGAGCAAGCATGGTAGGAGGTGCAGGTGGAAAAGGCCCAACAGCAGCAGGATCCACTCTTTGCCTCAGGGCCAGTGCCCTTACATGACCTTCACCATGGTGTTTATGGGAAGCCCCATGCAGCGCTCAGTGAGGAAACCTACCTCATCACAGCTGCTACAATGCTTACTGCCAAAAGCATGGGCTTGTCAGAGCTCCCAACATACAACCAGGGGTCTTCAGTATGTGGCACGCATTAAAAACCTGGAAAGCAAGTGTCATGCTCATGCCTCCCACTATAGGAACACTGGCCCAGAGCAGCTGCTGGCGCTAACAACACCCAGAGGCACAGCCGAGGGCAAGGACATGAGGAGGCCTGGATCTGCAAAACTGAGCCTCCAGAGTCAACTGGGGAGCCTGTCACACAGCGTGGAGCGACAGCTATTTCAGTCAAACACTGTCCTGCGTAACAGTGCCAGAATAGGAGCCAGTAACACCCTAAGAAGGAAGCAGGCCTGGGACAGTCTCCCATGACAGATGAGAGCAGAGCTCCCTGGCAAAAGGAGAGTTCCTCCCCCTTCTCCCACTAGCTGGGAACTTAAACAGCATGACTGCACCTTGAATATTTATCTCCCAACCAGTTTACAGACAGCGTCAGCAGGGCCTGGCCTGGAAACAGGACACCTCTGCTCCTCGTGCCCCAGGAAGAGAGTAGGCTGAGCAGGGCACCTAAGTTGTTCACCCCTGCCCCCTTTGCAGACATGTCCTCCCTACAAAGCCAGCTCCCCTAGAGGGTTTGGGGAGCTGCTGGCCCAGGTGCACTCATCAGTGTCATCCCGCAGAGTTCAGGGCTTTGAGAGAGCAGAGCCAAAACAACCCACTGAAAACAGTCCCATCGGGGGTGTCTCCATGGAGGCGTTGAGAACAGAGAGCTGGGAAGGTTTCCTCCCTCGCTGCCCTGGCTGCACACCCTGACCCTGGCAGTGCCTACCAGCCTGCAGGGGCTTGCAGCAAGGAAACGGGCCCAGCTACTCAGATCCTGCCCACCCCCAGGTGCCAGCTGCCTGCCACAGCTCCCAGTGCACTGTTTCACACACATGCCACAGCCCAGCTCCCATCTGAGGACATGGAGCCAAGCCCAACAACACTTTGGCCTAGCCCAGCTCCACTGCCTCTCCAACAGAGGGAGGCAAGCTGTCCCTCGGGAACACCCTGTTCTGCTTTCAGCCATGTACCAAGCACAGAGCCCTCGCTGTGCATGGGCACGGCCAGTGGCAGGAGGCACCTCCAAGGGAGGCACTCTGACAGAGGAAGGACACTGCCAGCTCTGTCCTGCCAGCCCCATGTTGTCAGGGCATTTGTGTTCCAGAAATGTTGTGGGCAAAAAGTAGCCACAAATTGAGAGGAACCCCAGAGAGCAAAGCAGCCTGGTCTTGCCCTCAGCTCCGGCAAAGCCAGCCCCATGATAGGTGTTGCATCCAAACCACTTCTCTTCAGGCCAACCCACCCTCACCACCAGGAGCCACTGAAGCCAAGTGAAAAGCTGAGTCCAGCCCAACTGCCTGGCACAGACAACTCCTGCCACCCATGGTGGAGAGGCCCAAGTGACCTGGAGATTGAGATGCTGAGCAGGGTCCAGCATCATTCCCAAAGAGCTTGAAAGAGTGTAGGAGGGCAGAGGCATCATCCTCATGCTGCTGCACACACTGGGTCTCTCCAGGATGCAGAAGCACTTGTGGCTCCAGAGGGAACGGGAAGGGCCCCCACAGCAGGGAAAGTGGCAGTGATTCACCAGGCTAGGCCTCTGATGCCAGCTGCATGCTGTCACTCAGCTCCAGTCCCCTGGTGCTGAAGAAGCTCACCTGGGCTTCGCAAACATGGGAAAGCACTTTTTGTTGTATTTTTTTTTGCCTCCAGGGTGAAAACCCCAGGAGAAACAGGACTGAAGAAGCAGTGACTGCTTCATGCAGGGTCAGGCGGGGCCCTGTCGCCTCCTTCCTGCACCTCCAAAAGGGTGGCAGAGGATAACTGCTGGGCAGGGTTGAAAGCAAACTCTGAGAAGGGTCCTGGAGGGCTGAGAAAGGACAGGCCTCTGCCCAAGAAGGGGTGAGGAGGAGAGACAGGGTTGCATGCCTGCTTGTCACTCCTCCAGGAGAAGCCTGCTGCTCTCATGCCTCGCTGAGGGCTCAGCTCCCTCGGGTGCTTTGCTGACAGCTATTCCTCACGGCAGGCAGGAACCAAGGGGGCTGGAGCTCTGCCCATTTCAGCTGCCAGACTGATGGTAGCCTGAGGCTGCTGCACACACCTCAGGTTTTGGAGGAGTGAAGGCAAAGCACAGGTTACTCAGGGATTAGAATAGGTGAATAGGAGACTTTTTGCCACCAGGAAATGAACATACAGGCACCATGTTCAGCCCCTGGGTGCACAAAGGTTTTGGCACCACTCCTGTTGGCAGGAGTCACTGCAGGGGAGAGATGGCGAAATGCCGCTCTGGCTACATGCCAGGTGAACCTCTGGGAAGCACCTGATGAGCTGGCCACTCCTACAAAACCTTACTCAATCCCCAGAGCCAGGGAAGCCTGGCCATGCTGCTGCAGGGAGCAGAAGTGCCTCCCTGTCCTCTGCTCTCTCTGCCTTTGTGCTGTGGTGTGTACCCGACCCAGATCCAGCCGGGGCTTTCTCCTGTGTCTTCCCTCGAGCAGTTTCCCAACCCAGCTCATGCTGAGACTGCAAATATTTTGACTAGCCAGAGGAAAGGGATCAAGAGACCAAGGAAAAGGGCCACTCCTCCCCAGAGCAGCACAACCAGGAAGGACAGCAGAAAGTGCTCAATGAGATGCAATTTGTGTCCCGTGCCTGAGGCAGGTCTAGCACTTGGCAGGAGGAGCTCCCGGTCACTTCTTGTCCACAGCACTCCCCATCAGTGGCCAAAGGCCATTGCAGGGGTAGCTACAGAGAAGGTTGGCTATCCCAACAGCATCCTCTTTCCACAGACTTTTGGATCCTCCATGTCCTAAACACAGCCAACAGAAACACATCCCTCATGCACACAAATACTTCTGTCACCTTCTGTTTCTTGTTCCCCTGAGGGACCAGAAATCCCAAGGCTCAAGCTTGACTTCTACTTGAGCTTCTGGGCATGCCTGACACCTGGGTGGAGCCAGGGCAAGTACAGAGTCCCCTGGGGCAGCTACTCAAGCCGCCAGCACTGTCACACAAAACGTTTCCAACCCACGTGGAAATCACTGTGCCCCCAACGCATTGTGACAGCAGTGAGCCCTCAGCTGAGTGGGAAACCCAGCTCCCTCATTCTGGGGACGATCACTGAACCATAGAGCGGTTTGTGCTGGAAGGAGACCTTTAAGATCGTCTAGTTCCAACCCGCCGGCCACGGGCAGGGAGAGTGGTGAGAGCATCCAGACAGCAGCCGGCGGCCTCTGGCCTCCCGGGCGCCGCTGACCGGCCCCAGGCACCAAGAGAGGGCAAAGGGACTGTGAACGGTGTTCGTGTGAACGGTGTTTGTTTGTGTGAACGGTGTTTGTTTGTGTGAACGGCCCCGGCGGGCAGAGCACGAGGTCACCGCGCCGGTTCCTGCCCGGGGCTGCCGCGCTCGGCCCGTCCTGCCGAGCACCGCTCTCAGCCCCCGCGGCCCCAGCTCCTGCCGTCCTGCACATTCTCTCCGCTCAGGCCCGTCACAGGCCGCCGCCACCGCTGCCTGCCTCGCCCTCCGCCGCCCCGGCCTCCCGCCGCCCCCGGG
>VZRH01004857.1:66934-76936 GCA_013397555.1 Urocynchramus pylzowi
GGGTCTGAGCCGTGGGAGGGCCGGGCTGCTCTCTGGGGGGCCCGCGTGTGCTGTTCCCCCCAGCCCCGCTGCCGATTCCCGCCCCACCCCAAGCCCCGCTGTGCCCCACACCCGGTGGCGGCCAGCTCCCACCCTGGGGGAAACGGCTGTGTGCCCCCGTGGCAGACGGCCCACGGAACGGGGCGGAGGTCAGGCGGTCTTGCTCTGCAATTTTATTCACACGGGGGTACCCTGCAGCCCCCACCCCGCCTACCGCTGCGGGGCAGGTGGAGGCTGGGCGGCAGGAGGCTGGGTGCTCCAGGGGGGTCCAGGCCCCTCCGGGGGATCACTGGCAGGTGTTGTAGATCTGGACCTGCTGGTTGATGGTGGCCAGCACCTCCCTCATTCTGGCCTCCAGCCCGCCCAGCTGGGCTGCTTTGGCATCCAGCACCCGCTCGTTCCGCTCGTACTCCTCCTCCAGTGCTGCAGAACAGGGGAACATGAGTCAGCCTGGCCTCCCACCACTGCCCCCACCACCGCCCCAGCACTCCCCTCCGGCCTCACCTCGCAGCCGCTGCAGCTTGCCCTGGGCATCCTGCAGCAGCCCTGCGGCCTCCTCCCGCAACTGCTGTGCCCGGCTGCCCGCCTGCTGCACGCCCTGCGCCCGGTGCTCCACCAGCTCCTGCGCTGTCCGGTACCGGTCCCGAAGTGGCCCCTCCAGCACCTGCTGGGCAGCGGGGCTGGTCAGCAGGATCGCCGGGGGACCCCTGCTGCCACACCGGTGCCCCCGATCACCCACCTGCTTGGCCTCGCCGGCCCGGTCCCGCGCAGTGCTGGCTGCCTCCTGGGCACGTGTGGCTGCCAGGCTGTTGTTTGCGCGTTTCACCTTCAGGGCATCAGTCTGCCTGTCCAGGAGCCCAATCTGCTCCATGGCACCTGCCAGCTGCTGCTCTGCACTTCCTGTCTGGGTCTGCATCTGGGCATCGGTAGCATTGGAGTTTGGTGTGGTCGCACTGATCACACGCTGGGGATGGGGTCCCGTGGTCGTAGGGATGGGGCTCTTACCATGCCAAGGGCACTCTCGCTGTGCTGGATGTCACCGGCAGCTTGCTGCAGTGCCTGCTCAGCCATGCCCTGGGCTTGCCGCGCCTTCTCCAGCGCCTGCCGCACTGCCTCGGCTGTGCCCCGCACTGCCTCTGCCCGTGACCTGCGGCCAGACAGCGAGGCCTCAGCATAGCCTGGGCTGGGGTTCCCCGGAGGGATCGCGTCTTCTCGTCCCTGGGCTCACCTGGCCCGCTGGGCATCCTGCAGCAGCTGCCCAGCCTGCTGCACGTCACTGGCTGTCTGCTCCAGGATGGCATCCACGCTGGCCAGGCTGCGCACCCGCGTCTTGATCTCCTCGGCCAGGCGGTGGATCTGGTCCGGTGCAGCGGGGAGTGACAGCTCCAGTACCCGACTGGCTACCACCTCAATGCTCTCAGGATCAGCCCCCTCCTCTGCAGGTGGAAGCAGTCAGTGTGTTCCCTACAGCTTGCCGGGGTGGAGGGGGCAGGCAGACCAAAGGGCAGAGGGGAACGTGGCACAGGGCAGGGTCGGCCAGAGATGGCTGGAGGGCACAGGATGGTTGGGGCAGGGCAGGGACCATGCAATGCAGCATGGGGCAGGGGTGGCACAGCCCACATGCAGTGTCAGGACAATGCAGTACAGCACAGTGCAGGGTCAGTGCAGTATGGTGCAGGTGCAGAGCCACAAAGCCCTGGGTAGGGGTGGCCAGCCCCTCCCGGCATGCTGGCACTCACGGCTCAGGAAGGCCTTGACGTGGCTGATTAGCTCCCTCAGCTCCTTGTTGGAGCTCTCCACACGGGCCCTGGTCTGGTTCGCCTTGTCCAGGGCTGCCTGCGCTTGCAACCGGGCCTCGTCTGCCTTCCCCTTGGCCTCTGCCACCTGAGCATGGGCAGAGACCCTTGGTGCCAGCCCCAAGGGCTGCAGAGTGTGGCTGTGCCACCAGATCCCACCAGCACCCATGTCCAACAGACCTTGTGGGAGAGCTGGGCCATGTCGCTGGCAGCCTGACGCAGCTCCTCCTGGGCATGGTGTGCCCGGTCCAGGGCACTGTCAGCCTTGGACACGGCTCCACCACAGCTCAGACCACCACAGCGTCGTCCCCCATCCTCATCCCGGCACCCGGCACCCCCACAAGGGCTCTCAGCACAGGGCACATCACGCACCACACCGCAGACCTGCAAGGCAGCATGGGATCAGGGCAGCTCTGGCTGCCATTCCCCCAGTTTCCTCCCTGTGTCCCACCTTCTCGTTGAGCGGGTGCAGGCTCAGCGCCTGTGCCCTTGCTGCCAGGTCCATCAGTGCCCGCCGGCTGGCTGCATTGTGGCGATTGAAGTCATCCCGCTGGCTGGCCAGGAGCTGCTCAGTGCGATGGCGAGTGGCTACCGAGATGCTGACAGGGCTGGGCACGGCTCGGGTGGAGGTGTCCGCCTGGTGCTCGGCCTCCTGTGACTCCTTATAGGACTGGCGAATACTGTCATACGCACCTGCGGGGGGCAGGGACACTGTCAGGCCCCTGGCCACGGCCTGACCACCCTGGCCTGGCTCTGTGGTGCGGCTCACCAAGGAAATTGGAGGTCTTGAGGGTGTGTAGCCGCTGTTCTAAGTCCTGCAGGCTGTGGTTGAGGGCACGGGCGCCCCGGTCCACAGTGTTCAGCACATGGCTGGCATTGAAGTTGGCATCCTGAGCAGCTGTCAGCTCCCCTTCCACCCGTGTCAGCCTCTCAGTTGCCTCCTCGATCTGCCGCCTGCAAGGGAAGGTGGTGAAAAGCTGCCCCTACGGCTGCCCTGGGAGCCGTGCCCTGTGCCAAGTGCTCACCGCAGCCCCTCCATGGTGTGTGTCAAGTGGGCAGCGGTAGCAGCAGTGGTGTTGCGGGTGGCCACCACATCACGTACAGTAGCCAGGTTCTCCTCCAGCTGCTGGAAGGTGCCCTCGAAGGCGCCAGCAGCCCCGGTGTGCTGCAGGAGGCTGGCCCGCTGTGCCAGCGCTCGGGTACGGGCGGCCAGATCCTGCACCACACGGTCCCAGTCCCCGAAGCAGGGGTGGCAGGGCTGGCAGGCAGGGAAGGTACCAGCAAAGCCCCGGGCACACTGGTCACAGCGGACTCCAGAGATGCCAGGCCGGCAGTCGCAGTGGCCGCTGCTGCGGTGGCATTGGGCACTGGCTATGCCACGGGGGTCACAGTCGCAGGCTGCAGGGAGAGTAGTGTCAGGGCACCACAGGGTCCACTGTGGTCCCCCCACTGGCACCGGCTCTCACCTCGGCACTGCTGCCGCGGGTCACCCCAGTGGTGCTCCTGGCAGTCGGTGCAAGTCTGGCCGCCAAAGCCTGGCCGGCAGGAGCACTGCCCTGTGAACTGACAGACAAGGCATGGCCGAGGCTGGCACTGCTGCAGCACACCCGCAGCCCCATCCCATCCCCCCAACCCGTCCCTGTCGTGTCTCACCTGGTTGCAGGTGGGTGTCAGGGAGTGCTGGGGGTGGCAGGCGCAAGGCTGGCAGCCTTGCCCGCTGGCCAGGTTCCAGAAGTTGGGGCTGCAGCGGTCACAGCTCTGGCCCTCCACGTGGGGCAGGCAGTGGCATTGCCCGCTGTGCCTGTCACAGTGGCACTGCTGGGGCCCACAGGTGCTGGCATCAGTGCCCAGGGGGTTGCAGGAGCAACCTGGAACCAAGAGGCACTGAGCAGAGATAGAGATGAGGGAACGAAGACAAGGATGGGAAAGAGATTGGGATGGAGATGGGATGGAAGTTCTGATGGGGACAGAGCAGGAGTGGGATGATGATGGATGAGGGTGGAAGCAGGATGGAGACAGAGCTTGGGCAAGGATGCGGTGGGGACTGGATGGAGATGGAATGGGAGCAGCATGAGGACCACTGGTGGGGATGGGATGGAGATGGGACCAGGGTCAGGATAGAGCTGGAATAAGGACAAGATGGGGACAGATGGATAGCAGTGGGGATGGGACGGCACTGGGGACAAGAATGGGCAGGAGAATAGGATACAGATGGGATGGAATAAGTTGGACATGGGGACAGGGACTGGGCCACAGTGCTGGGCCTGGGCAGAGGAGACAACGCTGTTACAGCGTTGTGCACAGGCCTGTGCACAAGCAGGGGAAGCCATTGGTGCACATGGTCCCCAAGGATGTGTTGGGCCCTGGAGGCAAGTCTGTCTCGGCAGGCAGCGGGTACTCACGCCTGCAGCTGTGTCGTGTGGCATCTCCATAGAAGCCGGGCTGGCACTCGGCGCAGTGGGGCCCTGCGGTGTTGTAGAGGCAGCGCAGGCACTGCCCTGTGCGCCGGTCACACGCCTCTGGGTCCGTCATATCGATGTTGTCATGGCACTGGCAGGGCAGGCAGCGCCCACCCTGCAGAGGGTCCCCATAGTACCCAGGGGCACACTCATCACAGCGGGAACCTGCTGACAGAGAGCGCTGAGCAGTGCCTGGGGACAGGGCACCCCAGAAGGCACTGAGTGTGCCGTGACAAGTACCCACCTGTGTACCCAGGGCTGCAGTGGCAGACGACCTGCTGGGAGCGGCTGTCTTGGTAGCATGAAGCAGCGAAGTGGCGGGGGGTGCTGGGCCCCTCAGGACAGGGGCAGGGCCGGCAGTGCTGCCCGGAGCCGAGCGCTGGGTTCCCAAAGTGTCCAGCCGCACACCTGCAGGCAGGAGGTCAGCAGGAGCCAGGGCTGCTGGCAGCACCCTGTCCCGGTCTGGCCATGTACTCCACCTACCTCTGGCACCTTTCACCATCCGTGTGGTCGCGGCAGCGCAGGCAGCTGCCTGTCCGAGGGTCACAGTTCTCAGCGTGCCCGTTGCACTGGCAGGGCCGGCAGACAGGGAAGCCCCAGTGGCCAGGCTGGCAGCGGTCACAACGTGGGCCATGGGTGCCGTCACGGCAGGGGCACTGCCCGGTGGCGCTATCGCAGATAGTGCTCACTGAACCCTCACGGCTGCACTGGCATGCTGGAAAGCACAGCACCCACAGGGTCTGCCCCCGAGCTGTAGAGAGCACCCCTTCCCCATGCCCCCAGCCCTGGGATGCCCAGGCTCCTCTCCCACTGGCACTCACGTCGGCAGCCGCCAGGCCCAAAGCCAAAGGTTCCCGGCGAACAGCGGTGACAGCGCCGTCCCATGACATTGGGTTTGCACTGGCACTGCCCGCCCTGGGGCTGGCACTCGGCACTGAGCGAGCCCTGGGGATCGCAGAGGCAGGCTGTAGGCAGAGAGCAGGGTCAGTGTCAGCTGCTGTGGGACAGGGTGCAGGACAGGGTGTGGGGCTGTACTCACACAGTGCCCCGTCGTGCAGGATGGCCGAGAGGCTGTGCAGGAGGCTGGAGCAAGGCTCAGCCATGGGCGGGGGCCCTGCAGCGTGGAAAGGCTGGGCACAGTGGTACCGCTCAAAGGTTTCCCGGCGCTCCATGGAGCTGGGGTCACCCGCAATGAACATCTCCAGTGAGGAGTAACGGGGCAGGAGCACCAGCTGCAGGGCAAAGTCAGTGGGACATCATGTCCCTCTCTCCATGTGTTCCCTATGGCTGCATCCTATCCCCCTGAAGGGTTGCTTGTCCCCCTCCCACTGCCCATCTGCCCCTCACCGAATCGATGAGCACACTGGCAGTGGGATCCTGATGAGCAGCAGCACAGCCCAGTTCCAGGCGGAGCATGTAGGAGACACCCTGCTCCAGACAGATGGGCTGGGACAGCACCACATACCTAGATGGGGGCAAAACAGAGCAAGGGCAGTCACGTGCCTCCAGTGAGCCCCAGCACAGCCCAATCCTACTGAGGTGTTTACCTGGCACCGGAGGGGAGGCTAGTGGAGAGCTGGTCATCGGCAGGGATGATGTTTCCACAAGGGCTGCTGGCGGAGACAGGGCTGGGGCGCAGCACCTTCAGCCCCACCTCCTGCCAGGCCTCTGGGTGCTAGCAGCCGAGAAGGAGCAGTGTCAAAAAGCCTCACCATCTGGAACTCCCCGCCACTACCTCCCAATCTGGCAATATATCACACTTCACCATCTGGTGCTCACCTGGGGCTCATAGCGGATGACCACATCATACTCGGTGGAGAAAGGCACATCACTCACGTGAAACTCCAACCAGCCGCCTTCCAACATGCGGGCAAAGCCCGTCCCTGTCCAGGAAGCTGGACGGTCTGGAGGGGGCTCACGCTCCACTACTGAGCCCTGGTGCAAGCAGGTGTTGTGAGATGGTACCCTAAAAATCACCTCGGCCAGCAGGCACTGCTCTGCCCTGCGTAGGGAGGCAGACCACTGCCTGCTGGTTTGGGCACCCTGCAAGGGGGCACCCACTGTGCTGCTCTGCCTGATGTCCTCCCCAGGGACATCTTCATTCCTTACCTGATGCAGCCGTGCATCCTCCGCCTCATAGGTGTAATGATCCAGGTTGATGCGGTAGAAACCGGTCTCCACCTGTTCACACTGTCGTCCTATCACATGGCTGCGGCACTGGCACTGCCCTGTCCCCATGGCACACCTGGTACCCCAGCAGCACCATCAGCCCTGACGCCAGGAGGGGTACCCCTTGCCCTCTGCATCCCCACAAAGACTCACAGGTTGTTGCGAGCACCTCCCACATCGCAGTCACAGGGCCGGCAGCCTGGGAGGTCGTGGCTCAGTCCCCAGTGCTCGGGCTGCAGAGGGTCACAGAGTGTTAAAGAGCAGCTGTCTGTGTACTATAGTCCTGAGCACTGTGCATGGGCCGTGGCACGGCCCCACTCACCAGGCACTGGTTGCAGCTGCGCCCGGTCACCAGCCGCTTGCAGAAGCACTCCCCACTGACAGGGTCACACCGGCTGCCATCAGCCACCGTGCCACGGGGGTCACATTGGCACCCTGCATGAAGAGCCAGCATTTCCAGCAATGCCAAACCACTTGTCTGATCCCAATAGGTGACACCCTGGTACTTACTCCGGCAGCCTTGTGGGTTGTCAGTGCTTAGGCCAAAGAAGCCAGGTTTGCAGCGGTCGCAGCGGGGACCAGCCACATGCTCCTTGCAGCGGCACTGCCCCGCAATCAGGCCCCTGGCTGGGTCATCAGCACTGTCACACAGCCCACCATCCAGAGAACCCTCAGGGTCACAGTCGCAGGCTGGGGAGACAGGCGGGATGAGCACTGTGACCACCAAAGCACCACCCTGCACAGCCTCTCCCACACTGACCTCGGCACACCGCAGGGTCCCGCAGGTCCTTGGTGGGGTCCTTGTAGTAGAAGGGCTTGCAGAGGTGACAGCGGCGGCCCATGGTGTTGTGCTGACAGCCATCACACACAGCCCCACTGGTGTTGCCCGTGGCCAGGAACACGGCCATGTCAAAGTGGCACCGCCGTGAGTGCTCGTTGCAGTCACAGCCTGCAGGGACAGCACCACGGCATGGCACGTGGCACCACAGCCCACATCTGGCAGGCAGCACCCCAAGTGTCAAACCTCCCCTGCCTGGGCTCTCCTTGCTCTGACATGCAGCACCACAATCCTAAAACTCCCCAAAGTACAGCCCTGGCACCCCAGACACCCTCAGCCAGTCTGCATAATACCAGTCACCACCAAACCACATCCCACTGTACAGCACCCCAAAACTCCTGGCACAGCACAGCCTGGCAGCTCTGGCACTGGGATCACTGTGCCAGGAGCTGGTGCCAGCAGGGGCACTCACGGCGACAGGCGTTGGTGCTGGAGCCCTCGGCCGGGCGCCAGGGCAGGTCTTGGTAGAAGTCCTCGCAGCGCTCACAGTTCAGCCCCTGCGTGTGGTGTTTGCAGACGCAGCGCCCGTGCACCTACCAGGATGCCACGGTGAGGGGCTGCGGGACTAGGCGGCACAGCTACCCAGCTCCAGCAGGGCACACAGGCCTGGCTTGCCCTACCATGCCATCGGTGGTGGCAGGGGCCCCGCTGAGCGGAGCGCACTCAGAAGCGTGCCCGTAGCAGAAGCAGTTCCCGCGCATCACCAGCTCGTAGAGCGCGTAGTAGTACTTCTCCCGGATCTCCCGCCGTGAGTCCAGCAGGTTGTCCCCCAGCGTGTGCAGCTTGGTGAGGTTCACACGCAGGTTGGTGACACGCAACAGGTCTAGGGCAGGGAGACACCCCCGTTAGCACAGGGTGGCTGGGCACGTCTATGCGTAGCTCACCTCTGCCGGGCACAGCTGGGCTGGGCTGCGCATGGCACAGGAGGCTGTGGGTGGGTTCAGAGGAGCTGGGCATGGCTCCGCTTCGCTGGGCATGGCTGGGATGGGCCGTGCACGGCATGGGACGTCCACACAGGGCTGCACAGTATCAGGCTGGTCTGTTGTGGTTTTCTATATCACACAGTATTGGCCCAGGGCTGTGCGTGGTTTGGCTCACAGGCACGTGGTCGCATGTGGCCAGGCTGGGCTGTATGTAGCTGTGGGGGTTCATCTCCCACACACGTAGCTGTGCCAGTTTTGCTGTGCGTGGGCTGGGCTCTGCATTACCACAGCAGAGGCAGGCTGGGACCCCACCAGTGCAGAACAACACCTTGGCACAGCACCTTTATGTGTCTCAGGGCACGCACCATTGGGGGCTGTTCCCAGGAGATGGCTGTGCCTGGTGGGTGCAGCCTGGGGGCCCTGGGAAGACAGGATGGATTCCCCTGAACTGCAGTTTCCCGGCAGCCCTGCCCTGCAGATTCTTCCCCTCCTGCTCCCAGTCTAAATTTAGCCTTGGGTGATTAACCCACTGTGTCCTGTGCCCAGCCTGATTCACCATCTCAACACAGCTGGTGTTGGGCTCAGCCATGGCATAGCCATCCTCCTCCATTTAACCCAATGCAGCCTGACCTTCAGCTGCTCTCACAGGGCAGGGTGCAGAGGGACCCAAGACCCTGCAGGCTGGATCAGGTCCTGACCTCTGTGTAGGGCCCAGAGCAGGGAAAGAGAAGCCAAAATAGCTACACCCAAAATAGAGCAGCCAAGCAGGAGCCTGGATGGCTGGAAACTCACTTTGGATGGCAGGGCTGTAGGGGTCCCGGATGGGGATGGCAGGGTCCAGCACCCGGTATATGACCTGGAAGGGACAGCAAGGTGATGAGAACAGTGCAGGGGATCCCCTGACTCTCCTGGGACGCTACTAGGGCCTCACCTCCCCCTCAGTGGAGGGCTCGATGTCAGAGTAGCGGGACTCGCAGACGACATCATCAATGCGGCGTGGGGGCCCATGGGGGACGTGGGGAAAAGAAGCAGCACAGTCGTAGGCAAAGTAGCGATACACTTTCCAGGTGTACCCAAAATCAGCTGAGCGCTCCACCAGCATGGCCGCGGGGCGGAAGGTCTGCGAGACACCCAGGTGGGACAGGGGATAGCCCCACAGTCCCTGAGGGCATGTTCCATCCTGTCCTGTCCCAGCCTGGATACCCACATGCTGGGACCCACCTTGAAGGTCATGATGAGATGAGTGAAGTGGAACTCGGCCTCCAGGTCCAGCTGGATGCTGACGTGCTCCACACCTGGGGGTGACAAGTGTGACAAGTGGCAGCACCCACTCACAGGTCCCGGGGGCTCGTCCCCCCCACCCGGCAGTGGTCCAGGGGCGCGGCCACGGCCACAGGCTGAGTCACACTTCCTCAGTGTGGGAGGAAGGGAAGGAGAGCCCCCCGGGACAGGACAGGATGCTCCACCACCCCCACCCACTACTCACCATTCTCTGACTGCCACCAGGCTTTCTTGGGGCGGGGGGCAAAGCTGGTGACCACATTCTCGATGCGGTGGCTGTTGGTGTTGGTGCGGGCATCGTAGGGCCGCCGCGAGTCGCAGATGAAGCACTTTTTCTCCTCCTGCGAGTTGGAAGGCTCAATGACGCGTGTCCCCAACCCTGTCCCGTGCCCCTCATCGTCGTCCGGTCCCCCCAGGCCGCGTCCCACTCACCTGGAGGTGGCTGACGATGCAGTAGGGCTGGGGCCGGCGCAGCCCGCAGGTGGAGGTGGCACTTA
>VZRH01004861.1:5678-23959 GCA_013397555.1 Urocynchramus pylzowi
GAAAATGAGGTGGAAGAATGTTTGTCTTTTCAGATAAGTAGGCAATAACTCTTTTTAGGTGTCCTGCTGCTGCCATCTCTGTACAAAGAACCCCTTGAGTATCTCATAGCTAGTTAAAGAAACAGTTCACACTGCATAGCTTTCATTTTAAAACTATATCATAACCCAAAACTATATTCACCACACTACTTTAAAAAAAATAATACAGCATAACTTTCTAACATAACGCATGAAATATTCATTTCAATATTTGCGAAAAGCCAATATTACAACACGCATTTTTCACACAAGGAAACCCTCAGCCACTGTGCTGAGGTCCTTCAGCAGAGCAGTGGAGGGAATCAACAGGCTCAGATCACCGTGTCCCTGGTGGCATCCTTTTTGCAGGTAGTTTTTTCATGCAGCTCCTCAAAGACCCGCAGGAGCGAGAGCCGGAGGGACTCCAAGGAGAAGGGCCTCCTGCATCTCCATGCCAAGAAGTAGATGATTGGCTTGATGCTGCTATTGATGGAGGTAAGCAGGAAAACAGCCTCTGAGGGCACAACGATGTAACCGAGCTGCTGCAGGAAATTGCAGAAGCTGAGGAGGAGAGTGAAGAGCGCAGCGAGGACAATAACAATGTCGCGCCTCTTGGGTTGCTGCTGCTGGGAGCCCCTCTTGGCCTTAATGAAATCGATTGTGCTGGAAACAAGCATGGGTGCAGCAAAGAGGAGCACGATGATCTTGATTTCTTTTCCCCCTACAAATCGAGTGTTTTTTCCTTTGTTGTNGCCTCCTGCATCTCCATGCCAAGAAGTAGATGATTGGCTTGATGCTGCTATTGATGGAGGTAAGCAGGAAAACAGCCTCTGAGGGCACAACGATGTAACCGAGCTGCTGCAGGAAATTGCAGAAGCTGAGGAGGAGAGTGAAGAGCGCAGCGAGGACAATAACAATGTCGCGCCTCTTGGGCTGCTGCTGCTGGGAGCCCCTCTTGGCCTTAATGAAATCGATTGTGCTGGAAACAAGCATGGGTGCAGCAAAGAGGAGCACGATGATCTTGATTTCTTTTTCCCCTACAAATCGAGTGTTTTTTCCTTTGTTGTGAGAGATGATGCATCCCTTCTTGGAATTTTAAAAAGTTTATTAAACTACAGCAAGGGACAAAATAAGGTCCAGAGGCACACCGCCCTAAACAGAAAGAAGCTTTATAGACTCTTGGTAAACCAACCCCTTGTTNCTCCCGTGTCCCTGGTGGGATCATTTCTGCGCACAGGTTTTTTTTTTTTCTGCTCCTCAAAGACCCTCTGGAGGGAGACCCGGAGGGATTCCATGGAGCAGGGCCTCCAGCCCCTCCCCACCAAGAAGTAGATGAAGGGTTTAATGCTGCTGTGGATGCAGGCGAGCAGGAAAAAAGCCTGTGTGGACACAGCGATGTAACCGAGCTGCTGCAGGAAATTGCAGAGGATGAGAAGGAGAGTGAAGAGCACAATGAGGAAGACAATGATGTCACGCCTCTTGGGTTGCTGCTGCTGGGAGCCCCACTTGGCCTTAATGAAATCAACTGTGCTGGAAATGACCACAGGTGCAGCAAAGAGGAGCAGGATGCCGGTGTAAATGGAGATGAGAGCGGCCCTGCAGTGATCCTGCTCGTGTGACGGGCACAGGAATGTCACTGCAGGAATGACAGTGAAGAGAGCGAGAGCAAAGAAGGCACAGTACTGGACAGTGACCAACACCCACAACAGGCACTTGGGAAGGTCGCAGCGGCAGCAGAGCTTCCACACCTTGTCCATATACACCACAGGGCTGCTGGACATCAGCATGAACGGTGCCCAGTAGTAGTAGATCACTGAGAGCTGGAAAAGGAAACCCACATACATCAAGGGCATGATAGGAGAGCAGGACATGTCCTCCAACAGGAAGAGCAGGGCAGCGGGGGCTGTGAGGAGAAGGAAGAGGAAATCGGCGACAGCCAAGACAAAGATGCCAAAATTGGGGATTTTCCGGCAGAGGAGCCAGATCACAGCCCCATTCCCGGCCAGCCCACAGAGGCAGATGAGCAGTGTCACACTGTGTATGGCCACGTTGGTGGCATCTGTCTCACACAGATTGTCTCCTTCAGTTGGTGAGATGGCAGATGGGGAGACAGTGGTCACTTCCATGGATGGATGCTGGGAAGGTGGTGGGATGTGGCCCTGGCTGTGGTCAGAGTGGATGGGGCATCAGTGCTTGGAGAATCCAGGGATGGACCACACAGCTCCTCAGCACTCCCTGCAGGGGGGAGGATTTGGTGGGGAGGAGTGAGATGTGCAGGCATGGAGGGCTGTGGNGATGCTGGGAAGGTGGTGGGATGTGGCCCTGGCTGTGGTCAGAGTGGATGGGGCATCAGTGCTTGGAGAATCCAGGGATGGACCACACAGCTCCTCAGCACTCCCTGCAGGGGGAAGGATTTGGTGGGGAGGAGTGAGATGTGCAGGCATGGAGGGCTGTGGAAATGGTGGGTTCAGAGAGGGAGGTGGGAGGGTTGGGCTATTTGGCAGGGGATGTGGAAGGAAAGCTCAGGGCAGAGGAGGGAGGTTCTGGGGAAAGCACTGCAGTCACCAGGAGATGGTGGGAGGAACAGAGCAGCTGCTGCAGGAGAGAAAGGTGGGGTAGGGAGGAAGGAGAACATTCCACTGACCTGTTCCCTGTGGGGCAGCAGCAGATGAAGGGGTCTGTGCAGATCAGCGGCACTTCCTGGTTCCTCTTGCTCCTTTGGGATCCATATCCTAAAGCAGCTCCTGCCAGGTCAGTAACGGGAAGGAGAAAGTGCCCAGATCACCAGGAACTCCCCACTCCCATCTCGCCAGCTGCTCTCCGTGCTCTATCCTGGTGTTGCTTCCAAGGCTTGGTGGGGTCATATGGCAGGCAGAAGTGGTTTTACAACTTTGGCTACATCAAAGCTCCACTCCCTCAGAGTAATTTATCTTGAATTTTTTCTTTTTTCTTTGCCACAAAGGAATCGCTTTTGTCAAAAGGTTCACAATGAAGAACTTTTCAAATGGCTCCTTATTTCCCTCTGATTAGAAACATTCATCCCCTGCAGAATGTCCCTTTCTCAGACTGCCTTCTCTCTCCCAAGGAGTTCCTCCCATTCCTCCTCTTCCCTGAGGGGTTGTCAGCGATGGAAAGGGACAGGGAAGACTGATTCAGTGATCAGAATCTAATTTTATTGTGGGATACAAACACTTACATACTATTTTAGGGAGAACAGTAATGTGTACTACAAGGATTATGTTAAAATCACGTACACAAACTTATGCCTATAACAACATCTCTTCCTTGCAGAGTTTTATGAGATTTTTTGGTAAACCTGTAGGATTTAATCTTCTTGCAATCTAGATCTAATTTTCAAAGTTCCGTTTGCTTTTGCCAAGGCATTTTGTCTGTCAAATCTCTTATGCTAGTAAGGTCCAAAATACTCTCTTTTTTGTGCACCCCAACAAGGGATCATGGTCCCTCCAGCAATAGAGGGTTGCTGGTGGCACTGGAATGGTGGCAGTGCTGGCAGTGCTGATGAAGCATCTGGCTGCTTGTCAGACACAACTCCCATTCTGGAAAGAGCTCCAGAATCATTGCCAAAACCTCCCTTGGGCCCAAGGAAGCAAAACCGAGACAAGAATTCATATTTTTGTCATTCTACCGCAGCTTCACACAGCCCAAGGGAAGGTCAGCTCTCAGTTGCTTGCAGCCAGGTTATCAGCACTCAGAGCCCACCCTAATTACTGCCAATCCCCTTGATGATGCAATGAAAGCTATTAGAGACCAGGGTGCTGTGAAACCCCTGCCAGCCCTTCACCAGAGGTCCTCCTGCTCCTCCTCAGTCCTGGGAACACTCGTGGTTGTTTTTACCTGATCCCAAATGGTGCCTTTGCTAGCAGGGACACCTTCCACAATCCCAGGTTGCTCCAAATACCATCCCACCTGGCCTTGGACACTTCCAGGGATAGGACAGCCACAGGCTCTCAGGGCAATCCTTTCAGAGAAGGATTTCTTCCCAATATCCAATCTGACCCCACCCTCTGGCAGTGGAAATCCATTCACTCCTGTCACTCCATGCCCTTGTCCAAAGTCCCTCACCACCTCTCCTGGAGCCCCGTCAGCTCCTGGATCATGAAATGTTTGCCCTTGAAAGGATTGGGCTGGTGGGAGATGTGAGATTCCACAGCTGGGGACGCAAACACGGTGTCAGCAGGAAGAGAGGTGACAGTTCTGGTCCCAGGGCCACCACATGCCAGTTTCCAGCAGGACCCAGATTCCTGAGACACGTGTCAGCCTGGGTAGGAATCATCTCACCTCAGCTTTCTAGGAATTCCTTGAATTCACTGTAGGCTGCTGTCTCTGACTACCAAGGGAGTGCAGAAGATGACTCAGATGAAACCTGCAACTTTCTAAGGATTAAAGCCAAGAGAGCAGCATTGGTTTGCCTGTTCTCAGAAGAAATGGCATTGCTGAAATCCTAAATCATCCTTCTGCTGGGTGCATGTGCTCCAGCTCACACACAGAATTTATTATTGCCTGAATCCTCTTGGAAACTGCGTGGTAAAGGTGAAGAACCACTGAAATTATGGTATGCAAGTGGGAAAATTAGATTTGAAACAGAAATCATAGGTTTTGTCCTGCAGGGTCCTAAAAATCCACCAGTGGAATGAGAGGGGGCAATTTGAGCTCATTCAAAGACAAGATTTCAGGATTAGGGTTGCTAAGATGAACCTGACACAGAGACCAACTGCTTTTCCCAGAAGGAATGAGGAGCTCTTGAAACAGTCAATAGATGGCTCATTCCAGACATTGTAGGCACCAGCCTTAGGAAGAGCTCTCATGTGAGACAGGTACCTGCCTTCCTCACAGACAATCCAGAGGTTTTAGAATGGGAAAAACTAGGGAAATGAGCCATTTTTTGACACTGTTTACCAGGGACAAGCTCTGCAGCAAAGCCCTGATATTGTTTATTCAACAAATTCTGGGGCCGGAGTTACTACATTGAAAGGAAACAAAAAGAATAAATCCAAATATGATTTAGGAGTAGTAACAAAATGAAAAAGATCAGTACATCAGAGTTTATTCCCTGGGGCCAAGGCAATGAGTGTCATTCCACGGGGAATACAGGAACAGGACTGAGCTCAGAGCCATGTGCTCCCATACTTCAGGCTGTCTCTGAGGTGCCACATCTCCCAGTGCCACACGCCCAGAAGTGCCTCACAGAGCTGTCACCTCCACCACAGTGTCCCCAGGGCCGTGGCTCCCCTCGTCACTCCCGGCTTTCTCCTCAAACACCCTCCGCAGAGCGACTCTGACGGAGCGCTGGAAGCGGCGCCGCTGGCAGCTCCCCACCAGCACGTAAATCACCGGGTTGAGGGAGCAGTTCAGCAATGCCAGCAAAAAAGAGGGGTCTTCTGGGAATAAATCCCCAGAATCAGGGAGATTGAGGAAAACCTCCACGCAGAAAGGGATGCCGAAGGCGAAGAACAGCAGGACGTTGAGCAGGATGGCCACAAAGAGCTTCCCTGGCTGCCGCCTCCGGGAGCCACAGCGCAGCTTGAGGAACAGGAACACGTTGGAAACCAGCATCATGAGGGAAAAAGCCACGGAAATGGCGAGGGCCACACCTGCAAGGACGGTCTCAGAGTCTTCAGTGTAAGTGTAGGTGAAGTAGAGGGAGGAAACAAAAACCCCTGCGAGGGCCCAGAGGGCCCCGCTGACGACGCCCGAGAGGTGCCGGGGGCGGTGGCAGCGGTACCAGATGGGGCAGAGGACGGAGACGCAGCGCTCCACGCTGAGGGCTGCCAGCAGCCCCAGGCTGCTCAGGTCAAACAGGTGGCACGGGAACCCAAGGACAAACACAAAATACCTATAGTGATGGATAAAAGGAAACAAAGACGTGCAAAATGCTGCTACGGACAGAAAAGCCAACAGAAGCAGGAGAAACAGGAGGAGCAGGGAGAAGTCAGCAACAGCCAGATTTAGGATGTAGACAGTGAAAGGGCTCTGCTTTGTGTGAAAGCCCAGGAACCACATGACCACCCCATTCCCTGCCAGCCCACAGAGGGAAATCCCCAGGCACACCCCTGCAAAGGCAATCAGGGTGTAGGGAATGCTGGAGCATGGATCTGGGACATATTCCTCCCAATCCAGAGATCTATAAATGGTGTTGTTCAGGGTGAGGCTGGTTGTGCTGTTCTCCTCCATGATGAATGATCTGCTCCCAGCAGCTGCCTTCTCCCTTTCCCACCACCTCCTAGAGAGAGATGGGGAACCAGAGGGAAATAAGGGACATCAGCATTCCCAGCATTTCCCATCTGTCCACACAGCCCCACGCCAGCTCCAGGGAGAACTCCCACCCCTGCAGTACCCAGGACAGGCTCCCAGCCCTCCAGCCCTGCTGACCCTAGACAAGAGGCATCTCCCACCAGTCCATCCCTGGACTCCTACCTCCAGTAGGAACAGCGCTGACACAGCAGCACCAGGAGAAGGGATTTGGGGAATGGCTGCTGGAACCACTGGCTGTGCTTCAGCCTCAGCCCTCGTGCCTGTGTGTAGCCCTTGGCCCAGAGATCACATCCCATGCTCAGAGCTCCCCTCACAATCTCCCCACATCAGTGACAGCTTCCCCTCACATGTCCCAGGGACAGAGATCTTATCAGGAGGAGGTGGCCATGTCACTGCCTTCCTCTGCCACTCTCCACACCATGCAAGGGGCTTCTGGCTTTCACTATGTGTGCCAGGTGGTTCATCCATCAATGAAGAAGGGGATATAAATCATTCCCAGGGATGGAGGATGGCAGAGGGGTGAGAGAGACGAACTAGAGACTGTCAGGAGTGAGAAATCACTGATGTGCAGACATGCTGTTGCACAAGTTTTTCTGTCTCTAGTGACATGTAACTTGTGCTCAAAGACTTCTTCCAACTTCCTTCTGGGAGAAACTTCCAGGAGTTGCACCTTTTTCCACCTCCCTCTCATGGATGGATGCTAGGCCTAAGTTCTCTCCTTGTTTCAAGTCTTCCTCTAGCTCCAAATCCTGAAGCTCCCGGCTAGACCCCTGGAGAGCCTGGGGGTCTCACTTCCATCATGTGGACATCACCACACCATGTGTGTGGTTAGCACATCCATCAGTTCTGGGGATGAGAAGCACAGGATACAACTCCAAAGGAGATGGAAAACACATGAAAGAGGGGCAGAAAATCAGCAATAAAATGCCAGTCCCTGTGCTGTGAAAGGCTGAGGTTGTGTGGCAGGAACCACTTGGAGATAAGAGCGCTTCGGCAGCACCATGTACCCCACAAACCTAATCTCTGAGGAGACACATGCCCAGCAGGGGTGATTAGGCTGATGATTGAGATTAGACAGGATGGGATTAGAGGCTGTGGGCAAAGCCCTCGTGCAGTCCCGTGTCTGGACACTGGTGATTTCCCACAGCAAGTGAACACAAGGACAGTCCTCATCCCCATGGCAGCTGCTCAGGGGCTCTGTTGGCATCTAATGAGATCTGGAAATTCTGAGGGATCCAGAAAACCCAGTAACAGCTGAATGGATTATAGTGGAGTACCCCTAGCATGGACAGGGTCTGCCCTCACCAGAGGAGTGTTTTGACCCAGGATTCCCAGCACCTGAAGGGACATAATATTATCTGTGCTCTCCTTTAATTTTCATTGTTTTAGATCCAGGAAATTTTGAAATTCAAAAGTCTGAGTGGCTGCATTAATGGGATCATAACAGATCAGAAGCTCCTCATGAAGAACTGGGGGGAGGAGAGGAAGGCAGTGACATGGCCACCTCCTCCTGATAAGATCTCTGTCCCTGGGACATGTGAGGGGAAGCTGTCACTGATGTGGGGAGATTGTGAGGGGAGCTCTGAGCATGGGATGTGATCTCTGGGCCAAGGGCTACACACAGGCACGA
The DNA here is from genome assembly GCA_013397555.1 of Urocynchramus pylzowi. Lineage (NCBI taxonomy): Eukaryota > Metazoa > Chordata > Aves > Passeriformes > Fringillidae > Urocynchramus > Urocynchramus pylzowi. The sequence continues at coordinate 13,600 of VZRH01004861.1, forward strand.
GGGCTGAGGCTGAAGCACAGCCAGTGGTTCCAGCAGCCATTCCCCAAATCCCTTCTCCTGGTGCTGCTGTGTCAGCGCTGTTCCTACTGGAGGTAGGAGTCCAGGGATGGACTGGTGGGAGATGCCTCTTGTCTAGGGTCAGCAGGGCTGGAGGGCTGGGAGCCTGTCCTGGGTACTGCAGGGGTGGGAGTTCTCCCTGGAGCTGGCGTGGGGCTGTGTGGACAGATGGGAAATGCTGGGAATGCTGATGTCCCTTATTTCCCTCTGGTTCCCCATCTCTCTCTAGGAGGTGGTGGGAAAGGGAGAAGGCAGCTGCTGGGAGCAGATCATTCATCATGGAGGAGAACAGCACAACCAGCCTCACCCTGAACAACACCATTTATAGATCTCTGGATTGGGAGGAATATGTCCCAGATCCATGCTCCAGCATTCCCTACACCCTGATTGCCTTTGCAGGGGTGTGCCTGGGGATTTCCCTCTGTGGGCTGGCAGGGAATGGGGTGGTCATGTGGTTCCTGGGCTTTCACACAAAGCAGAGCCCTTTCACTGTCTACATCCTAAATCTGGCTGTTGCTGACTTCTCCCTGCTCCTCCTGTTTCTCCTGCTTCTGTTGGCTTTTCTGTCCGTAGCAGCATTTTGCACGTCTTTGTTTCCTTTTATCCATCACTATAGGTATTTTGTGTTTGTCCTTGGGTTCCCGTGCCACCTGTTTGACCTGAGCAGCCTGGGGCTGCTGGCAGCCCTCAGCGTGGAGCGCTGCGTCTCCGTCCTCTGCCCCATCTGGTACCGCTGCCACCGCCCCCGGCACCTCTCGGGCGTCGTCAGCGGGGCCCTCTGGGCCCTCGCAGGGGTTTTTGTTTCCTCCCTCTACTTCACCTACACTTACACTGAAGACTCTGAGACCGTCCTTGCAGGTGTGGCCCTCGCCATTTCCGTGGCTTTTTCCCTCATGATGCTGGTTTCCAACGTGTTCCTGTTCCTCAAGCTGCGCTGTGGCTCCCGGAGGCGGCAGCCAGGGAAGCTCTTTGTGGCCATCCTGCTCAACGTCCTGCTGTTCTTCGCCTTCGGCATCCCTTTCTGCGTGGAGGTTTTCCTCAATCTCCCTGATTCTGGGGATTTATTCCCAGAAGACCCCTCTTTTTTGCTGGCATTGCTGAACTGCTCCCTCAACCCGGTGATTTACGTGCTGGTGGGGAGCTGCCGGCGGCGCCGCTTCCAGCGCTCCGTCAGAGTCGCTCTGCGGAGGGTGTTTGAGGAGAAAGCCGGGAGTGACGAGGGGAGCCACGGCCCTGGGGACACTGTGGTGGAGGTGACAGCTCTGTGAGGCACTTCTGGGCGTGTGGCACTGGGAGATGTGGCACCTCAGAGACAGCCTGAAGTACGAAGACAGGGCACTCCATGCAGCATAGCCAGGCTCAGTCCAGGTCCCCAGCTGTGTTTATTCCCCATGGAACTACCCTCACTGCCCCATCCATAGGGAATAAACTCTGTTGATGAAGCAAAGTCTGCAAAAATGGGTGGAGCAAGGGATGTTGGCTTGGTGATGGTGGGATTTGGGATGTAAGTGGGTAAGAGATGGGTGAAAATTACAATTTGGGGAAAAGAGAAAGGAAAAAAAGAGAAAGAGGGAGAAAGAGAGAGAAAAGGAAAAGGAAGAAAGGGGGAGAGGGAGGAGAGACAAAATTACAAAAAAATAAAGAACGAAAAATGCAAGAAAGAAAAATACAAGAAAGAAAAAAGGAAACTGAGCAATAGAATGAATGGGAGAGAAACAGAGAAAGAAAAAATGAAAGAAAATTAGAAAGTAAAGGAGAAAGTAAAAAATAAAGATTGAGAATGACAAAGGATTTGCTTGCACAGGACAGATAGAAGATGGATAGAAGGATATCCTTGAAGAAGAAAAAGAAGAAGACAGAAGAAGGATATCCTTGGTGTGCTAAATCCCCATAAATAGTTGGGTCAGTCACACAGGGGCTGGTCCTGCTCCCTCTGGAGTCATTGGAGGAAATGTTTTTCACCTAAGCACAGCCATGTTAAACAAAAAACCACCTGGAATTAGCTGTTATAAAATAAACTTGGCTTTTCTGTCCTTTTTCAGTAGACACTGACTGAAAGGTTCTTCCTGTGCCTTAAATTAAAAAAAAATATTTATCTGAGTTTATATTTTCTGTGTTTTTATCAGCTGATAAATCAGATCACAAGAAAAACAACAACAACATCTTTAAATACAATTTTTATCCCCTTGGGGGAAAAAATCCAGCAATAAAGAGAATTCTGGTCTTTTTAACAATACAAAAATGTTTTGTTTGTCCCAATGATAAAATCATTTGAGATATCAAAAAGAGAACATTTTGAACATGAATTTGTGAGGTTTTTCAAAGAAAATTACTCACATTGACTTTTTCTAATAATTTTGGTTAAAAGAATAAATGTTAGGTAGTCTGATAGCACAAATAATCCTGTTTTGCCCCTCAAAGGATTTGGTTTAGAGAATAATTTGTTGAAAATCATGGTATTTATTTACCTTGTTCTGTTTCCTGTATTTTTCCCACTATCCTTTGATTTATTTCTATTGGTAAAGGAGATTTGCATGATATAGATAAATGCAGAGACTCTGCCAAAGGCTGGAGAAAATTAAAATAACATGAAACAATAAAAAATATTAATATAATAATATATAATAATATAAAATACTGATCTCCAGTCACGTATTTTTTTGGAATACAAGACAAGCAAGGATGAAACTCAGTGAATAAATTTTTAAAGCAAGTTGGAAGGAGTTGGAGCCCTTTTCTGCTCTGTGGTGTGGAAACATCCCTGATTCAGAGAAGAAATGGACTTGGTGGATGTGAATCTTTTCATTCCTTGAAGTGCTCGCATTAGGAAGCCCAGAATGGCTCTGTGAGCCACAAAATGCTGTGTGTGTGCTCTGAAATGGGATGGGAACTCTAAGTTAAGAGGGAAAGATGGATTCTTCTTCCAGGAATTTTATGTCTGCTTCCAACAGGAGGATTGTTGGTACTGATCTCATTTTCAGAGATCTGAGTGAAAAGCAACACAGAATTTATGAGTTCATGAATGACAAGGATTTATACTGAGCAGGATTTCTTTGATGAAATTCCAACACCAAGACATTTCAGCCTTATAAAATGAATATTATTTAGTAGTCACTGGAAAGAAACAGGAACTTTTAATGTGTCCAAAATACAGGTCAGGTAAATTCTGTGGACCAGGTGCTTATGTGCCACAGATGGGGACTTAAAATAATGACCCAAAAGGGGTCTTAAAATAACGGGGACTTAAAATTATGGCCTAAAATATCTACAAAGAGGGTACTGAGGGTCAGGTGAGCTGAACTTTCCCCAGTACCTCAGAGTTCTTCAGTTCTGCCAAGACATTCCAGGCAGGATTTTAGGAGGACATGGTTATCGTGTCCCGCGTTTCCCGCTCGTCTCTGTCATCTGCTGAGTCTTGGAAGGCCCTCTGGAATGCCAGCCTGAGGGTGAGCCTGAATTTCCGATCCCTGTAGCTTCCCACCAGGAAGTAAATGACGGGGTTGAGGGTGCTGTTGACGCAAGATAGCACAAAGCCAATCTCTGGGGAATACAGGAACTTGAGGCCCAGGAAGTCCAGGAGAATGAGGACACTGAGGGGCACGGCGAAAATGAGGAAGAGGAGGATGGTGAGCATAATGACGATGAAGAGCCGGCCTGTTTGGAAGGTCTGGGAGCTGCACTTGACCCGCAGGAAGAGGGTGAGGCTGAAGAGCAGCATGAGGGGCGCGCAGACGAGGAAATCCAAGGCTCCGATGGCGATGAGCAGGCTCTGGCAGACCCTGGGAGAGGGGCGAACGGTGCACAAAACATATCCCAGAGTGTTCAGGAGCAGGGACAGGGCCCAGAGCAGGCCGGACACCACGGCAGACAGGTGCTTTGGGCGGTGCGTCCGGCACCAGATGGGGGACAGCACGGACAGGCAGCGCTCAATGCTGATGGCCGTCAGCAGGTACAGGCCCGTGCCGTACATGAAGAGATCCAGGAAGAGGAATATTCCAAACTGCACCCCCACATTGAACTGCATCAGGTACTGCACGGTCTCCACGGCGATGCACAGCAGGTACCCGAAGTCGGCGGCTGCCAGGTTCAGGATGTAGACGGTGAAGTGGTTCCTGCGGATGCGGAAGCCCAGGTACCACAGGACCAGGCCATTCCCCACCATCCCACAGGCAGCACTCAGCAGGCAGAAGCTCTCCATGAACTTGAGGACAGTGTATGATGGCTCAAGTTGTCCCACAGCCCCACTCTGGTTGGCCCCAGGAGCATGGACGGCTGTGGTTGGAAGGAGGATTGGTGTGGTTGAGGGTCTCATAATGGGTGATTCAGACCTGGGAGCAGAGAGGGGAGAGATGGTAACTCCAGGGTGACTTTTCTAGAGGGATTCCTTGGTTTGTAGATAGAACTTGATTTCATGGAATCTCAAAATAATTTGGTTTGGAAGGGACCAAGAGCCTGGAGTAACAGGAAAATGGGTGAAGGCTTCACACTGACAGAGTGTGGGTTTAGATGGGATACTGGGAATAAATTCTTCCCTGGGAGGGTGGTGAAGCTCTGGCACAGGTTGCCCAGAGAAACTGTGGCTGCCCCATCCATGGAGGTGTCCAAAGCCAGGCTGGAGCAAAGCTGGCTGGGATAGTGGAAGGTGTCCCTGCCCATTGCAGGGGGTTGGAACTAGATGATCTTTAAGGTCCCTTCTGGCCCAAACCACTCTAGAATTCTGTGATTCCATGAGAACAATTGGTAGTTTTTTATATTGATGAGTGATTTCTGTTTTAATGAAGTGCCATTTGATGTGGTTCTCCTGGGTCCCATGTACAGTAACAAGTAAACGTTTTGGTCTGGCAAAGCCCTCAGTTTCTTCCTCAGAAACTACAAGAACCACATGTAAGAAACCACAGATTATCTCGTCCTCACAGGACATGGGAGTTGTGGCTCTGATAACTTTTCCATACCACTCCATGAGTTAAGTCACTGTTTCCTTCCCCGTGATACTGAGATCTGATTCAGAATCTTGGGGGTGAAAAAAATGGGTTTAAAACCTTTTTTATGGTCTGATGAGAACAAATACAGTGGTTCTTCTGCTGTCTCCCAACCAGCTGTTAATTTGGACATGGAAGGCAGAGAAGCTAAAAATAGGAGAGGAACAAAAAATGGGGTTTTCTGGGAAGATGTGAATCACTGAACCATATAGCCAGCATGAATCCTCTGCTCTCTCTTTGTGGTGCAGCAGCACACATGGAGACAGACTTCCAAAAGCACCCAGAACATGACAGACTGAATCACTGCTGTTCCATCCCAGTACCCCAGGCATGCTGACCCCATGGACAGAGGGGAAAGAAGTGTGTGGTGCGGGGAATTTCAAGGCCAGGCTCGATGGGGCTTGGAGCTACCTGGGCTAGTGGAAGATTCCCTGCCCATGGCAGGAGGTGGGACTGGATGGGCTTTAAGGTCCCTTTCAGCCAAATTATTTGAGGATTCTATTATTTCCTTTAGAGTTGATTGAAACCAGGGAACTTCTGGCATTGCAGAGCTGGATGATCCCATCCTCAGCTCTTATGGCACCTTGAGAACTTCTAACATGAACACTGTGGAGAGGAGCCCTGTGGCTGTTCCTCCCTCACAATCTGCTCCAGGGCTGGACACAAATTATCACATTTTTGCAGAAATTAGCAGAAACAGCCTCAAGTTCTGCGCAGCTTTTCTGCTGCGAGAACAGAGGAAGGCCCGGTGGTTAAGTGGTTTCCTGGCTTCTGTGCAACCAAATTTCCACTTGATCTGAAGAGAGTGTGAATATTTGAGTGTCACCTAAGCTCTGTCTCAGCCCACTGCAGCCTCCACAGGTGCATCTCTCTCCTCTGGGGATTCAAGGAATGACAGGTGATAATTCCCAGTGTTAAATGGCTTTGTGCCATTGATCATGTCATAGAATCATGGAATGGTTTGGGTTGAAAGGGCTCTTAAAGCTCATCTTGTTCCAACCTTGTGCCACAGCCAGGGACACCTTCCACAGACCAGGTTGCTCCAAATCTCCACCAGCTTGGCCTTGGACACTTGCAGGGATAAGGCAGACATAGCTCTTCGGGGCAACCTGTGCCTCACCACCCTCACAGAGAAGAATTTCCTCCCAAGATCTAATTCAAATCCACCTTCTTCCAGTTTAAAACAATTGTCCTGTCACTCCAGGCCCTTCTCCAAAGTCTTTCTCCAGCTGTCTTGAAGCACCTTTAGGCACTGGAAGGTGCTGTATGTGCATAAAGACTGCCAGGAGCAGAAATGGCTGCAACGGGTAAATGACAATACATCAATAATTTTGCCTTCTGCTGTAATAGAAGTGACAAAATCCTTCTCTTACTTCTGTAGACCGTGGAGAAGAACACTGCAAAAGTCACTCATGATTCTCATTTATTTATCATATTCCCTTGGAAAGACTGAATTCCTGTTTCCAAAACACATTCAAGATGTGATTCCACTTCCTTATGTAACTAATAAGTGAAAATTCTCCTCAAACAGCAGCAGCCTGAGTCCAGGTGATCTTTTTCTCCCTTGAGATTAAACATCCTCCATGTGATTTGCCTGCAAATCCTGCCTGTAGTTCCTGAGGCAGAACAACCCTGACCCCACAAATGTGTCTCAGACAATGGACAGAAAGTTCTGCTGTTGTAATGCCAGGTCTCTGAGTAATGACGTTTTATATTACAGAGGTGCATTTAGAGCAGTTTAAGAGTACTTCTACAGGGACGAGAGTCCCTGGAATGAACCTTTCCTTATATTGAAAATTATTATCATCAATTCCTGACCTACAGCAAATTTCTGTTCAGCAAAGGAAGTAAATTTCTGATCTTTTATCCTTCATTGTTTTTGTTTCACCTCCCTTCCCCAAAGCCTGACAGAAACCATCAGAGTGCAATGTCAAAGACCCATCTCTGAATTTCTCACCTTTTTTGCGTTCCTGGGAATTTCAGCGAAATTCCCGGCAATGTTGTCCCCTGGATGGTGTGACACAGGGAGCAGCTCAAGTCCTTGTCATCCTGCAGCGCTGGGCTGGGCAGCCACTGTTTAAAAAGCCACGGTGTTTCCAGCGTGACCCTCCAGGCAGCCAATCACTCATGGGGGAAATACCTCCTCTGTGTGGGTATGTTCACTCAGATTCGAACCACTTCCCCCTCCCCTCTTTGCAGTGTCATGGAAACATTATTTTTTTTACTACTTCTCCCTTCTTCAGCCATTCTTGCAAGAACTGTCCATACAAACTTCGCACTGGTGGTGTGTCCTACTTGACGCCCTGAGATACTCTGGTTTCACAGCCCCTGAAGATAAGGTTTTAGTGCTGCTCAGGTAGAGAAATTTTAAGTTCTCTCCCATAACATCTTCGCTGGAGGTTTCACAACCTCCCTCAGCACTTCTCATTCCCTCCTGTCCCTGCCCAGCTGTCACACACCTGTCACCACAGTGGGCCCTTCTCTGACCCACAGCCTCTCCCAGCACAGTTCTGCACCTTATGGAGTCCCTACTACTTCATCCAACCTTGCACCCAAACTTTCCACCTCAGCAGTTGCAGATGGCAAACCCCTGCTTGTGCTGCCCTCAGCATGAAGCTCTGGGGTCAGGAGCTCTTTCAGTGCAGCTTCACACCCCACCAGCTTTCAGCACAGTCCTTCAACACCTCAGGCACTTCCAATTTCACAAAATCCCTCCAGCCTCATGCCTTTCACTTCCAGTTTCACAACTTCCCACTGAACAGAGCTTCAGGCTCTTCCTCCCCGTGTGTCTCCTAAACAGAAAGAAACCACCACCATCCACCCACAACATCCCAGTCCTGTCCATGCACGCTCCATCTGCCATCCCCCATCCATCTGCCAAAGGGTGTGGAAACAGAGAAAATACCTTTCTCCTTTCCAAACATTCTTACAGGGAACTATTTTGTCCCTTAGTCCCTTGGGCCAGGGAAGCAAAGGGACAGGAGTGTGACGCCACCCAAATCGCTGCTGTGTGTGTCAGTGGGCACAGGAATGGGCAGATCCAGCCCAAATTTGCTTAGCAGGTCAGAAATGCATTTGCACATCTTCAGCTTCTGTAGTCATCTGTTCTTCCTCTTCCTTTCCCAAAGATTACACGACTGTTTTTACTTTCTTACCCAATCCTATTTCCTATAGTGGTTACTGGCTACCCTCATTAACCTGGCCAGGACCCCAGGCTATGGCGTAAAATGATATTTAAATTAAAAGACTATTTTTATCCAGAGCACTATTTAATCTCCTCATTAATTTGAGGGTTTCCATTTTCTCTGCATGGATTGCTGGCGTTCCATGTTGGGAGACATTCAAAATGCCTTTGTTGTTATTGGGCCATTCTGAATTTCAGTAAATACCAGCAAAACAGAGGGATGGACAGTGGATGAAACTATTTATTGATGCACCTAAATCTCAAGCTGAAAATACACAGTATACTTCAGAGCAGTGGCGAGTTGGAGTTGCAGTAATACACAAATTAATTAAATTCTGGTATGGTTTGGGTCGGAAGGGACTTTAAAGCTCATCCAGTTCCACCCCCAGCCATGGGCAGTGACACCTTCCACTATCCCAGGGTGCTCCAACTTGTTCTGGAACACTTGCAGGGATGGGGCAGCCACAGCTTCTCTGAGCAACCCGTGCCAGGGCCTCCCCACCTTCACAGGGAAGAATTTCTTCGCAGTATCCCATCTAAACCCAATTTCAGTCATTTAAGCCATTTCCCCTCACTGATTAGGTGACTAGATCCATGTCTTTCCAGAGGAAAGCCTGGAGTGGCAAAGGTTCAACTCAGCTGACTTCCACAGATGTATAGGAGCTGACTTCCTCCCCTCCCTCATTTTCCCAATTTGTAAAATAAGGATTTTTTTTTTTTTTTTTTTACTTACTCTTTACTTCACTGACCTTTGCTGAAACATTGCAAGTTTTTGCAAAAGGCTTTATTCCCTGGACCCTGAAATTTCATGGAAAATAGGGACTTGGAGGGTCATCAAGAAGGGACCCAAGCCACCTTCTGTCTCTATTCTATTTACTACTAGAAACGCCCAGATTTTTTATTTTTTTTTTATGAGGGCTTGTGGAGTTTTTTGGGATAGACAATGATTTAAAAATCCTCATAACCTTTTTGTTTATTACTCACAGCGCTGTAAAGCCTAAGCTGTGGATCTAAGGGGCCTTTACACTTGGGAAACACACAAAGTATGGATTAATGTCCAAGTCTGGGAATGTTAACTTGACCAGGCACATCACATGCTTGCCCAATTTAACATTCAGCTAATCTATTGGCTGTTACTTCCAAGAATCATGGAATTGTTAAGATTGGAGAAGCCCTCCAAGGTCATCAAATCCAACCACTCCCCAGCAGTGCCACCACTCATGTGTGTCCCCAAGTGCCACATCCACAGGTTTTAAATCCCTCCAGATTGATGGTGACTGCACCACTGCTCTCAGTAAACTGTGCCAGGGCTGCACCACCCTGTGAGTGAAGAAATTTTTCCTAAAATCCAATCTAAACTTCCTCTGGCAGGACAGGACTAATTTCTTCTCCTGCCCATCCCTGAGCATTCACACCTCCCTCCTCCAACCCCAAGAGCCCTTGAGCTGGGAGATTTCCTCGGAGAGGATGGAGGAGGTCTGCACAAACAGGGAATTAAGCCCTGGAGGAGGGAGATTTCCTTGGAGAGGTTTGAGGAAAGTTACTTAAACATGTTTTTTTCACTCTGCTTGCTGGGCTGTGTGTGCACCCTTCAATGCCCGTGCTCCCTCCAAGCAGTTCTAACATGGGCAGGAAAAGCCAGGATACACTTGGTGATACAGAAGAGCAAGGAATTAAATGAGGTGGGATTAAAAGAGGCACCTCCTAAGCAAGTGTTGGAAGATTTTCAGAAGCTGTTCTATATTCTTTAAAGCCTCTACCAAGAAAGGGAGATGTTGGGGACATAAAATCTTACAGCTCTTACACAAAAATTAGATCTCCGAACACAGAGGAGGTGAGTTTTCCAAGATCTTTTCCCTTTCTCTTTTCTTTCCTTTTCCTGATTTCCTTTCCTCTTTTTTGCCCCCTGCTCTTCTTCTTGACAAAGGTGAAAATACAAAAGGAAATTTCCCCTGAAGTTGTCAACCATCTCTGATTCTCTTTGGCTGTAATCAAAAGAACTGGTGCAGAACTGGTTTTGCAGACCCAAGTCAGGTTATTGAATTCTTTTTCAATTAACCACCTGAGATTTTAAGGGAAAACTCTTGCAATAAGGGGATGGTGCAATTGCTTATCCTTTTTTTTTTTTTTTTTTTTTAAT
>VZRH01004861.1:23988-39968 GCA_013397555.1 Urocynchramus pylzowi
TTTTTTTTTTTTTTTTTTTGAAATTATAACACTCCACATTGTATTTATTTCATATTACAATTGATTGTACTATATCATGTACCTCTAGTCAGTGACTGAAAAGATGGCTTTAGAGGAAAGACCTCCCTTTTATCCCTTTTCTTAAGTATGTTTTACCCCCTGCCAGTAAAACTGCAAGCACAAGAGAAGTCACAAACTTTCTCAACTTCCTCTTTAGGCTTCACATTTTGGTTTTTTTACATTTCAGCATTTCCTGTGGGTGCTTGATCAGCTTTCTGCCTCTACAGGAATTTCTGATTTTGCTCTATTTTAAAATCATAAAATAAGAGCCTGGATCAGATAGATCCAATCTCAAAGGGATCCAGTGGGTGGCATCCCTGCCCACGGAAGTGGGGTTGGAACTAGATGGTCTCTAAGGTCCCTTCCAACCCAAAAAATTCCAGGAGTCTATGATTGTATGGCTGTGTCTCATACAAGGCAAATTAAATATGTAGAGGGGAAAGAACAACAAAAAACCAAACAAAAACCAAAACAAATTTAAAAAGCACTTGATAAACTTAATTCTAATCCTATGTATTTCTTACAGAGAATGTACTTCTGATAAAGAATTAATTTTTAAGAATGAAAAAATGATTAATCATTTTGTCTTTATCTTTCCACATTTCCAGGCTCTGCACTGCACATTGCCCAGTAGATTGGCAAGGAAAACTCCAGCAGAATGAAGGAAGTCATCCTCCTGGGCCTCTCAGAGAACCAAGGGGTGCAGGAAATATATTTTGTGGTGTTCCTGCTTTTCTACAGGCTCACAGTGGCAGGAAATCTCATAGTTCTCACCGTGACAAGCAGCCCGCACCTGAACTCCCCCATGTACTTCTTCCTCGGCCATCTGTCCTTTGTAGATGTTTGTTACTACTCTGTCACAGCTCCCCAAATGATTTCTGGCTTCCTGGTGGAAAAATAACATCATCTCTTTTGCAGGTTGCATAGGACAGCTCTTTGGGCTTCGTTTTTTTGGCTGCACAGAGATTTTCATCCTGACAGCCATGGCCTATGACCACTGTGCGGCCGTCTGCCAGCCCCTGCATTACCCCATGCTCACACCACACCGCCTCTGTGGCCACATGGTGGGGGTCTCCTGGGCGGGGGGCTTCCTGCATTCCACCCTCCAGACCCTTCCCATGACCCTGCTCCCTTTCTCTGGCCCCAGCAAAGTCACCCACTACTTCTGTGATGTCCACCCCCTGCTCCCCCTTGGCCTGCGCTGACATGTGGGCTGAGGGCCTGGCTGCAGTGGCCAACAGCAGGGTCATATCCCTGAGCTGCTTTCTCATCCTGGTCACGTCCTACGTGGTCATCCTAGTTTCCCTGAGGGGCCAAATGCTGGCAAGGTGGCACAAGGCCCTGTCCACGTGTGGGTCCCACATCACTGTGGTGATCCTGTGCCTTGGGCCCAGCACGTTTGTTTACATCCCCCCCTCTGGTGGCCTGTCCAAGGACAGGAGCGTGGCCATGTTCTACACGCTCGTTCCACCCATGTTCAACCCCCTCATCTACACCCTCCAGGATGGGGAGGTGAAGGGAGCCATGAGGAAACTGTGCAGGAGGAAAGTGGGAAGAGGAAATGGGAAGGGGTAGGGCTGGGGTCACATTCCCAAAGGATCGGAGAAAATCAAGCATGTTTTACTGTAATTTCTTCTGTGACAAGGCCCCAAAACAGGCCTTTCAAAGAACAGCTGGCTGTTGGCTCCTGCTGCAATTAGGAAGGCACTAAAAGTTCTTTTTATGATGGGAAAGACATTGGGAACTCTGGTATTCCCTTCCTATTCCTTGTCAATGAGCACAGGCCCAGACCACAGCCTCCTGAGCAACAGCAACACCAATGCTTAAATACTTTAAAAATACTGAAAATGTTGTCTAGGTAGAGCACCCCATAAGAAACAAAAAAACCAAAAAACCACTGATATTAAGAGCTAGTTGGGTGGTTTGTTGATGAAGGAACAGGAGGGGAAACTTCTTCCCTTCCTCTCCCACTTCAGCAAATCCTTTCTGCCCTGTTCCAGGTCAGACTGAATGGGACTGGGAACAACCTGATCTAGTGAAAGGTGTCCCTGCTCATGGCAGGGGGTTGGAATGAAATGGTCTATAAGGTACCTTCCAATCCAAGCAGCTGTTCTGCAATTCCATAATTATCCTATAATTCTAACTACTTCACTTCTCTCTGCCCAAGATAGCAGTAAATAAAATAAATGTATTTTTAAATGCTTTGGAGGTGAGCAAGAGTAGGGTTTTTTTAGAGGTCTCACTTCTGAGTGCTGCTGAGCAAATATTCACCCATAGCTTATGGAAGATGTCATTGGAAACAGTGTCAGGCTTCCCTACACTTTGCAAAGAATTCTTACAAGAATGTCATACTTGAGCTCAAAAGTTGCTTCTGTGCTTTACTGTGTCAGTAAAAATACCTGCTGAGTGAGGAAGGCTCACCATCAATCTTTGTGCATTTTTTGAAATGACTTCCTGAGTTACTTCTTGTTTTAAAGTTGTAAGTCAGGTGTCTAAGGGATAACATCAGTGATATTTTTGTTTTGTGCTGTCAATGTGTAAGTTAGTAAGAAATAAAATTGTAGATGAGAAATACTGGCTTAGGACAGAAAGCAAAATTTGTATCCATTTATATGAATGTATATAAATGTTCTATGCAAGAGACATCTTTACTCTGATGTCTCTCTCCAGGGATTACACTAATAACTACCCAAATAACAATTTTAGCTCCTTGCCCACTGATGATTTCTGACAAAACTCCCTTTGCCTCTGGGATCTCATTACTCCTGACAGCCTTGTGCTTCTGTTGTGTGATTTACCTGAACTATTTCTGCTACAGAAATAATTGTACTTGAAGATGCTCCTGGAGGTTGGTTTTTTGGTTTTTTGTTTTGTTTTGTTTTGTTTTTTTGCATAATGGGAAATACAGAAGGTTGGGCTGTTCTTTTCAGGGCTTAGAGTTGGCAGAGATGCTTTCATAACTTCTGAGCAGCACCTTGCCAAGATTTTCTGATGGAAATGAGAGGTTCTGATGGAACCCCCTGAAGTGGCTTGGGGAGGTCATCAGAGGAGTGACAGCAAGTGAGCTCTGTGGAAGTGTTATGGGCTTGTTCATTTGTTTTGCTCAGGCCCCACTGAAATCCTGCCTTTGCAAAGCAGCACTGCTGGTGAGTGACTTTTGGGAGGTCTGTTTTATGACTTAGAATAAAAAACCATGAAAAAATCAGTTACAGATTTAGAATCCCAGAATGGTTTGGGCTGGAAGGCACCTTAAAGCTCATCTTGTTCTGATCCCCTGCCATGGGGGATTGGTCAGGTTGCTCCAAGCCCTGCACAGCTTAGGCTTGAGCACCTTCAGGAATATCACACACTAGTGATCCTGGTGTTCTGCATGGGAATGCTGTAAGGGTGGATCTGTGGGTGTTTGTCAGTAAAGCAGCAACATCCCATTCACTATCTCAGTGTCACTACAGGTGTATTTATGGGGTGTTCAACACCACAGCCAGGACCTGGGTATTATTTCTACCATCCTCCTCAGCTAAATAATCAAAGCTTGTCATTACACATGTCAGTGACATATTCTGGCTTGGATTTCACTGTTACTCCTTCAGGGAAGCACTGGCTTTAAATGGAAATTGTCTCAAAAAGACAGCAGAAGAAATATAGTGGATATTCATCATACCAGAGGACAATGTGTGTGTCCTGTTAATGTCCCCTGTCTAATGATTTGGCCTTTTAGATCTTTTAAGGCAGCTTTATTCAATGCTGTTAGCATCATAGACATCTGTTTTCTTACTTGTAGCCTTCTGCTTGCTGAGTTATAAACTCCCTGGCAGAAATGAGCAGCAAAGGAATTTCCTGGAGGGATTTTAAATGGACAATTGCATTCCTCTGCTGGTCCCACTTTAACCTCCACAGGCCAGTGAGTGTATTTGTCTACTGAAGAACTTCAAAAATTCCTCTAATAAATAGAGACGTGGAGTAACCGTGCAGGGTTTTGCAGCTTCTGCTGTGTTAGAGACTTCAATTTCTCCAGAGAGGAACCTCCCAGACCTGGTTTCTCTGCATGTATTCCCAGTTTCAGAGTGGATAAGCTAACTGGAAAGCCCTTTCCTCAATTTAGAGGAGTGTCATTAGGATCAGAACTTGGAACAGCTTATGCTTGAGAATGGCAGCATTTGCTTGTAGTCACTTCAAATTTCCAGCAGGTAAAAGGACAGCACAACATTTTTCCAGCATTCATGGCTCTTGTTATCTGAGAGCAGGATGTGCTGGAATCACCATTCCTGAAGGGATTTAAAAGCAGTATGGATGTAGCACTTGGGGATATGGTTTAGTGGAGGGCTTGGCAGTGCTGGGGGGAGGATTGGACTCAATGGGGGCTTTTCCAACTTTAACAATTCCATGATTCTGTGATTTCACCCTGACAGAATGGGAGCACACCAACCACAATGCACAAAAATAGTGGTCAGAGTGAGTTTAGGGGAGAAGGTCAATGTGGAGGGGCGGGAATAGGGACAGAAGAGGGGGTAAGTGCAAACTCTGCTTTCTGTCATTTGTGACGTGACACTGTGCTTTCTGCAGCAGCAAATGCATCCTGCTCACACCATCCATGAGCCTTGGAGCTGTAGCACATTCCCTTCCTTTCCTGGCCACCCCCCCACCAGTGCCATGGCAGCCTGAGCTGCAGCGATGGCACAGAACAACTCCTCCCGGGTGACTGAATTCATCCTCCTGGGGCTCTCCGACACCCGGGAGCTGCAACTTCTCTTCTTCACCTTCTTCCTCCTGGCCTATGCCACGGTCCTGCTGGGCAACCTCCTCATCATCGTGACAGTCAGGACTGACCCCAAGCTCTCCTCACCCATGTACTTCCTCCTCTGCAATCTGTCCTTCATCGATATCTGCTACACCTCTGTCACTGCCCCCAGGGTGCTGGTGGCCCTGCTCTCAGGGCATAAGGCCATTGCCTTTGTGGGCTGCATGGCCCAGCTGTTTTTCCTGCACTTTGTGGGTTCCTCAGAGATGTTCCTCCTGACGGTGATGGCGTTCGACCGCTGCATGGCCATCTGCAGGCCCCTGCACTACACGGCCATCATGGCCCGCAGGGCCTGCTGGGTGCTGGTCGCTGCCTGCTGGGCCGGGGGCTTTATCCACTCCATTGTCCAGACTGTGCTCATGCTCCAGCTGCCCTTCTGCGGCCCCAACGCCATCCACAACTACTTCTGTGACGTGCCGCCCATCGTCCGCCTGGCCTGCGCCGACACCGCCCTCACCGAGTGGCTCATGGCCTCCAACAGCGGCCTCATATCCCTGGGCTGCTTCCTGGTGCTGGTGGCCTCCTACGCGCTCATCCTGGCCAAGGTCCGGGCCCGCGTCTCCCAGGGGAACTGGAAGGCGCTGTCCACCTGCGCCTCACACGTGATGGCCGTCACCCTGCTCTTCATGCCCTGCATCTTCACCTACCTAAGGCCTGCTGGGACCTTGCCCCCTAGCAAGTATGTCTGTGTCATCTACACGATCTTCTCACCCATGATGAACCCCCTCATTTACAGCCTGAGGAGCAGCGAGCTGAAGGAATCCATGTGGAGGCTCTGGAAGCGCTGCAGAGCCTTCTGAGACAAGCTGGGTTGGCAGAACCCTGGAGTTACACCCAGAATTACATCTGAAGTCATGTTCCTACTCTACTCCTACACAATGATGAGTTAGTGGCTAAAGCCCACAGACTTCAAATTATGTACAAATACATTTCTATACACATATTACTGTTAATATTAAAAATTCATGCTGAAAACCCTAAAACACTTTCACTTGTGTGGGATCATAATTTTCAAATAAATAAATGAATCCAGGGTGAGGCTTGTCTCCCCCTCTGACATGCTCTTCCTGTGACAGCAGATGGCAGAGGTACATGCACTAAGTGTCCCCAAATCCACCCACTGACACTGGAAGACAGAGATGGCACAGATTCTGCTTGTAGGGTTTCCTTTAGACATATAAGAATATTTTTAGTCATAATTCTCTCACAGAAGTGAATTATTAAAATCATGTAAGGCACAATATATAAAGGAAGGAGGAGGAGTGGAGATGGACTCTGGACAAGGGCATGGAGGCAGGACAAGAAGGAATGGCTTCACACTGACACAGGGTGGGTTTAGATGGGATATTGGAAAGAAATTCTTCCCTGTGGTGGTCTGGCATGGGTTTCCCATGGCTGCCCTGTCCCTAGAAGTGTTCCAGACCAGCTTGGATGGGACTTGGAGCAATGTGGGATATCAGGGATAGTGGAAGGTGTCCCTGCCCATGGCAGGGGGGTAGAATGGGATTGTCTATAAGGTCCCTTCCAACACAAACTGCCTCTTTGTGGGCAGCAGTTACATCACCAAATCCATCAGGGATAGAAATTCAGTGGTTGTCATGAGGGGAACACCATCAATTTCTTTGTGTTAGAATGATTTAGGATTGGATTCATCCCACCTAAATAAAATCATGGAATCACTGAGGTGGGAAAAGACCTCTAAGATCATCAAGTCCAACCATTCCCAGGACTGCTAAGGCCACCACTAACTCATGTTCCCAAGTGCCACATCCACACAGTTTTTAAACCCCTTCAGGGTTAGCGACTCTACCACTGCCCTGGGCAGCCTGTTCCAGGGCTGGAAAACCTATTCCATGAAGGATTTTTTCCTAATATCCAATCTAAATTGCTGCACAGGAAGTGAAACGATTTCCACTTTGCCTGTCTCTCCACACTGTCTTAAATTAGCCCTCACTCCCACACCTGTAGGAAGAGGAGGATCAGAAGCATCAGTGAGTCATTGATCTTCCTGGTTAAGAGAGATTTCCAAACATCTCCCATCCTTGTGCAAATGAGATTTCTTTTTAATAGTGAATTTTTACTCAGGATCATCACACAATGGCTTGGGTTGGAAGGGAGCACTTTTTTTTTAGTATTAGAGAAAAATGTTAACAAATTAAAATGTTCTTTGGGTCAGTTAGGGTAAATTTCAGTGGAGAAAAAAATGTATCACTTGAACATTCCAATAAAGCTTTTATAAACATTTTATTTATGCAAGGCAAATTTGAGCTCCGGTCCAGTTATTTTGCTGGTATCAATTTGTTCACCAGGTATAAACTGGGGCATCAACAGTGAACTGATTTGAAATAATTGGTCCAATTTCGATAAAATAAATAAAAATTCCATATTTTTGGGAGCTGGGATTTCAATACATGGGTCTTGGAGCAACCTGATCCAGTGGAATATGTCCCTGACCATTGCAGGAGGTTAGAATGGGATGAGCTTTAAAGTCCCTTCCAATCCAAATCATTCTGTGAAGACAAATAATTTAATATAATTGATTTTTCTCCCCTGGAAACATCTTGGCACAACTTTAACAAGGCCTCAGAAGATGCTATTAAAAAGTTGGTGCCTGACAAATTGCAAAGGTGCAGTTTCAGCAGCTGAGTTTGTCCCTGTGTGTAAATTGGCTCCCCTGCGCACCATTAAAATCCCGAGTTCTTTCTCTCCTGGAAATTATCAGCTCTATGAGCTCATCCTCAGATTTATTGCCTTCACCTAGAGGACAGTGAAAAATGGCCTCAAAAGGGAAAAAAAATCCTTTGAGAACTGGCAGGATCTCTACAATGCTTTTGTTAAATCCCAAGAAGCCTGAAGAGATCCCAGGCTAATCAACTTTATTTAATGACTCAGGGACTGAAACAAATGGGCATCAGAGAAAAGGGAGCATTTTCAGCAGACTCTAATTAGTCTAGGCTCATCATAAGCATTCCTAGGTGGAAATCTCAAACAATGACAAAGCTGGGTAGTCCCAGAAGTGGACAAAAATCAAATAATTTTGGTTGTATTACAGTGGGGATGGCAGGGAGGGGTGAGCAAGAGGGGTCTAATCCAGCATATCATCAATTATTGCATATCTGGATTCTGCAAATAGAGATATTTTTCTTGTTGTTTGTTTTAATATGTTTTTTTTAATTGATTTTTCTAACAAAATATAATGCAATATAATTTTTATGTATTTACCCTGAGGCAGAACACTTATCTCAAAAACTATCCTGTGTTTCCACTTCTAATAACCCAGCTAAGATTATCTGTGCAAATAAGCAACTGAGTTGTGGAGTTGAGAGTCTGGGTGACTGGCCCCTTGATGAGGCCAATGTATCCCACCCCAAAAGAAACATTTAAGATTTATGAGGGGAACAGAATCACAGAATTGTTTGGTTTCCAAGGGAGAGATGAGGGATGGATCTCTTTGCTGTATCTATTTCTGGCATCTGCATTTGTTACAAAATTCTTTATTGCAAAACTCCATGGGAAGTGTGATGCCTGGGCCATGGGGATTTATTCTAGCCACAGCTCTACACTCCCATGGAAAGACAGGCCTATGTGACCCTTGGGGAATTCCAGTCTATACAGTCCTGGAATGGTTTGGGTTGAAATGGACCTTAAAGTTCATGTTGTTCCACCCACTGCCTCGGGCAGGGACACGTTCCACTATCCCAGGCTGCTCCAAGCCCCATCCAACCTGGCCTTGGACAGTTCCAGCATCCAGGGGCATCCACAGTTTCCCTGGGCAGCCTGTGCCAGGGCCCTCCCTGTGCCAGGGAAGAATTTCTTCCTGATATCCAATTTAAATTCTCATCCCCTCTTGTCTGATCACTGTTTGCCCGTGTAAGATGCAGAATCTTTCATTTTCCAGGAGTTTGCAAACACGGCAAACAGGCTGGAAGAATGATGGACAGCCAGAGTCCTTCATGTGAGCAGTGCAGAATTTATGGTCAGGTATTGATGCAATAGGAACAGGCCTGTTCCCAGTCCTCGACATCACTCCCATAAATGGGACCAGAGGGGAATTTTTGTTAGCTTTTCAAAGTAGTGCTGGTAATTTTGGTTTCTTAAATTTCCAGCCCCTTTTGGCAATGTTCTGAAAAACCCCTCATACATGCAATTAAGGGAACATCCAAAAAAAGTGTCAGACACACTTGTCCCCAGACACTCCCTCATATTTATAAAACGTCATTAAAGAGGAGAGGTGCCTACTCCTGCAGTCAAGCCAGCCCTTGTGCCAGTGCTGTGTGAATATTCCAACGCTGCTCTATCAGGATTCATCTCTTCCTTACAATTGAAATAATTTTTATGTCACACGTAGAACGAAGAAAAAGGATTGTTTTGTTTCCTAGAGATACAGACAACTATAAATCACCTGTAATTAATTCTGTGCAGCAGTGAGTATTCCTGTGTTGTTTCTGTGCTATTTCACCTGAATGAGCTCCCCATTTCATGAACAAGTGATGTCCCTTTTATTTCTGCTGAGTTAACTATTTCTTATGTAGTTTAAGCCCTGAATTTGCACCCTCTCAAGCTTCTGGGAGAATATGAGACCACAGAGGAGCCTGGCAGATGAAATATTTCATCAATCTATTTGTCTCTGCATCTCTTACAAGTGGGAATGTGGTACAATATTCCCACCATCTCAAAAGCAATCCCAAAGTCTCCCAAAAACGACGCATTTGGAACAAACTTTGCTTTCCCTCCCTATAGGGCTGGTATGTAAATCCTTACTGTAAATACTGAGCTAAATTCCATGAAGCAGTGTGGGGTAAATGGGAAGATCCTTTAATGCCGCATTTAGACTTCTTTGAACTGGGGAAATGAGATGGGGGGAAAATCCAGAGAGATGCTGGAAGTACTAATGGTATTATGGATGTCTGTAGGGTAAAATTTATAGAAAACTGGGGGATCTTTAATGGGATGCCAAATTGTCACTTATTTTTATGACAGAATCATAGAATGGTTTGGGTTGGAAAGCTCCTTAAAAGCTGATTCCAACCCCCTGCCATAGGCAGGGACACCTTCCACTAAACCAGGTTGCTCCAAGCCCCATCCAAAAGCTGGAAAAAAACCCCAAAATGCATCTATCTGCTGAATATGATATATTTAATTATTTTCTGACAGAATTACTCCTTTAAAAACTAGGTTTTAGCTCTGTTACTAATCTAGACCCTTGTAGTGGTATTATTAATACTAAGTATTTTATGTTGAAAGGAATTTTAGGGATCTATACCACACTCCCCTTGCTCAGAGAACCTTGAAAGCCTTGTTGTGTTGTCTGGGGCTGTGTCCAAGCTGGACACCACAGAGAAGGTAACTTCAACTTCCAGCTCTTCAGGCTGAGGTGGCAACTTGGAAAAACTAACATTTTGTATTAATCACTGTCAAGTTTAATACCTACATTTTGCCTTTTGCATTAGGAATATGTGGGTAAAATTTAGATTTTGAGTGTGGCAATGCTTGGCAACGGTTTTGAACTTCAAAACAGACAAAAAAAAATCCCTCACAATCTTTAAAATGGGGATGAAACTGTGATTGAGTTACACCTTTTTTATTCCAGGGAAACTCTGCCTCGTTCCCACAATGAGAGATAAGATGCAGAAGGTAAACCTCTCAGCAGTATCTGAATTTGTTTTCGTGGGCCTCTCTGATGCTCCAGAAATCCGTTTGCTTCTCTTTGTGCTGTTTCTGCTCATTTATTTGGCCACCATGGCAAGCAACATCACCCTCCTCGTTGCCATCAGCACCACCTCCCACCTGCACAGCCCCATGTACTTCTTCCTCGGCAACTTATCCCTGCTGGATCTCTTATGTCCCACCATCACCGTACCCAAGATGCTGGGGGCCTTGCTGCTGGAGCACAAAGAGATTTCTTTCTCTGGCTGCCTGCTCCAGCACTTTTCCCTCATTGCTGTGGTGGGCACAGAGATTTTCCTCCTGGCTGTGATGGCCTACGACCGCTACGTGGCTGTGTGCCACCCCCTGAGGTACCTGAGCATCATGAGCACAAAGCTGTGTGCTCAGCTGGCCCTGGGCACCTGGGCAACAGGGCTTGTGAACTCCCTGCTGCACACCTCTCTGGTTTTCACACTCTCTTTCTGTGGTCCTAACAAAATCCAGCAGTATTACTGTGACATTCCTCCCGTGCTGGCCCTCTCCTGCTCATCCACCCACAGCAGGGAGCTGGTGATCCTGGTGGTGGCCGGGGTGCTGGGGAGCAGCGCCTGTGTGGTCACCGTGGTCTCTTACATCTGCATCCTCCTGGAAATCCTGGCCAGGAAGTCCCCTGGGATCTGGCACAAGGCTTTCTCCACCTGTGGTTCTCACCTGGCTGTAGTTTGCCTTTTTTACGGGACCACCATCTGTACCTATGTCCGCCCTTCCTTCACCTATTCCCCACACTGGGATAGGGTCGTGTCCATGCTCTATGGAATGGTCACCCCGCTCCTAAATCCCATCATCTACAGCCTCAGGAACAAAGAGGTAAAATGTGCCCTAAAAAGAGTGATCAGCCAGGTGAGAAGGGCTTTAACAAGACAAGAAAACCTTGCTCAGTCTCCACCATCAGCTGGGTAGAAACTACAGTTTGTGACCGATCCTCTCTAACTTTCTGACATCTAACAATTAGATGCAGGAATCCAAATTCATTTTCTGGGCTCCAAACTCCTCCTCTGGGCTGAAAACTCCTTCTTTTGGCTCCCTCTGCAGTTAGAAGGGAGAGCTGTGCACTTCCAGAATTGCATGGCACAGCTTTAGGTCATTTTCATATGAGGAGAAGAGTCCAGCTGGGAATGCTGTTCTCCACTGAGCACTGAGGAAGCTGAGATGAGAGCAGGCAGGTGTTGGATGCATATTTTAGGGCAGGAATTCTGGGAATTGGTACTCAGGCGCACTTAGATACACCATATGAAAGCAGTTTATATCCCTTTCAAAATTAAACTGCAAAAATATTAAATTATGTTTTATGGATCAGCCCTGAAATCGCTCTCCTTTCTCTCTCTCTCTCCTTGTTGGGTGTCTGTTGTTTGCTGGAATTGCCAGAGTTCCATCTCTGAATCCATGTTTGCCACTACATTTTTCCTTTTTCCCATTTTTTTTCTCCTTGCTGCATCAAATCCTAATGGAAAGAGAGGTGATGCTGCTTCCTGCAGCTCATCCCTCTCTTCACCACCTTTCTTCTTTGTAGAGAAGTAATAAATAATCCATAAAAATGCTGAGATTATTCTCACTTGATTGACCCCTAAAGTTTATGATTAAATAGGTTTAATAAAATCTCTTTTATTTAGCTACAAGTGGCTCTGAATTTTTAAATACTTTTATTCTGTGATGAGACTTTGTATTAATTGTAGCCTTAAGGGGTCTGAAATGCAAGAAAATTTGTCAGTGTGAGTGAGATTACAACTGTGAGCAGGATATTTATGAAGAAAAAAAAAATCCTTGTTCCAGCTCTTCTAGGGCTCTGAATGGCAGCACAACCAGGGCACAGTTGTCTTTATGCACAACTTTACTCCTGACTAGAACCCCTGGAACCTGGAATCTGTTCCAGGCTGTTGATGGCCCCCTTGGGATGTCCCAGGCACTTCCACAAGATTCTGAGGGACTTCTGCCAACCACAAGTTGTTGGCCAGGGGCAGCTGCTGGTGCAGCTGGTGAAGGATAATGATGTAGGATCAATTATCCTTCAAATTCCTGCCACAACTTCTGCACCAACCAAGTGGAGGACTGCAGAGGTGTTGGCCAAGCCATGAATTCTCCAACCAAGGTGTGACAAACTGAACTGCTTTGGAAGTTTTCATTTCCTTTAAAAAGGAGGAAAGTTTCCTTCTCCTCAGTGCCTGTGAAGCTGTCCCTGGGGACTTGTTAGAAGGATGAGGGAGGTCCACCAGGAGCTTCCTAAGAAGGTTTTAAGATCATTAGAGGCTTCTTCAGGATGCTCAAAAGGACTTGTCAAGATGAAGGGCCTTGGGTGGCTGCTCCCTGCAGGATTGGAGGATGCTCCTCTTTCCAGAGGTGATGGAATCTAAATGTAGCTGTGTGGAGAGATGCCTAAGGATGGACATCAGCCTGTATGCAATTCCAACCTCTGAATGCCTTTTAAAAGAGGCATCTGAATTCCAAGGTACCAAACTAGAGCCTGGTTTCCAATGTGTGTCCAGATGGGAGATTTTGATGCCTCTCCTGGCTTGTGAAAGTGGAAGGGTTGGACTATCTAATTCTGCTATCTAATTCTGCTATCTAAGTCTAGTTCTGCTACAGTTCCCTCCCTCTCCAGCCACCCCAGCCATGTGCTCCCAAAAAGATCCACTGTAAGGAACTGTTTGCTGCCAGTGCACCAAACTAGGCTCACAGCAAAAGCTGGGATCGAGTCTTTGGGTAACTTGCCAAGGAATATGTTCCTTCTTTTCTCCTTCTTCTCCAGAGGAGCTGTGGCTGCCTCATCCCTGGAAGAGTTCCAGGCCAGGCTGGATGGGGTTTGGAGCATCCTGGTCTGGTGGGAAGTATCCATTAGAGGTTCACTCTTTACCATCAGCTGTATCCCCCCTTCACGAATCGAGGTGCTAATCCCTAAATATTCCTCAAAACCGAGACATCCTCTTTCATTTTCCTCATGCCCAGTAACCTCTGACACTGGAAGGAGACAGCTGTGAGTTTCTTTGGCATCACTGGAAAAATTTAGCAGGGAAGGATGGTAATACATTCACCCAGTTTCTGCTCCTCTTTCCCTGAGTGTCTATTTTTGGCTGCTCTAAGAATTCAATATCCCGGGACTGACTCATCAGCACAGAGATCCTCTTACATTCCTAGAAGTGGAGCTGCCCTGTTGGAACAGGGGTGGGAGTACAGACAGCACCAAGTAAATCAAGGAAAAATACTCTGTCAATTAAATTCCCATATGAGTGATCCTCTGTGCATTTACACTTTGCTTTTGCAATCTAAATCTGAATCTGAAAATCAGATTTCACCTATTATTTGGCCAATCTCATGTAACTAGTGAGAGACCATTTTCATTCATCTATTCCTAAACATAAAGGATTCCTGAAATTCTTTATGTGTCTTCAAAACAAACAAACAAACAAACAAACAAACAAACAAACACAAAAAAACAAACAAAAACACCCCCAAAAACCAACAAACCTTTCTTTTTGTTTAAGCAAAGTCCAACTATATTATTTATGTGTGTGGATTTTATTACTTGCAATGAAACCAGAGCAGATTTTCCCCTTTATTTTTTTTTTGTATGATCCTGCCAGATATTAAAATATGCAACATAAAAGAGGATGTGAATGGTTTATTTTTTCTCCTCTAAAAATAGCATCCACTTATGAAATTCAGGTTGAGCTACAGTTCTGGCTTTACAATTCCCAGGACTTTGGGAATAAAAAAAAGTTGCATTTGGTGTGTCAGTGCTATTTTCACCTCCCTTTTCTCCCTCTGTTTTAAATTCTTATACAAAAAATTGATTATTAGAATCAAGTGTCCTTGTGAAGAGACTTCGTCCTCTCTGTGGCCACCCTTTAAACAATTGGCTTTAAATGGCTTTAAGATGAAGGGGGGAAGGATTCGATTGGATATTGGGCAGAAATTTATCCCTTTGGGGGTGGTAAAAATCTGGTTGTTTATTAATCCCGTTTTAGACAGTTTTGTGTTATCTCACTCAACGGTAACCACCTAAAATTTCAGAATTTATACTGCTCACCCAGGCTTCCTTTCTCTGCCCTGCCTAGAATTTATCCTGGCATTAGCAGAAATGTGTATTAACTTTTGCAAAGTTAGGGTTAAATTATGTGCTTTTTCTTGTAAGGTTAAAATAATACTCAGAATTCCTTTTTTAGCAGACTGAGTCCAATCCAAATTCAAGTTTCAGGTAAAAAAGAAGTGTGAGGGGAATTGCTTGGAGAATCTAAAGATATTTGGGTTTGAATATTTAAAAACAATACTCATGCCTTGCTTTCCATCAATTACTTAAGAATTAATCAGTCTGAGGAAAGTAAATGCACAAAATGTTTGTGAGAAATCCCAGAACCAGATGTGACAAATCCCAGATGTGACATTTAATTTTAAACTTGGAAAACCAAAAGCTTTTGTACAGGGAAAATACTTCGTTTGTTTGCCAGCTCTGACATGCCCTCTATAGAGAAAGGAATAAAATTTTTATATATTTTATCATATTTTTATGGCCTGTTTTGCTGTCACCAAACGTCTTTCAGGCCTGTTCTCACCCTGCTTTCTTGATGATTTCACCACTTTCATATATTTTTCCATTTTCTCTTTTTGCCTGTAGACCACAAGCCCTGGTTTCCCGTCCCACAACATAATTAGGTTTTTATTTCTGCTTAATTGTGCTACAAAATGTTTGTTGATGGTTATGGGAATGTCCAGCCTGAAGAAGCGAATGTTCCAGGGAAACCTTGGAGCCTTTCAGTGACAAAAAGGGCTCAGGGAGGGCTGGACAGGGACATTGGACAAGGGCCTGGAGTGACAAGACAAGTGGAATGCTTCAAACTGACAGAAGGTGGGTTTAGATGGAATATTGGGGCAAAAAACTCTTCCCTGTGCGGGTGGTGAGGCACTGGAATGGATTTCCATGGGAAGCTGTGGCTGCCCCTGGATCCCTGGAAGTGTCCAAGGCCAGGCTGGATGGGGCTTGGCGCAGCCTGAGATAGTGGGAGGCCCATGGAACTTGATGGTTTTTAAGGTCCCTCCCAACCCAGAGCAGTCTGTGACTCTGTGATAATCAGGACTTTTACAAACACTGGAAATTGTGATTTCTCAGAGGAACCAAATGTTGTGGGTATCCCTGTTCTGTATAAAATTTAGGATGAAATTTGACTCTTCTGTTGCAATATTTCATGTTTGGCACAGTTCCAGTGGGATTATCTCAATGTGTGCTCCTGTTTACACAGCCCCGGGCACCGCCCTCGCTCACTCCCCCGCCTGAGGGGGTTTGTAAGGAAACATCGCCCTCACGGCCATGACACCCGCCCGTGCCTCCCGCTGACGTCATCCCCACGTGACAGCGGTGCCCGATGCCCGCGGCGCTGCACCCCGGCAGCGCTGCGGGATGGCGGAAACCACTCTGCAGGTCCCCGAG
>VZRH01004861.1:49446-66879 GCA_013397555.1 Urocynchramus pylzowi
TCCTGCGAGGGATAAAGGGGCTACACGAGGGCCTTGGTCGGCGGGGGGTTCCTGGGTGCCGGGCGGTGCCTGCGCGCCCAGCTCCTCCTCCTCCTTTTTCTCCACCTCCTCCTCCTCCCCCCCGCTCGTCCCCTGGGTGTAGGTGAGGCCCTTTTATCTCGCCTGCTCCGCGGGCTCCGCGGCTGTTGCCCTTGGCGCCTCCGTTATCAGCCGCCCTCAGCGCCTCTGCCCTTGGGGCCGGGCTGGGTAGCGGGAGGTGCCTAACGAGGCTCCTGGCACCTTTCCCGCAGGCGTGCTCGCCTCCCAGGCTCGGGTTTTCCTCCAGGAATCGGTAGGAATCCGTGGTTTCCTTGGGCCTTGTGTTTACATGTCTCCTTTGGCCCGAGGCGCCCATTATAGCTGTTCCTTGACCTCTGTGCAGCAGTCCTGGTGCTTTGGGCGTGCTGGGACATTGAGACTTCCTAGTGACACCGTGCTGTGTTGTTGCACGTATTTTGTCGCTTTTTTTCTGTGTCAATTTGATTCTGAGCCCTGTTTTGAGCGTCCCTTGGTGGGTGATGGGGGTACACAAGCACCGTTGCTTTGCCTTGAACCTCCAGGCCGCTAGTGTAGGAGCAGAGAGTTCTGTGGTAGGTTGGTAAATAATTGGCAATTCATACAGAACTTTCCATTGAATCTTAGCAATGGCTCTGACCAAGGAATAAACAAGCTGTGTCACGGCTTCTAACTAACCCCCTGCTGTTACAGGGGTTTTTTTTTTTGCTTTCAGAAGAGTATTTTAATTTGTTTTAGTTGCTTTTAAATTAACTTTGTTGTTCAATTTATCTCTCGTATTTTAAATGTGACTTTTTTCCCTGCAAAAGAAGTAGAAAGTGTATTCCTTAATCTAATCCCTGGAAAGCCCAGGGAAGCAAGAGAGCTTTATTGCAGGAGTACCTGAAAGTTCTTGGCTCACCCTTACCTGATGTTGCAAGTCATGACCCTGACTTGCAATGTGATCATTGTAAACAAGCTCAGGCAAACAAAGGGAAGAGTTCTCCTTGAAAAAGGCCTTTCAAGGCTGCAGTTTAATGGTGCTCAGAACAGGTATCTGCGGGGTTTCAGGGTTTTTTTGGTCTTGTCTTTCAGAACTGAGCCAAGGACACAAACACCGTGTATTTGTGCCCTTGGTAGGGGTACAGGTTAAAATTTAATCCTAGCTGGAAAAATTGAATGATACTAAGGGGTGAGCCTGGGCTTGGACTGCAGCCATCCTGAAGCAGAGGTTTAGAGCTTGTGAACTTTCATTTTTCAGTCCTACTATTTTGACCGGGATGATGTGGCCCTGAAAAACTTTGCCAAGTACTTCCTGCATCAGTCCCACGAGGAGCGGGAGCACGCTGAGAAGCTGATGAAGCTGCAGAACCAGAGAGGCGGGCGCATCTTCCTGCAGGACGTCAAGGTGAGCTGGGGGCTGCCCCCAGCTGGAAGGGGATGAATTTTCCTCTGGGTCCTCCCCAGAAGGAGCAGCAGCTGACACTGGAGAGGCACAGTAATTTGAGATGTGGAGCAATTGGATTATTTGTGCTGATTGACTAATAAAAAAGTACTTCTTGTGTAAGGAGAGGGTGCTGACTGACTAATAAAAAAGTACTTCTTGTGTAAGGAGAGGGTGCTGAGCCCCAGGTTGTTTGCTGTGGGGTGAGGGCAGAGCCAGAAGGCAACTGGTTAATCACCATCATTAAACTTAACACAGAGCAGATGTGCTCTGTGCACTGTTTTGAGAAGTGGGACTTTAATGGTTTGCTCAGCTCTGTTCCGAGGGTGCACTTCAAACTTTTGACTTTGCACAAATGCCTAAACTTGGTCTAAACAGGCTTTGAGAGTGATCTAAAGGCTCTCCACCCTGCTGGTCTGTGGGTTCTTATAGAAAACATGTCCTGTGTTTTCCCCTTGCAGAAGCCAGACCGTGATGACTGGGAGAATGGCCTGACTGCCATGGAGTGTGCCCTGCACCTGGAGAAAAACGTGAACCAATCACTGCTGGAGCTGCATAAATTGGCAACCGAAAAGAACGACCCACATGTAAGTGCATGCTGAGCATCAGCATGGCTATCCAAAGAGGTGCCTTTGGGGTCGAGCTCTGTGTCCCTGGTGTTGTTAAAGGTGAAAAAAGGTGTGAACCAGGGGTGCAGCCCTTCCAGAGTCCTTTGGTGGAGTTATTGCTGTCCTTCCGTTGTCATTTTTAAAGTGGCAGGGACCTGCTTTATTCCCTCTGAAGTGTCTATGAACAGTCTCTATGGAGACCATTTCTGAGGGGGTTGAGTTCCATCTTTTTAAGGCTTCTTGTCACAAGGGGTTTTTTTGCCACAAAATTCCAGAGTTGCTTTGGAATATTAAAATACGCTGGTGTTTCAGAACAGCGTCTGAAAACACAGAATTCTTCTCAGATGGAAGTTTTTGGCAAGGCTGGATTGAGGTTGCTTGATATGAGGAAGAGATTAATATGTGTCAGAATCCAAGCACTCTTGGGAGTGTCCTGCCTAAGTTAGAGGGACTTCTTGAAACAAAACCAGTGGTGTAAATCCTCACTGCTGTGAGTTTGCTGTGCAGTGGGGATGTCTCAGATCTGTTCAGGAGCTTGGCTAATGCTTCCTGCCGTGAGGAAGAGGGGAGGCTTCCTGAGCTGCCTGGCTCTGCAGGGTTCTGGAGCAAGTGAGCCTACCTAAGCCTGGCTCACTTTGATCTTGTTCTGCAACAAAACTAGAGGCTGCTTCCTCTCAGCTTGAAAATTCTGCATCCTCTCCTTAGAGAGCCTCAGTAGGGTTTTGGGCCTGAATTTAAACCTCTGGTCTCCCTTTCAGTTGTGTGACTTCATTGAGACCCATTACCTGGATGAGCAGGTGAAAGCCATCAAGGAGCTGGGTGACCACGTGACCAACCTGCGGAAGATGGGGGCCCCCAAATATGGCATGGCAGAGTATCTCTTCGACAAGCACACCCTCGGGGAGTGTCACAGCTGAAGCCTTGCCAAGAGCCATGCTGTGGGTTTCACTGGGACTCCTACTTACTGTCCAGCCATGCATGCAGCTTCAGCTACCTAAACAGTTCCATACTCTGTACCAAATATCCCCTGTTCTGTTTGT
The DNA here is from genome assembly GCA_013397555.1 of Urocynchramus pylzowi. NCBI lineage: Eukaryota > Metazoa > Chordata > Aves > Passeriformes > Fringillidae > Urocynchramus > Urocynchramus pylzowi. The sequence goes on from VZRH01004861.1 coordinate 52,572, forward strand.
GTTTTATGTACTGCCCTCCGGCCAATAAAGTGACTTGGTTCCAGCTGGCTTTTCCTGTTTAGTTTGGAGGGAGAGTAGGCAGCTGTAGTGAAGGCAGTGGGAGGTAAATTTGTTGTGTGACATGGGGGATTTGTAGCTGCTGCTGAAGGCAGAAGTAGGAAAACCTCTGTGGTTTCTTAAAATTCCTTGCAGGGAACTAAAATGAGGAAATGAAACCAAGGTCCTGGGCTTGAGCCTCGCTTTTTATTTTCTGAGAGTGGGCAGTAAAAATCAGCTGAGTGGTGTCTGCTGCCATCCAGCTTTCTCTGAGCACTGTCAAATTCCTGGTGGGAGATGGTGGAACTTCAGAAGGAAGCAATGTGCTGGGCAGATGCTGCAGCTGCCTGTGCTGGCAAGCCCTTACCTTGCCTTATCCCAGTATTGGAAAACACCAGCCAGACAGGACTGGAAGAAGCACTGTGGGTCTGCATCACAAGTGATGGGACTTTGCTCAGTCCCTTACTTTTCCCTGGACTATCTTGTTAGGAGTGCAAGTCCTGCCTGAGAAAGGACTCAAGTTCTCATTCTTGCTGTGAGAAGTATCCACATTAGCTGTACTCCTGGCTGGTTAGGCTGGTACCTGCAATATTTAACACTCAAAGTCTGTTCTTTTGCTACAGATTGGGTTTTTTTGGTGCTTTTGTTCTTGTTGCAGCATGAGTTGTGTCTGCTGCTGTAGCTGAGGCCAGGAGCAGCATATCCTTAGTGCTGGCTTCAGCCCAGGCTGAGCTCCAGCTGCGTGTCCAGCACCTCTGTTTGGGTGAGTGCCAGGATAAGGCAGGTATCCCATGGATCCATGGATTCCTCTTTAGCTGTACTGGTCCATCTGCTCCTCCCCTGGGCTTTCACTGGCCTCCAGGATCACTTCCATCAGCCCCACATAGTCACCCTCAGCTAGGGAGATTCCAGAGTCGTTGGGGGATGGACTCTCTGCTCTCCTGGGCTCTTTGGGAGCTGGGGGGTTGGTGTTTCCATTCCCAGTGTCTCTCACATTCCTGGAAACCTCTGGGTGCTGGTCTGGAGCGCTGGCTGCATCTTCCAAACTCAGGCTGCGAGCCTCAGGGCCCAGGTTGCCCTTGTGGGACCTTTCCAGTGCTGGAGAGGTGACTGGAGTGAAGGAGAAGCAGAGGGAGGCGCTGCCTCCGGGGGTTTTGTTGCTGGGGGTGTGAAAGGCACTGGAATGCTCCGAATTGGGAGTGGCCGAGGCTGTGCTCTCCAGGTTTAGCCAGGGTGGGCGTGAGGCCTTGGAGCTCTTCAGGTTTTTGAAGCTGCTGTGCTTCTCGTGCTCAGTGGGCTCTGGCAGGAAGGGGAATTTGGGGCTGTTGGATGCTGTGGACTGTGCTCCTGGACTTCCTGTGGTGGCAGCTTCCCTGGAGCTGCTCTTTCCTTCTTCTACTGTCACAGCCACGGAATCAGGACCTTTGCTCCGCTCTGTTGGCCAAACAAAGGTTTCCTTTGCAGCAGAGCCCAGGGAGCTCTGGCTCTTGTCCACGTCGCTGGTCCTGGAAGGGGAGGCGTTGACAATGACATCCCGAAGGGAAGTGGAGCATGCGGCGATGCTGGAGAGCGCTGGTGGCTTCTTGCGCCCTTGGCGTCGGGAAGGGAAAATCATGGGGATGGAGCTGATGGGTGTCTGTGGAGCGCTGTAGAATCCAGGCCTCTCATAAAAAGGGGTGGACATGAAAGCATCAAACTCCCTTAGTTTTCCCTCTTCGTTGTCCCACTGCTCCTGGGAGTCTCCCCTTGGCTGATTGATGCCACAAGGGCTTCCGGCCTTCCCCATGTCCTGGTAGGTATAATGGGAGAAAGGCGACGTGGGATCTCCTCGCCGGCGCAGCAGGTTCATCCGGGAAGAGGATCTGGAGAAGTTGGGGGACTGGACACCCAGGAGGCGGCCCAGGTGTCCCAACAAGGGAGTGGAGTGGTTGGCCTCCTCGTTCTCTTTAATCTGTTCCAGGGGCTGGAACTCCATCTCTTCCTTCTGCATGCTGGGAAAGGCAAAGTGGACTGTTATACAGCCACAGAGGGAGGGGAGGGATCTCCTGGAGAGGCTGGCAGCACTGAGAATGCTGCTGCCAGTGGCAAGCCTCTACCTGTATTGCCATTAGCCCCCCAAAACAGGGATGCTCATCATACAGGTGAGTGAGGAAAAGAGGTTAGATATCTCCTTTTCCATGGAGAGTGTTGGCTGTTGTGGATGAGCCTAAAAGCTCCTCAGGTGTAATGTCCTACATAAGACCTGATCCAGGTGTTGTGACACTTTGTCCCTGCACTCACCTGATGTCAAAAGTGGAACCTAGGAAGGACGGGCGCTTGTACTCGGCGGTGGCTGCGGTGTAGGGTGGCTGGGGATCGGGCTCGTTCCAGTACAGGTCCTTCTCCAGAATGGGTAAATCCTGATGCATCTCATCCACTGCCATGAGGGACACCTGCAGGGGACAGCAGGAATGTCACACGGGGTGAGGAGCATTTTGTGTGCCTGTTATCGAGGGACAAAGGAACACAGAGCTGGAGGAAGCGGTGCAGCACGGAAGCCAGGCAAGTGGCTGGGGTTGCTGTGGTTTCCTGTAGTTTGGGTTGTTTCTCACACAGAGATTTGATTAATTGGAAGGAAAATGGTGCTGAAGGAGACAGGAAAGCAATAGGCTCACTAGGACAGAAGGGTGGGATGTGTGGAGTTACTGCATGGCAGAAAACAGAGGGAGGCAGTTTTAGATGGACACAGGGTAAGAAAGGAAGGAGGGGCAGGAATGATGTGTCATTCAAAGGCAGCTGAGGCCTGAAACAATCAGCCTTGATCTATCCCATGTGCCAGAGCATGGACTGAAGCTGCAGGCAGCCTCTGTGTACAAAGATGCCAGAAGCCCCAAATTCCCTGCTGTGGATTGGGAGGATCTCTCCCATTGCAGGCAGGGAGGTGGAGGCAGAGGTGTTGCAGGAGAACTTGGTCCCTGTCCTGCCTTGGTGTTCCTCTCCAGGTGAGGCTCACCTGGCAAATCTTCCTCCCCTTTACCTGCAGGTTCCTGTCAATGAGCCAGTTGGCTTCAAAGTCATCGTCGTCCTCCCCAAAAGGGTTGATGAGCTGCTCAGCCACCTGCATGTGGAAAGCACACAGCAAAGGTCACCATTGTCATTCCTGCCCCTTTCCCTGCAGGGAGAAGTCAGGTGTGATGTCCCTTGAATTCCAAGCCACGTTTTTCTTCCCAAGATTGGGGTGGGTTAAAAGTGGAAGCATCCCAGGGGCTGGGAGACATTGGAATTTGTAATAACTCCCCCCTGCTCACACAGCCCTCCTGCAACTTATTAAAGAGCTCCTTTTTTCCCCTCTACTAAGGACCAAAGCCTAGGAAAAGTGCAGCTGGTGTCCAGAATGAGACAGTTGGAAAATTAGAAAGTCCTGGCACTTCCTCGGCCCCTCTTGGCTTCCTGTTATTGCCCACAGATCAAAGAACACAGCAGGGTTCCTGGTGAGCTCACACTGGGAAAAACCCTTGGCTGGGTCAGATTCCAGATCCAGCCTGTTTTCTTGGACTTACCTTTAACCAGCCAGCATAGAAGAAGAATTGCAAAAATGTAAAGACGGGCACAAAGAGATCCAGCTCATGGCCAGGATATGCTTTCTCTGGATCCAGGAATTGCCTCCCGATCAGACAGGCCAGGAAGAAGCTGTAAACAGCCACGGTCACCACCTGGGAAGGATGCCAAGGGACACACCAGAGCAGCGTGAGTTCCCAGCATCTCCCTTCAGTTCCACCCCACACAGTTCCAAAGCCAAGCTTATAGCCTTGGATTCAGTTCTGACAGGCTTTTTGCAGGAGGATGCATTTCCCTGCAGAAAGCTACAGACATTCCCTTTTCCCTGCAGCTTTTACCTACACTGTGTGCTGTCCCTGGAATGATATCTGTGCAGGTGTCACAGGCCAGTGGCAGCAGCGAGCACATGCCATCCTGAATGGGCTGGAAGCCTTCTCATGGCTCAGTCCATGCTGGCAGGCTGCTTCCAAGTCCAGGAACGGAACCATAGCATTTCTATTTGCTCCTTCCTTCTTCTCATGCTGAGCTTTTATTAATATTTGCCTGCCTGGATTTCAGGCTATGCTGAGCTTTGTGCTTTTCCCTGACACCACAGGACTGGAAACTTCCCCTTTTCAAGTTAAAAGTAACCAAGACTCTCACATGGTCCCTTGACAGAAACAAGGGGGTTCAAAACAAGAATACACTTTACACGTTCCCCATTAACCTCTGGCACTGCCAGAGCAGCAACAGCAGCTCCTGTTTCATGGTGAATGGCATCCCTGTTATCTGAGCAGCTGGATTGTAGGAGACAAAAGAGCAAGGTGGTGCCCAAGTGTCTGCCTGGGCTGATAAACAGCTGAGTACACGCCTGGCACAACCTTCCCGGGATCTTGCTCGGGATGTGATCCCTGCAAGGTGGTGCAGGGAGTGTGTCTGTGTGTTACTGTGTTTTCCGTGGATCTTTGGGGATTTGTTACCCCTGGATAGGGGTTATTTTTGGAGAGGTGGATGTGTGAGTTAGGGAAAGGAGGGTGGGCTGGGTGTGTGCTGAGATACCAATGGAAGAAAGATGATGTGTGCAGGTGGGGGTGAGGGATTCAAGAGTAACCTGCATTTTCCATGGGTGGGTCAGGTGTGAAGCACTTCTACAAAGATAGGCTGAGAGAGCTGGGGTTGTTCATCCTGGAGATGAGGTTTTGGGGAGGCTGTGGCCTTCCAGTACCTTAAAGGAGCTTATGGAAAGGAAGGAGAGAGACTTTTTACACAGGCAGATAGTGACAGCACATGGAACAATGGTTTTAAACTGACAAGAGGGCAGTTTTAGATTAGATATGAGGAAGGAATTCTTTACTAAGAAGGTGTGAGTCCCTGGCATAGGTTTTCCAGAGAAGCTGTGGCTGCCCCATCCCTGGAAGCGCCCCAAGCCAGGTTGGACAGGGCTTGGAGCAGCATGGGATAGTGGAAGGTGTCCCTGGATGAGCTTTATGGTCCCTTCCAACCCAAACTATTCCATGTGTGGGTGTAAATGGGGATGTGCATGAGCAGCAGTGAAGCAATGGGTGTGGGGATTCCCTTCTCACCTGGGTGTAGACCAGGGGGATGCTGATCCAGTCATATCCATAGAGTTTCCCACACTGGCTGCGTAAGGTGTTGAGCTCCTGCAGAAGGGAAAAGGGAATGGCATGTCAGGATAACTTCCCATTTCCTTGTAGAGCCTCTCCAGCACCACTGTCCTCCATTGCTCCAGCCCTTTCCTTTCTGCTTTTACCTTCTCTGGAAGAGGGGCTCAGTCTCAGCCTTGGAAGAATTCCCTGGGTGTCTCTCCCTGAGCCCAAGATCCCTTCCTAGCTTACTTCACAGCAGAGTTTCTCCTCACAAAATGAGCAGCCAACAGGTGAGGCCAAGAATGCCCTCAGGAGCATGCATTTGTCTCTCCTGTCTATAGATAAATATCCCAGAGGGAGATTTCTCTCTCTCTGGAGAGATGAATCCTGCTCCAGGCAACAGAAAACACATGACTTTCTCTGCACATGAATGCCAAGAAGGAGGAGCTGCTCCAGAGCCCTTTTTCTGTGCAGCTGGACAGGGATTGTTGCCAGGTCTTGCCTGTGGAGCATGGCCTGTTGCCCAAAACTATCTTAAGACTTTTTAATAGCAATGTTTTCAGTTGTTGAGGATGTTTTTGACCTCTCCTAGACTTCCAGGTATATTCTTCCTTGTGGCTTTCCATCTGGATCCTAGAAACCTCCACAGGCAGTGGCTGTTCTGGAATGTGTCAAGGACATGCTTCACAGGTGCCTCCCGTTCCCCAGGATCTCAAAGACCTGCCTGTTCCCTCTGTCACTCACATTCAGGATGCCTTGGAGCAGCACGCTGTCCCGGATCCTCCCGTCATTCCTCGCCTTCACAGCCAGGTTGGAGAACCACACACATGGGATCCAAAACTTGTTGTGGGGGGAATTCAAGCTCTCAAACTTCTTGTGCTCTTCTGGTGTCATGAGGCCTGGATGGGAAAGAGCAGCTGGGAGAGGGATGGACATAGAGAGCAGAAGGAACTGGTCTGGTCTGGAATGAAAACCTCTGAATCTCAGGTGGATACCTTGGCTCTCCTTGAAAATCCCAGTAAAGACTCAGAACTTGGGGAGACATGCAGAAGGACAAGTCTCCTTATTAAAACATTGAGTCATGGAGGTGGGATAATGGGATTTCACTTTGGATGTCTGCAGCACATCAGATAAGAGCCATCAGGGAGATAAAGCACTGCTGAGGTTGCAGCTGCCTGGTGTCCATAGATACTTGTTGAGAATGGGATAATTTGTGTCCCTGAAGTGCCTTTTCTTTTTAGGAGACCAACAATATCACATCTCTATGGATTGCCCAGTGAACCCAGACAATGTGGGCAGACTGGGAACTCTGCTGCACCTTGAGGAGCATCTCCCAAGAAGATGCAGTGTGCCCAGCAGTTAAGCTTGGAGACTTGGGGCTCAAATTCCCACCTGCCCTAAGGGAACAGCACCACCCCATTTCCAAAGAACCTTTCCCAGGGCCCCCTGCCCCTAGAGGAGCAGCAGGGAGCAGCGCTGACCTGCCCTTACGACGTGCTCCATGCTGGGGAAGCGCTTGTAGACGGCAGTGCTGACGGAGCGCAGGATCAGCACGCTGACCAGGTTGCTGTAGCGCATCAGGGTGCGGCGCAGGAGCCTCCCGTACTCGTCCTCCCCATCCACGTTACAGGACACCAGGTTCATGATCCGGTCTGGCCATGGGATGCTCTCATACTGGGCCCACCAGCGGGACACCACCAGGGCCACATAGAAACCTATGGGAGGGCACTGAGAGAGTCAGGCATCTGAAAAGAGCTTCTTCCTCTCACTCTGTCTGATCTCCTTCTCTTCTGCTCACACAGGGATAGGTGCAGGAGTGTCTGGAGGGGAATTCAGTTCTCCATGCTAAAAGGAGGCTGGATTTCATACTTGTCTTCCAACCTAAACTGTTCCAATTCTATGAAGCAACCTTAAAGATGTTCTCATTCCAAACCCCTGCTCTGGACAGGGACATCTTCCACTAGACCAGGTTGCTCAGAGCGCCACTCAGTGTGGCCTTGAAAACTGCCAGGGGTGAGGCAGCCACAAATTCCCTGGGCATATCTGGTACCACTTGGAACTTGTCCTTCTGTGCTGGGGGACACTCACAGCTGTGACAATAAAGGATATATCCCACTTGAGGAGTTTTACAAAGGCAGAGGGAGGGACTGTTCTGCCAGCAGAGCTCTGCCGAACCAAGGAGAAGAAATGCTGTCCCATTCCCCTCCCTGCTGGATTCCAGACAGCTCCTTACCCAGCACGAAGGACACGGGGATTAGCTCGGCGTAGCTGTTGCAGTACAGCGCCAGCTTCTCGAACATCAGCCTTTGGCTCTCGTTCAGGATCAGCCTAAAAGGGACAAACAGAAGCAGTTCTCCCTATCCCTTCTCTCCTCCCCTTCCCTCCTGTGAACAGTCTGGAAAGTGCCTGCCCAGCAGGATCCTTGCCCCAGTCCTGTGATCCTGCCATGTCCTGCCCCAGGCCAGGCTGTGGGTGTGAAGTATCTCACCTGTAGACAAGGCTGATGGTGAAGTAGAGCGAGATGAAGATCAGGAACTCGGAGTAGAGCAGTTTGTAGATGCTGCCCTTCCATTGGAGCAGGAGCTGGGAGAAGGTGCCCAGGCGGGCATCAGCCACGCGGTTGGTGTAGGTCACTGTCATCACAGCTCCTGTGCAGGCACACGACAGGCAGGGCTTGGAGCTTGAGCAGGAGGAGACACAGAGACATCCCAAGTGTCCCATCAAGCAAGATGGAAAGGAAGGAGAAAACAGAATGAGCTGAGATCAAAAGCCAGGTAAGATGTAGGGAGCAGCACAGAGAAACAGGAGGAAATTGACAGCAGGCAATTAATTTGATGAGTTTGCCATCTTTTCCCTGTCCTTGAGCTGGTTATAGTGACCAAGGATGTATTTTCTGGTGGATCCCTTTGTTTTTAGTGTTTGATTTTTGTCAGCATTCAAGTGGGGCTGGTTGGTTGAGGAGGACAAAGCCCACGTGCCACCCCCTTCCACAAAACACTTGTGGTAAGATTAATCTCAAGGTCACAAACTGCAAAGTTTATGCTTATCCCAGTAATTTTCTTAATACAGTTTTTGTTCCAAATATGTTTCTGTAAAAACTATTTGCTGGGAAACATCTTCCTGAAATACTGCTGCGAAAAAACCCAACCCAAAGGAAAGGAGAAACCCCTGAAAGATTTCTTGGGACTGATCCAGATGAAGGCATCCCAGCAAGGATAGCTATCTGCACTCTGCTGGTCCTTGTCCTGTAGGCAGAGCAGCCTTCCCTGTTGGAGATCTGTAGGATGGAGTTTGGCCAGGGTCACAGGGCCCAAATTCCAGCAGCTCCACCTCCCCTCTCCTTCAACCATATGTTGCACAATAAATCACAGTGGCTGAAAAATAGGCATTCAGGCTCCTGAAATGCTCCCCAGACATGCAGCATCCCCATTTCACTTCTAGTCTAACTTGCATAAATAATTCTTTATAATCAATTAATAATCAGACTCATCGTTGCATAAACCTGAATTTATTTTAAAAACACCCCAACAAACAACAAAATACCAGTATTATCCATGCCAGGCATATTGGTGAATGATTTCTTGGGTTAGAAATAATTATCCAGTGTGACCTATTGGTATTTCTGAATCCTAACATGTCACCAGGCATTGCTATTTAACAGAGGTAATAATGTTAATGATTATGGGGCCTTGGGCTCTTCCCTGAATGATGGGGATGAAGAAGCACTTCAAGGGACAGTTCACACCCTGAAGCAAGGTAAGTTTGGGCCCACATTCCTCATTTGTTTCTCATTTAAGCATCCCAGTGAAAGATTTACATTTAGGTGGGGACAACTCAGATCCCAGTGAGCTGCTGCTGTGAAGAAAACCAGCAGTCTGAATTTTTGGCTATTTCAACCAAGCAGTGTCTTTGTCCTGGGTTTGGCTTTTTGGAGCTGCTCTTCCTTTGGCTTTCCCTGTTGTAACTTAGGTCTCTGCATCCCCTCTTAAGGGTGATACAGAGGAGCAGAGCTGTCCCTGTCCCCAGCTGCACAAATGCCCATTTCAGTAAATCCTCGTGTCTATATGGATTTCTGAGTACAGAACTTGGAAGAGTAGGTTTTAACCGCCCCAGAGGTTGAACACACAGGCTGTCTGGAAGAGAAAAGCATGCCTAAAACCCCATACATTTTTGGGGCCCCTTACACAAAGCTGCATCTTTTCTCTGGGCTTTAGGGCTTGAAAGCGCTCAGGGAGATTCTTCGTTGCGTAATTCAAATACAGATTCCCTTTTTTACCAAAGAAGGAAAACTCCAGCTCTTAGCCATGTAAATAATGGATGTCGCCCACCTCTACTCTGTTCTGCTCCTGTGTGGGATATGAGGCTTTTCCCAGTGCTTTTCCCTCCAGCCCTGAATGGTTAAGGCACCTCCCTGCCCACCTGCCAGCCTGTGCTGGGCTGCCCTGGGATGTCACTGGGCAGCTGGCATGTTCCATTCGTGGCTGAGGTCTGCGGTGGGAGGTGGCTCACTGGCACACCGGAGTTGGGATGGGCAGGAAGAGCCCACCCAGGGAGCTGCTGCCTGCCGCTGCCTGCATCCCCTGCTCAACCCTCTGGACTAACCAACACACCTGGAAGTCGACTGACCTGAATTCAGTTGTGGGAGCCCACAGCAAGCAAGATTCTGGGACATCAGGTGCATCACCCACCACAAACAGACCCTAGCAGGTATCACAAAGACGGACAACGAGCAGACAGAGCAGAGGGATGGAGCCAGAGGAGGTCACGGATAGGCAGGAAAATGGATCTCTGCAGGAGAGAGTGATCCTCCTGCTGCTGTTAGGAGGACCAGATACTCACAGTTATGGGCTCCTGAGCCGTGCTGGAGGCTGGGGAGGTTTGGTCCTGCACGTGTCCCCGCTGGGTCCTTTGTGGCCAGGGCCACCGCCCGCATCCTCGTGCCCCCTTGGCTCACAGGGGGATTGGACCTGCCCTACACGGTGTGCTAAGGAGCCTGAGACCCACTTGGGAGCTGCAGCCGGTCACTTGATGCCGTAATCCCTCCTCATTACAAAAGAGACTCTGTTGTCTTTTGCCCTGTTCCCTTCTAATCTTCTGAGTAAGCCCTGCGTGTTTATAGAGGCGGCCGGAGGAGGGGGAGGCAGGGCTGGCTGCTCCACTGCTGCTAACTCCTGGCACAGCCATGGTGGCTGCCAGAAGAGAGGCATTTTTCCTCTAATTCTTTCCTGTTTGGTCCCTCTCTCCATGTCACAATCTTACAGGAACCCCAGGAGATTATGCAGGGCTGGAATTTTCCACCAAGACTGTTAAACACAGCATGCTTGGGGGCTGCCCTCTCTTCCCTAGGTCAGCGAAACACCTGGTCCATGCTCTGCCTGGCTCTCACAGGATGCTTCCCCATCATCCCTCACTGTCCCTAGATGAGTTTGCCACCTCTTCTGGCTGCGGTTTGGATGCTGAGGATTTCCACTCTGCCACTGGTTCTCTGAGACTCTTTCCATGTGTTTACTTTCTTTTGCTCTTGCTTTTCCAGCAGTTCTTGAGAACTGTTGCTGTGCTTCCTTGCATGTCATCCTGGGAAACACTGGTCCTTGCCTTGCCCTCAAACTTCCACCAAGCCAAGGAACTTCCCTCTGTCTTCCCAGGGTCCTTAGTCCATTTTCTGCTCCTTCCCAATTGTGACCATCCTTCCCTTCCACCACCTCCTCAATGCTTCTGCTCAGGTCTTTAGGACATTCCCCTTCCATGAGGCTCTGAATAAAAATCTTTTCTTAATGAACTGGTCTTCCATTGTTTAGGCAGCTATGGGACTCTGTGGTGAGGGAGCACAGGTCTGATCCTTGCAGGTAAGAGCAGCTGGAGACCCAGGCTCCTGTAATAACCAACTTTCTCCTGTGCTTTGTCCTTGACACTTATTTAACATCAGTAGTTGGGAACAGTTTGTCCCAGCTGTAGTTTTCTCTTTGCTGTGGCTGATCTTTGACAAGGGGAGTGGGTTGTTTCACTGCTCCTCTGGAGCAGGTGCTGCCTGATGTGGGATTTCTGGTGCAGTCCTGGGAACTGCTGCCAGTGGCAGGGAGAGTATAGTTTAAAATGTGGGATTCAGTGCTCTGTGAAGGGACATGAGAGCAGGGGCACCCTCTGAAGGGAATGTGGTTCATTTCCAAGGATGGAATTGGTGAACAGGCAGGCTGAGATAGATCTTGAGGGTCTTAGGTCTTAGTGCCTGAACCCTCATCCCCACACACAGCAGGGAGACCAAAATGCTTCAGGTGACACATTTGCTACAGTTGTTGGGAGCAGTTTGGCTGCTGCTGGGGTCATGGAACAACAACCCCTGAGTGTCCTGCTGTTTGTGGAGGGATGTGCTGGCATCTGGAGGCCTCTGCTGCCCTCCTCTGAGAGCAGCTCTGCTGGCAGCTCGTGTGCTCCACAGCTGCCCTTGGGACAGCAGGAAATATGTGTGGAATTTAATATTAAAGTAAATAACTGAGGGGCTACCAACGTGGCAGAGCTGCTTGGATCTCTCTCCACATCTCCTGTGGCCTCAGACCCTGAGGAGGAGGATGGTCTGAAAGCCTGCCTCGCTCAGCAGAGCAGGAAGCAAAGAGGTGCTGACATCCATCGTCAGCCTCAGAGCCTTGGAATCATCCTAATTTTCTCCATGCTAAAGATGTAGAGATTGAATTGCTGTGCTGGGAGTTGAATCCCTGCTTTGGGAATGCCCAAGAGGCACTCTCAGTGCTGAGTTAGCAGCAGCTGGCTGAGAAAGGCACAGTGCCCTGCTTGCTCTCTCCCAGAGAACAGTAAGTGTTTTTAGGGGCAGCGTGTCCCAAAGCTTGGTGAAATCCCTTTCCCTTCTCTACTTTCAGTGCTGGGATAGACACAGAGGCAGCTGGCATCAGAGGTGTCTCTCCTACATTCTTACTTGAAATCTGATGTATTTTTTAAAAACTTGAACTGGGAAGTGTCTGGGGAGATGCTGTTTTTCATGGACAGGATTTACTCAGAGGTTTTGAGCTGGCCAGAAATGTTTGAAGAGGATGCAGTGACCCTGCAGTGCTTTTGTGAGGACCCCCAGGCTTGTTCCCCTTATGCTGCAGAATTCCTCACGAATTCTGTACCACCCTAGGGTGCCCTGGGAGCTGGGGGTGCCTGTCCCTGTGCCAAGCTCCATCTGACCCTTTGCATTTTGCTTTTAGGGGCTTGGATGGTGATAAATCTCTCACTTTGCCTCTGATGTTGCACAGTTCAGTGCAAACAGCATGAAAATGAGGGAAGGGTCCTTAGTGGGGTCCCTCTTCTCTTGCCTTAGGAATTGTGGTGGGGATTAGGTGCCAAAGGGAGGATCAAACATGCTGGTGCTGGAAATCAGAGATCTCAGAGGAGCCTTGCTGCAGCCTTTGCAGCCAGCTGAGCAAACATGTGGCACAGCAAAGGAGCCAGCCAGGAGGGGCTGGATGGAGCCTGGAGTTTCAGGCCATTTGTTCTCCTTTCCATGGCAATACCATCCAGTTTGAGTTTGCTGGGTAGGGGCTGTCAGCAAGTCAGATTCTGCTTTCCAGACTCAAAGATAATGCCTGTTCTTCCTTCCCATCCCAGGCTCTGTCTGGCTTTTTCTTCTCCCCTTTTCCTTCCCCATAATTTCCCTTTTATTTCCCCTTTCCCCTTTTTCCTTTCCTTTCCTGCTTTTCTTCTGGGAAGAAGAGGGGAGAACATGCAACTCTCCCCCATATGACAAGTTACTTTTTCAAGTGCCTGGGATTCAGCACATCCCTCTCAAAGCTTCCTGTCAGCACTATCAGTTCTCATCCTTCCTGCCTTTGTTTGCTCCTGGAAGCATTTCTGCCTTTCTAATCCCAGGACCCTCTGTTGCTGCTGGCCAAGCCTTGGGAGTTAATAATTACAAAGACTAATTACATCTGGTGCTGCTTTGCAGAGCTGAAAATCTTTCCCCTCCTCCCAAAAGCTCCCTGAAGATAGCAAAGGTTGCAGCCAGAGACACAAACATCCCGAACGCTCCGTTCCCAGACTTCAGAGCATGGGCTTGGCCTGTGCTGTCCCCGTGGATCCCGGCCATGAGGCAGGGCAGGGCTGGAGGTGACACAGACACCCAGGAGATGCTGGGACAGAGAACTGTCCATCCTGCAGTGGACACCAGGATAACCATGTCTGACTCTCCTGCCTCCAGCGCAGGGTCTGTCCCAAAGGCAGAGGATGGACAAGCTGAGAGCAGGGAGGGAGCTGTCACTGTGTGTGAAGGCTCCAAAGGAGTACGGCTACCTGGAGGGAAGCCCAGGGCAATGGCAAGGTAGGATGTGATGGGAAATGTCCTCTGAGGGCAAGAGCAGTTTTTGGTTCAAAATTCCAGTGCTGTCAATCTACAGGTGGCAATGGGATCCGCTGTGGGGCAGAGGTGACAGCAGGAGTGGTTTGCCTGTTGAGTTCCAAGCCCAGTGCTCCCCTTGAAGTATGAAAACCCTGGACAATCAGCAGCCAGATTTCCCCCCAGCCAGATTTCCCCCATCCCTCCACCTTCCTGCGTTTACATCCCAGGTTTCCCCTGTGTATTGGCTTTGTGTGGCACCGTTTGGTAGCGGGGGGCTACAGGGAAGCAGAGATCCACATGCAGCCCATGGAGAAGCCCACCCTGGAGCAGAGGCGTGCCCGAAGGAGGCTGTGGCCCCACAGGGAGCCTGTGCTGGAGCAGCGTCCTGGCAGGACATGTGGGGAGAGGAGCCCACGCTGCAGCTCCCTATTCCTGAAGGACTGACCTTGTGGAAGCGACCTACGCTGGGGCAGTGCATGAAGAGCTCCTTGAGAAGGAGGACTTCTCCCGTGGGAGGAACCCCACGCTGGAGCAGGGGCGGAGTGTGAGGTATCCTCCTCTTGAGGAAGAAGGAACAGCAGACACAGCAGCCCCGATTCCCCATCCCGCTGTCGGGAAGGAGGCGGAGGAAGCCAGGAGCGATTCCGAGCCGGGGACGAACGGCGGAGCGGAGGCACGGTTGTCGGACATTTCCTTGTACCTCCTCGCTGCCCCGCGGTGAGTTGACGGGAGACAAACCCCGCCGGCGCCCAGCTCAGCCCGTCCCGCCCGGGCCGCTGCCCGCAGTGACCCCTCGGGCCCGGCGGCGCTCAGGGCGCAG
>VZRH01004861.1:66974-109384 GCA_013397555.1 Urocynchramus pylzowi
GGATCCGCTGGAGCCTCCGGTTCTGATCCCTCTTGGCTCGGCGGCGGCTCCCGTTCGGGTCCATTCGGGCACGGCTCCTGCTCCGGCTCCTCAGAGCACGGCTCCCGCTCCGGCTGCGGCTTCTCCGGGCGCGTCTCCGCTTCTCGCTCCGTCTTCTCCTCCGGGCTCCCGCTCCCGGTGCGGTTGCCCCGGCCATGGGGGCTCTAGCGGGCGCGCCTCCGCCGTGAGCAGCAGCAGCAGCAGCGGGACCCAGCGATGTTGCGGGGGTAGGTGCGGGTCTGGACGGGGAAGGAGCGGCGTCCGTGTGCCGGGGCTCTGTGTCTCCGGAGAATCCTGGAATGGTTTGTGTTGGAAGGGGTCTTAAGTTCATCTCCTGCCACAGGCAGGGACGTTTTCCACTAGACCCGGTTGCTCCAAGCCTTGTCCAACCTGGTGTGGATACTTCCAGGGATGCGGCAGCCACGGCTTCTCTGGGAAATCCATTCCATCACCCTCACAGGGAAGAAGTTGTGTGGAAGCCAAGTAAGGAGATGGAATACGGAGGCAGCAGCATCCCCAGACACAGGACTTAACGTTTTATTGCTGAGGCAAAGACAAGAAAACACCAATGTGTGTTCTGCTATAATACAATAACATAAAACTATTATAAACCACTGCCAGATGCTTTGCCAAACATTTGAGGGATGATGCTGAGCACACATGGGATGTTGAGCCACTCTGGACTGATGCTGGTCCATGGTGTTGCAGGTCAGGTGTCCATCCCGGTGGGGATGGAAAAGTCAGGTCCTGCTGGGGGTAAGAGTTTAACCTGGAAAGAGCCGGAGGCTGCTTGCACAGGAAACAACCCCGTCAGATCAGCGGGAAACATGTGGGGCCCGCTGGAAAAAGTGCAGATCCTGCACATTTTTTTGCTTTTTCTACAGAAACCAACTTTAGAAGGTTGTGGGGTGTTGGGAATTTTTTTTTTCTTTTTTTGGTGTAGGTTTGCATTTCTTGTGTCAGTGCATGACTCTTAGGGTATGATCCATTTTTCCTGGAAAGACAGCTACCAGTCAGCAACAGAAGGAGTGTTTCTGGTGGTCCTTTGGTCTCTGGGATTGGATTTCAGAGCCCCACCTGGACACTGAGCAGAATCCAGCATAGCCAAGGCTTCCATAGGGATTCTGTTTGCACAGCGTGGAGAAAGAATGAGCTATTCCATCGTTGATGATTTTCCAGGATATGTTTTTGGCATTACACAGTGTGGGTGGGACTGTTTAATTCCTCCATATCCTCCAGTTTTCTTCCGTAGTGTGTGGAAATAAACTGAAATATCTGTCTCTTGAGGCAACTTTCAGCTGAGAATTAGAGACTCATAAAGGAACAACATTATTTTTCCTTCCTGTGGATTAGATTAAGTGTATTTCTGTCAGTAGACTGGTGAAATGTCCCTTTTTTTTGTTGTTGTTGCTTCTTTTATTTATTATTTTTATCCTCCATGCTCTGGCTTCCTTACTCCTTTCTGGTGTGAATTCTTCCCAGTGTTCAGAGAGTTCTGCATGTGTGCTTTTCTATATGCTTTCTTCTGATACCTGAGCTGATTTAGCTGGTAATTGCTGCTTCGTTCCCTCTTTGGAAGATGGCTGTGGACAGCTGTTGGTCTTGGAGAGCTTGGGGGGCAGAGAAAGGGAGAAATTAGAGTGGAAAAGGTGATAGAACACTCTGGGACTGAGGAGATAAGCCCAGCCTGTGTGGAGTCAGAGCAAGGGGAAAGAGCGTGGCCTGGCTGGAATGCAGGAGAGGAAAACACAGAGGTGGGGCAAAGGGAAGAGGAAAAAGTGAGCCTGAGCAAAAAGAGGTGATGGCTGCTCTGCAGGTCGAGGTGGTGGGTGAGGAGCAGTGTCCAGGAGTGTGGGAGGAGGTGCATGAAGAGAAGGGCACCTGAGCTCAGCCAGAGCATGTGAGCCAGAGATAAGCAGCAGCAGGTTAATCTGCAGGGCAGTGTCTGTGTCTGGGCAGGACAGAAAACTTCCACCTGGGGAAGGCTTGGACACACTGCCCCTGCCTTCAAATGGAGGCAGAGTCCATGGGGACAGTTCAGTGAGGAAGAGGAGAAATGCAAACACCGCAGTGGCAGCTGTGCCCTGTGTGCAGGCACTCAAATGATGTTTTCCATTCCTAAAACTTCTCCAGCATCTGTGTTAATTTGGGAGTTGACTGAGCCCTCCTGAGCACTGGGGTGCAGTGTCCTGGGTGACTCTTCTGGTTTCTTCGTTCTAGGACGTCTCTGCTTGCTGGCCACTGAAACTAAAAAATAGGGCTTTGACTCAGCTTGGGGAAAGTACACTGGTTTATACAGCTCTGTGGGGGATTTTGGTGGGAAAATAGGTTAAAAATCGGTTAAAAATAGATCTTTTCCTTCTGAAGCAGGTGCAGGGGGTAGAGGAAGACTGGGTTGGCAGCAGAGGGGATTGGGGTCTTTATATTAAGAATGGGAAAGCTGTATTCCCTTTTTTTTGCTACTTCAGTAGGGAAGTCTGACCTTGGGTTTACTGGGTGTATGCTGGAATCCTAAAAATCTATCTGCAGGGTGTTTCTCTTGGACAGCAGGTGAGAATGGGATCCCTGGAGAAGCTGTCCTTCGTTCTCCTGGTTATCCTGAGTCAATAAGGACACCCTGCCAAAAGGGTAACTTCCATAGGGTTGCAGGGCAGAGGAACAGCGGCAGCTGTTGCTGCCCAAATTCTTCCCCATCACTCTCCCTGCCTCATTCCCACTGCCTGTCCTGGGGCTGGATGTGTTGTGAGTGTTGAAGGAAGGCTCTGGATCACCCTCATGCTCATTTTCCCTGTGCTGTTGCCCCCAGCCAGGTCAGTTTTGAGGAAGAGAGCCAGAATCCACCCGCTGTGGGACACTGGAAGCCCCTGATGCCATCCAAAGGTGACAAGGAGGAGCCAGAGAGTGGATGCCAGGATGCTGGGGGTGTGCATGAACCCCAGTCCACGGAGCAGCTCAACGTGTCCCGGCTGCGCAGCTCCTCGGTGGAGATCCGGGAAAAGGGCTCGGAGTTCCTGAGAGATGAGCTGCACAAAGCACAGAAGGTGAGCCCCAGGGTTTTGGGGAACTCCTGGGAAGGGTGGAACAGGTTGGACAGAGGGGGCTTTCCTAGAGGTGGTGACAGGAATCTTGGGTCAGGGATCAGGTGCTGGGGTGGAGAGGAAGGGCTGTGATTGACAGGCTGGGGCAGGGCATCAGCATTCCTATCCCTCTCCATTTGCTCAACAGGAGCTGAAGCTCAAGGACAAAGAATGTGAGAGATTGTCAAAAGTCAGAGAACAGCTGGAACAGGAATTGGAGGAGTTAACAGCCAGCCTGTTTGAGGTACCACCCTCTTCCTTTTCCCATAGTTTCTTAAGCTAAGCTTACATCCAGCTCCTTTGAGACAGGCTTTCCCTGGACTTCTAGCCATCTCCTCCCACAATTTCCTCCTCTCCCTTGTTGTTCTTTCCCACTTGGAGAAGCAGAGCTGGCCAGTGCTGCAGGTGGAACCTTTACCTGGATTTCTTTCCCCTTCTAGGAGCTGTTGGGTAGCATAAAGAGCACAGTAGTTATGGTTCCAAAATGTGGGAATGCCTGTGCCTGGGAGCCAAGCACAGCTCCCTGTCCCTCTCCATGCCTGCTCTGCAGTCTGGGCAGCTGTTCTGTAATAGAGATGATTCCCTGGCTCATCCCAGCCCTTGCTGGGGGTGGGAACATGCTGGATGTCCTCATCCACTCTGCTCCAATGAGTGTCCAGAAGGTCTGTTGGTTGTTGGTTTGTTTTGGTGTTTTTTTGTTGTAATGTGATTCTTGCCAAGCTGTATCCTGACAAATCCTATTGTCCAGTAGCTCTAATGTCTGGATCTGTCTGGATAATGAAGAAAGCCAGGGCCCATCTGTACCTTTGAAACGCAGGGCTTTGAGAGCCAAGGGAGCACCCCCTCCCAAAATTTTGGCTGCCTTGAGCATAGGGTGATCTTGGAGATCATGTAGCCAAGGTCTGTCCCCTTCCTTTGGTAGCCTTGGCCAGATGCTGTTTCCAGACTGCAGGGAGGCCCTGGCTGGGCTGCATCCCTCTCCTCTCTTCCTGTGGAAGAAGCTTCTAAGCTAGTTTCCACCATTTGGCCCCCACCTGAGCTCCAGCTCCTGCTGTGTCACAGCCATGCCTGGGGCAGTGGGGACCAGCTGCTTGGAAAGGGAAGCAGGAGCAAAGTGCAATTACAAGGCAGGCAGGAGCAGTGCCCTCACTGAGACTGGAGCAGCGAGTGTGGATGAGGATCAGAGCCACAGGCAGCAATCAGGGTCAGGAACAAGTGCAGGGATCACCCAGCAAGGCTGTAGTGACTGCAGGAACCAGGCTGAGGTGAGCCTGGAGTCACAGCTGTTGGAATAGGGGCAGGCACAGCTGTGGTGTGGAACAGGTGGGTTCTAATGTTAAAGCAATTCCCAAGGGCAAGGAAAGGCAGGTCCTTGCTTCTGGCCTTCTTCTCAGCCACCCCTAGCAGTGAGAGATGACCTTCGCCAGCTAAACTCCTTAACTTAGCCAGCTACACTCCTGGAAAGGGGATGCACTCCAGGCTCTGGCACTGGGAACCTTCTCTGGGTAATTCTGAGGGAAGGCTCTGCATAACTGACAGAACAAACCCCCTGGATGTGGCAGGGATGTCTGTCTCCTTGCCTGGAACATGTGATGTGGCAGATCTGGGGCCTGCCTTGTTGGCTTGTGTGAGCTGGGGTGCAGCAGGTGGATTAAAACTCTCTCTGGTGCAGGAAGCCCACAAGATGGTGAGAGAAGCCAACACCAAACAGGCTGCGGCAGAGAAACAGCTCAGGGAGGCCCGGGGCAAGGTGAGTGAGTGACTCTCTGTGACTTCGTTTTTGGGGTTGGTGTGGTGGCACCTCTGCCCAGCCTGGCCACAGGGCTGTTTGTTGGCTGAGCAGAGTGAGGTGCAGCTTCATCTCTCTGAGGTGCTGTGGTCCCTTTCCAGCAGACACTTGAGTGAGAGGAAAGAGGCCTGACAGGCATCCTTGCAGTCACCTGCTGATTCAGCTCTCATTTGGGATATGGATCCACAGAGAAATAATGAGTTCAATTGTTACAGCTCTGGGATGTAAGGATAGAGCAGGGTCCTGGGGAGTTGGAATTTCCTGACACAGCTGTACCACAGGGCTGCTCAAATGGCTCCATCTTGAGGAGAGAGAAATTTCTTTTGAGTGATTAGTTCTGAAAAGAGCCTGGGACAAAAGGAGTAGATTCCCAAGCAGCAGCTATTTAAAATTCTGGATGATGGTGGCACTGGGAGGATGGGGAGAGGCTTTGTGGCTGGGCTTGTAGCTGCTTCCCTGTGGTTTCAATATTTGATGGGGTGCAGCAAACTGGAGCTCAGCAGGTGCCGAGGGTGACTCTTGCTTGTGTCCCAGATTGACATGCTGCAGGCAGAGGTGACAGCCCTGAAGACGCTGGTGATCACATCCACGCCATCCTCCCCGAACCGGGAGCTGCACCCTCAGCTGCAGAGCCCTTCCAAAGCTGGCTTCAGGAAGGGCCACGGGCGGAACAAGAGCACCAGCAGTGCCATGGTGTCAGCTGCCAGCCAGAACGTGGCTCCAGAGCCTGTCAGCCGGGAGTGCAGAGAGGTGGGTGAGGGACATGGGCTGCGTCGGCCTCGGGGCCGCCGCTCTGGGCTCAGGCTTCCCACAGAGCTCTGTGGTCTCACTGAGCAGCTGTTTGTGCCCTGTTCCCTAAATTTGTGCTGAGGCAGGCACTGGAGGGCTTCCTTTTGAGGGGGTTTCCTCTTTGTCAGGACAGGAAGAAGTCAAGGGATCACTGAGGGGCAGATCCAGGGGGTGCCAGTGCTGTGAGCAGATATTGAGAGCTGCTGAGCAGAAGCCAGTACCACTAGCCAGATGTGGACACAGCTGTCCTGGGAAGCAAATAGGAGCCACTTGGTCAGGAAAAATGAAACTGAAGAAAAATGTGCTGCAGGAATATGTCTCACTAGTGATTTTTTGGGAACTGTGGCCTGTGTCATGTTGAGGGAACACAAAGGCTTGTTAAAGATTTGCATCTGTCATTTCTTCATGCAGACAACTTCCACATGGTGCAGATCTCCTGGGGTTTCAAATCTCAGGGCTCAGCCTTCAGAGTGCCCAATGTTATGTGTCAAGGATGAGATGGTTTTTTGTCCCTCAGAATCCTTATGTGAGAGGTGATAAAAGGGAACTTGACATTGAGAGAATTGGTGCTCTATGGGAATGATCTTAAATTTGGTCTAAAAATGGTAATTTCTGTTCCCTTTCTGCACCTCAAGCTAAAGCCTAAAGATGTGGCTTGTGGCCCTGTGGTGCCTTGAGGACCATTCTCAATTCCTGCAGGGCAGGACTTGAGCCTTTCTCTGTATCTCATGTTTTTTACCTCCCTCTTTGCCTGTCTCTCTAAACCTCTTCCTTCACTGTCTGTCTCTCCCTCTGCCCTCCAAGTCTGGTTTCCCTGCTCTCCTCTCCCTGCTCCTTTGCATCCTCCCTGGGAAGGCTATCCACATCACCTATGAGCCAGGCTGGCAGGCCTTGGGAGCAGATGCTTCCTCCTTCTCCTCTTCCTCACGGCAGGTAACCAACCTTTGGGAATGGGTGGGACTCACCTGCCTCTCACGCTTCCAGCCTTTCAGTTCCAGCTTCCTTTTAGGCTAATCTCCATTTTTTTTCCTTTCATTTTGTTTTTCTCCATTTTTTCCCATCTTGTGGCTCTGAAGCTGTTGCTGGTCCCAGGTGAGCAGTCTCCATGGCACGGAGGGGATGTGTTGGTATCTGGACTTTTCCAGCTGTGTTCACTCATGTTCTTTGTGTTGCTCAGCTTAGTTTTATTTTTTCCTTTCAGAAGCTTTTGTTGGGCTTGTAGGAGCTGCTCTGTCAGTCAGGTTGGTGCTTTGCCCAGTGATCCATCTGGGATTTAAATGCCAGATCCCACAGAATCTCCTCTTGCCCCTCATCATTCCTGCCACGGGTTGAGCGTGCACTTTGTCTGTTCAGTGGTTGTGTGGTGGCTTTCCTGCAGCCACAGGAAGGAGGAAAAGCTTCCTGGAGGAAAATGGAATAGAGAGGTGCCTGCAGGCTTCTGGCGCACACAGCCCAGGGTGGCTGTGTCACCCTGGCATAGAACTGCTGCTGGGTGGGACACGAGAGATCCTTGGAGCCAGGCAGCTTCCCTCAGACGCTTCCGTGATATCTGAGCCTCTGCAGATGCCAGAGCAGATGTTTCATGGGTTTCCTGCATAGTAACAGGTACCTTCTGATGTGGTATTCCTCCCTCTTCCTGCTCTCTTGGACACTTGCTGCAGGTCGACTCCATGTTATTTGCCGAGTTCCAGGCCTGGAAGGAATCTCCAACTTTGGACAAATCTTGTTCCTTCCTGGACAGAATTTACCGAGAAGATGTAGGACCTTGTCTGGACTTCACCAAGCAGGAGGTGAGTGCTGGAGAAGCAGGAGCAGCTGGCAGCTCTGGAGTGTTACCTTCCTGGAATTCATTCCTGCTCTCCCTTGTTTTGCTGCAGCTGTCGGAGCTGGTGCGAGTGGCTGTGGAGCAGAACACCCTCACCATTGAGCCAGTGGCTTCCCAGACTGTCCCTGTAGGGAAGGTGGCAGCAGAAGAGTGTGGTGGCCCCAAGTAAGGATCGTGTCTCCCTGCCTTGTCCCCTCCTTGCTGCTAGTTTGTCCCCTGTCATGGAGTGGTGTGACAGGCAGCATGGGGCTACCTCCCACTAGCAGGAGTGATGTGATATTCCAAACAAAGAGGAGGGATTTTATTCAGATAATAAATTCCAGTCCTTTCTTACCTTCTGAGGTCCCTGTGACAGAAGGGACGTGCAAGTTTCCTACCACTTTCCTGCAAATTATTCCCCAAACAACCCATCCTGTGTTTATCAGTTTCCTTTTGATTTTTTAAATTTTTTTTTTTAATCTTCACAGTGGCTTCCGGTCACAAATCGTAACATAAGTGAAATATTTATTGTTCAGCCAGTGATCAAAGGTCTCTGGAGAATTAACAAGTCACTAACTCAGCACTATGTGGCAGCTTGGAGGCTTTTGCTGAGCTGACCTAACGCTTTAACTCTGTCTAAATTCGACCCAGGCAGGATGGGGAGGAGCCTATCGGTAATAAAAGACCCAAAAGGAATTTTTTCCCTTTTTTCCCAGATGCAAACCCCTGATTTTTATGGCAATTTGGTTTGTTTGATTGTGATAGCTGTGGTTTTACACTAAGTGGTACCAATCAAGCAAGAGTCACTCTTTTCCAGGCTGTTGCAATGCTCAAATATGTGGCTCCTTACAGGTATCTTGTTTACAAAGTTTTTGGTCATCCTGCCTCTCCTGGAAATTCAGTCTCCTTAGGCTGTGTTAATATTTGGTCAATGATTACTTCTCCCTGCATCTGGACACTTGGAACCTGTGCTTCCACTCTTGGCTAATGTTTGCCTTGAGAGCAGTGGAAAACAAGCCCAAGGACAAGCTCAGGAGCTCTCTCAAACATCTGCTCCCCTCTGCTGTCACCTCCTGTGGCTCCCCAGAGAAGGTCCTTTGCAGTTTGGGAGTGATGTTCCTCTTCCTACTGAGTCCCTGAGGAACGTGGTGATAACTGTGCACTAATTCTGCTTTATTGCTTTAAGTGGTGATGGGAATCATCTGCCTTGCAAATAGCAGGAGAAAAGGGAAGAAAATAAAGGAATGCTGCACCCCTTGCTGATGATTGTATGGAAAAGGCTGTTTTCACCCTCTGAAATCTCAAAATTGGGAAGCCAAGCTCCTTTCCAGTCTGCCCAAGGAAGGGTTGGCTTGTTTTGAGTTCTTGGTATGTGCAAATCCTGTTTAAATGCTGGATTTACCTGTTTTGAGGCCAGCTTTGGTGCCCAGCCAGCGTGTTTACCTCTCACCAGGAAAGCTGATACACCTGAACTTGCCCTGGAATGTGGGGCACATGTGCAGAGACCAGGGGACATTGAGGCTCTGCTCCAGCCTCAACTCTTTAATATTTCCTGTTGTTTCTTCTGGGGCTATGTGTCAGGGAAAAGACACACAGCTTTCACCTAAAGTCTCCTAAACTTGCCACTTAAGGAATATTTCCAGGAGCAAAAGAATATCAGCCAAGGGTTTTTTTTTCCTTCTTCACACTGTCTGACCCAGGGGTGGCTTCTGATCTCTCACTTCCATCTCTCCAGGTGGCTGAATTGCTGGATCTGTGCTGTGCCACTGGATTGCTGAAGTGCTTTTCCCTTTCCCTGCAGGAAATGTGCTCTGAGTGGCCTCCCCAGGACCTGCAAGCACCGGATCATGCTGGGGGATTCTGGGAATTACTACTACATTTCCCCTTCCTGCAGGGCTAGGGTGAGTCTTTCACTTCCCCAGGGTGCCTTGACCTTCCAAAATTATTCCACACCTTGCAGTGAGCGAGTTCCTGAGGGTCAGCCCTGGAATTGAGGAAAAACTGTGGGATTTGAGGTCGTTCCTGAGGTTGAGATGGCTCTTAGTTGGTGATTAGGAGACAGATCCAGCTCTTCCTTCTGCTTTCCGATAACCTTCAGTGTGTTCACTTTCCATGATTTCATTCAGTACAGAGCTTTGATTGTTTGGCTCTATTGTTATTATTTAATTCCCCTTTGTAAAACACAATGATTTTCTGCTCTTTGGAGGCTGTTGCTGTTCCAGTCAGATCTGTGCCTGGCTGTGGGAACAAACTGTCCTTTCTGTGGAGGGGAGGGAGAAGGTGGATCATTTGTTAATATTGCTGTTGGGGCTCTTGTTGAGGGGAGGATTTTAGAAGTTAATGCTTTCCTGAGCTGCATTTTTGAAGAGCTGATCCCACAAAAAGTTGGTTTTTTGTGCACGAGTTTGACTCATTTTCATCACTTGCACCAAAGTAACGTCTCAAATCTTTGTTCCTTTTTCTCCCCCCTGCCTTTCACTCAGATCACAGCAGTGTGCAACTTCTTCACCTACATCCGCTACATCCAGCAAGGCCTGGTGAGGCAGGATGGTAAGAGCTGGCTCCAGGGGGATGCTTTCTGTGAGGCAGCTGGGAGGAATTGGGAGGAGCTGTTTGGAGTGACAGGAGTGGGGTCGGCTGGGGGTGTCTTTGAGAAGCAGATAAATGACAAAAGAAAGGCATGAGGGGAGGAGTGGAACATCTCTTCCTTCCTTATCAGCTTCCTGGGAGCTTTGCTCAGGGTGGAGCTGGTGAGGGGTGACCTGCTTGGGTCACCCCTCACCAGCTGACAGCCTGATGGGCCTGTCCTGCTTCCCTCCCCTCTAGGAATGCTGGGACCACAGCAGAGCAGGAGCTGGTGGCCAGTTGTGCCCTCCTTACTGATTTTTTTGGTTTTTTTTCCCCCCTTCTCTGCCCCCGTTGTGCTTTGCAGTGGAGCTGATGTACTGGGAGGTCATGCGGCTCCGGAGGGAGATGTCTCTGGCCAAACTTGGATTTTATCCCAGCGAGATGTAAGCAGAGCCCTGAGCGTGGAGGAAACTGCTCCTGGAGGAAGGGCTTGGAGTGCAGAGCCTGTCCTGTTCCCTCCCACCTTCCCTCTGCCTGGAGCAAGGAGCAAGAGGCACAAGTTCCACCTTCAGCTGTCCCACTCCTCCAATTGTGACTGGAATGCAGCTGCCATGCTGCCCCTGGAGCTGGGCTGGCCCTGGCTGCTCCAGGATGGTCATCCATGGACTCTGGAGTCTCCTATATGCAGTGTATATCCATTTTTTTAAACCTTTTGTTTTTATATGCAGCCTGTTTTGGCATAACCCGAGGCCAGGCCTGTGCAGGGTGGGAATTCTGGACCTTCTTGTGAGCCAGTCTGTCAGGACAGATGCTGGCTGTCTGTTTCACTCTTTTTTTTTTTGGATGGAGGGGGTGCTGTCCCCAAGGTCCTGCTGACCACAGCAGCCCTGAAAATGCCAGCAGAACACAATAATCTTGAACAGTTTGTTTCCAAGTACTTCCTTGTTCCTTTTCAAGGAGCCTGTGAGAGAAGCTTGTTGCCAGCGGAGTCACAAAGAGGGATTTGTTCCTGGTTTTAGCTGGATGTTTGGCACTGGGTTATGCAGGCTGGGGAATGGCTGGAGCTGTGCACCTGAGGCTTCCAGCAGAAGAAAGGGAGCAGGGAAATTTCCTAACTCACTGCAGGATTTTTGTCCCTGGACTAGGGAATCTGCTGGAGTTGTCAGAGGCAGGTGCAGGACCCTGTGACAGTCCCTGGTGTGAAGTCCCCCATGATGCTCCTAAACACAAACCTCACCCACAAACAAATCTTGGAGCTGTTCCTGCTCTTGAGGGAGCTTTAGGTAGTCCTGTTGCCACTCTTCAGGCAGAGCCCATGTTCCCAGGTTAGGTTCTTTGTGTCTCCAGGAGGAGCGTGCCCAGGCTGGGCAGTCTCAAAGCCCAAAGATTCCTTCCCAGTGTTACATCAGATCTGGAGATGCCTGTCCACTGGGAATCACAGCTTTTTCTGGGTTGCCAATCCTGGTGAGGGAATCTGAGACCTCTTTGTGTGCACATGAGTGATGTGGCTGAGGTTCCTACCTGCCCCAAAATGTGCTGGGAGGGAGGGATGGAGCTGTAGGAATGCACAGGCCTGACACATCATGAGCCCAGACCCAGGTTTATTAAAGCCATGACAGTATTTTGTAGTTAATTTAGCCTTTTTTTCAGTGACTCTAGAATCAGCTCAGCCATCACCCACTCTGGGTTTGACAGGTTGTCACCCTGTCCCTCTGCCACCCTCAGCAAGCTGGTGCCCATCCTCAGCTCCAAAATTCCATCCTCTCCTGAAGGACATTACAGTAGGAACTCGATTTTCTTCCACTGAGCTGCTGGATTTTGTCTAAGGGAGAGAGAAATAACACAACTTTGGTTTCTCCAACTGTGGATTTCAGCTCAGGTGAATTCCACCCCTGGAATTTCTCCCTGCATCTCTTTCCCCATCCTTTCTATCTCTCCATGTCTTCCTGTGCTGTGAGCTACTACACCGCACAAACGCTGCAGCACTGGGAATGAGAGGATCTCTCTGGCTAGGAGATGTTTTGGTTTGTGGGATATTTTTTCCCCCTTGGTGTCACATTGAAAAGCACTTTGAGACAGAAGGAGCTGGAGCAATGCCTTGTCTGAGGTTGTCTTGCATTTCAAACGAAGCAGAGAACAATTTGTGAAGGAAAATGAAGTCACTCCATTAGCAGCGGGATGGTTGCACCCTGCTCTTTCATGAAGGAAAATAAACATTTGCTGTTAACCTCTACAAGCCTGGTTGGAGTTGGAGGGTTGGGGTGCTTGGGGTGCAAGAGAAAATCCTACAGGATGGGGTTTGGAGTGCTTTTATTCATCAGAGGGGGTACCTGTTCTTCCTGAGGCAAGCTGAGGCTTCTCCTGCTTGGTTGTGTCTCCTTTAATTTGCTGGCTTGAAGCACTGCACGGGTGCTGGGTAATTGGAGGATCTTCCTTCCTCTTCCCTGATCAGTCTCCCCTTTCTCTCAGCAGGCAGAGGTTTTGGGTCGTTCTGGTTTCACTAAAACCACTTGCTCTCCTCCCTGCTCGGCTCTGCACATTAACATGGAAGATCTCATCCCCTCTGAGAGATGACAGTGGGAGAGCTGTGTGCAAAAAGGGATTTAATTTCATTTTCAATTAATAAGCCATGCAAGAATCTGGTTGTGCAGCACAGTCAGGCAGCCACGAGAGGGCACAGGCAGCCCAGGCAGGGACTGTCCTCCCTCCCTCATTCCCTCCCTGTCCTCCCCGGGAGAATGGAGCATCTCCAGGTCCCACCTGCTCCTGACCCTCCCTGCAGCCTCTTGATAGGAAAACATTCCTGCAGCTTCCCTGCACTGCTGGGAAAGGGAATGGGGCAGCTGGAGAGTGGAAAGGAAAGGAAGGATTTGAATTTCTATAAGGGATGGGCAGGTGAGACACCGGGAATGCTTTCCTGTGTCTGGGTCTTTCAGTGTAATGTCAGCAGGGATTGCTGTCAGGAACTTCCCTGTGACATTGGCTCCTAAGCTGCTAAGGTATGAGAAAGCATCATGTCTCCTGCTCCCAAACTTTTCCACCAGAACTTTCCTGCTGTTTTTCCCCTCATAAATAAACCAGAGTTTGAGCAGAGTCTCTGGGTCCTCTGGCACCTCCTGCAATCTTTCTTCCACCTATTTGCCCCCACAAAGGGTCTGCCAGCCTGTCCTGGGCTGAAATAAAGAGCTTCAAAGGGATGGGAGTTCAAAAATCTGCATTTATAGATGTGTTTGACTTGCTTGATTTTTGTTTTCATCCCGGTTTCCCTCAAGTTTAGGAGAGAAAAGGAATATTTGGATCATGGTGGAGGTTAGTGTTGTGCACAATGAGGTGCTTTTAAGCATTTGGGATTTAGACCAGAGAGATTTGGTTGCTCCTGGCAGTTCCCTGTGTCTGCTGGCTGTGTCCTTTCCCTGCCTGTGGAATTACTCCAGGTTTGCTCAGGGCTGTAAATCAGGCTGTCTTTGTGCAGCTGGTCAGGCTGTCCCCACACGCCCACACACAGAGATGGATGATTCCTGTTCCCAGCAACCAACAAATGAAAGATTTTAATTTTTTTTTTATTATTATTTACTCCAGATGCAATCAAAGAAAACAGAGAAGATAAGCAGTTGGCCTCAGAAAAGTCAGGACTTTCCTTGCTTTCCTGACCTTCCTGTAGGATGAATCCATCAAAGCAGAGAGGATTCCCTGCAGAACAGGCAGCACTGGGCCAGCCATGGGGAAATTCCAGTCATTTTGGACATTCAGGGAGTGTGGCCCTGCCAGGAAAAAGTCAGATGTCCTGGCACAGCTCTCAGTGTGCACGTGGCAGCCAGGGCTGGGGCTGGCCAGCTCTGCCAAGGCAACCCGTTCCTAATAGGAGCAAATCCCTGTGGTGCCACTAGTGCTGGGAGCCAAGGGGTCAGATTTGCTGTTTATCATGTCAATATTCCCATGTTTGTGCAAGGCTCACTGGGCTGAGCTGGAAGGTTGACTTTAGCTAGGCTGAGAAGGCAGCTGGACTTTGTGCTGGTTTATATAACTTCCAGAGAGTGTTTCACCTCCTTTGGGAATGGATTAGGAGGGAAAGGGAATGTAGAGAAAATGAGACTCAGCCTAGTTGTGGGGTGGATGTGAGGGGAAGCAGGGAAAATGGCTTTGGAATGGCCTTAAGATGAAGGAGAGTAGATTTGGATGAGATATAGGAAGAAATCCTTCCCTGCAAGGGTGAGGAGGCCCTGGCACAGGTTGCCCAGGGAAGCTGCAGCTGCCCCATCCCTGGAAGTGTCCAAGGCCAAGTTGGATGGGGCTTGGAGCAGCCTGGGGTAGTGGAAGGTGTCCCTGCTCGTGGCAGGGGTTTGGAATGAGATGGGCTTTGAGATCCCTTCCAACCCAAACCATTCTGGGATTCTGTGATAAATCTGAGCTGCCAGTGGTGTCCTGGCTCAGGAGATGAGCTAGCCCTGGCTGGAAGGATGGAGTAGAGGGACAGCAGGGAAAGTTTAGGAAAGAAGAGGCACTCCTTAGCTATTGTTTGGCTTAATCTTGAAATGATTCCTCTTGTAGGAGAAAACATCAGCTGCACAGGAAAAGCTGAGCCAGTGGTACAAATCTGGTTATTTACAAGTGACTCCAGTGATGAAAAAGCCATTTGTGCAGGAGTAGAATCCCAAAACAGTTCCCCATGGGACTGAGCGGGAACTGGGAGAAGGAAGCTGAAGGTGGAGGTGTTCCCCAGGAAGCTTTGCAGTGGAAGCCCCAGCACTCAGTCCTGTGCTGCTCACAGGGATGTCCATGTGGGCACACAGAACATCCTGAGCTTTTAACTCTGCTAACACTTCCAGTTTCTGCTCCCTCTCTGGTTCTGGGGCTGCAGGCTTCCCTCTGGCAGATGTAGCCATGGGATTGGCTCAAGGACAGCTCCCTGCCCTCAATTCCCCTGGCTCACTGTGCTAATTCTGCTCTGTTAATCCCCTTAGAGTCAGTTTAAGGTGCTTCATGCCAATGGACACTTATGTGGGTCACAGCTCAGTGACACTTTTGCTCTTTCTGCATCAGCACCTGGATAGAGGTGACTTGTCCCTTGCCTTTGGTGACTTTGCCCTTTGTCAGGCCACCTGTGCCATCTGGCAAAACCAGGAGGAGGGAGGGAAGCACCAATCCAACTTTCCATCAAACTGAGGGCAGTGATAAATAATGTCTCAGGAGAGCTGGAGCAGCATCTGATGGTCCCACAGTGTTTTTGACCAAGGGAAGTTTTGCAACCACTCCAAAATCTTGGCAGCTCTGGCAGACATTAGTCCTTAACAGGAGAGGGAAACTGGGTTCCAAATCTGATTAATTTCTCACTGGAATCATGTGTATGTGGAGAAGACCTCATAGGCTGTGTTTGAGTAGTGCCTGAGCCAACTGAGTTGGGAAAACCCAAAAAAACCATTTTCTGTTGTCAGCAGTTGGGCACCACTACTTTCTCCTCACTGTGCTGGTTTTAAAAGCCTGGCTTTACACATTCAAAATACACAAATGAATTAAACCCTCTCTCTTACTGCAGCATGTGGGACTCATCCCTGTGCCAACACCACCACATCCAGGAGAGCTTCTCTGAAACCATTTACTAAATATTTCAATAGAGACCTTAAAAACTGTTCCTCTCTCTTTAGAGAGACATTGCAGAAAGGAAATTGCTTCTTAATCTCTGTCTGCTGTTTTGTGTTTGATTCATTTGTGCATCATGGGGCAGAGCAGGCTCAACATCTTTTTGCTTTTAATTCTTTATTTTATTTTATGCAGACAGAAACATTCCCAGGGAATAGTTTGGGCTTGAAGGGATCTCTAAAGATCATCCAGCTCCTGACTTGCCCAGAAGCTCCTGCTGCACCATTCAAGCCCAGACATCCTGTTACTGTGGAACTGTTGATTTTCTGCAGGGATGTGGAGGAGTCATGGTGCTGGAATGCTGCTGGAGCACTGTGGCTTCACCATTCCTTGCCCTCTAGTGCTGTTGGATTCTGTTTTACTCACATACCTTCACCAAATCAGGTGTTCCATTTTAGACTCAGTGAGCTCCAGCATGATGGGGAGACAAGAATGAGCAAGGCATGGAATTGGAGTTGGCAGCAGCCCTTTGATTTCTGGTCACACTTAATTTCCCCCTCCCCAGGGTGATGGTGAAGCACAGGCTGTGCTGGTTTGCTCCATTTGGGATTGTGAGCGTGGCCTAAAGGTTTGTGGACTTGCAAAGGGTGATAATTTCAGCTCTGAATGATTTACCTGGAGATGTTGGACCAGGAACTGGCCCCAGCTGAGAAGCCAGCAGCATCTTCAGCTCAGAACCCAAACTCCCAGGCTTTATTAGGCATCTGTCAGCAATAAGGGAACAAAACACAGAGAAAGTGCAATATGGCTCCTATATTTTATAGAAAAACCAACTGCTGCTTAATGAAGGCCAGGCTAATTGGGGCCAATTAAATTAATCAGGCAAGTGAGCCAGCCACACCCATTCTGAGGAGGATGGGTGTAATCACAGGCAATTACTGTGATTAATCCTCTCATTGTCATCCCCACAGCCAGCACCTGGCCAAGAAGTTGGGGAGTTACCTAACTGTGCTCAGGAGGATGCTGCAGGCGAAGGTGGTGCTTCCAGGTGAGGATCCTTCTTCTTGGCCTTTTCCCACTCCTTTCTCGAATTTCTGCTGAGCCTCCCTTGACCTGAGCAGCCTGGGCTTGACCTTCAAACCTCAGTGGTTGGCAGGAAGTGGAAAAGCTCTGATACAGGGTATTTTAGAACACATCATCATTCACCCCAGTGAAACTTACATTTGTACCCTCCAACCTCTGTGGAGGGTAGATAACATCTTTATTTTTATTTTATATTATTATTTTTAATATAATTTATACTTATTATATTTAACGTTCTGCTGTGGGGGAATTATTCACCTCCTGGCTCACATTGGAATTCTGGATTATTCCCTTCATACTCGTGGTTTACATCGTGGTTTCCAAATGGATAAGTGTGTGGCTGGAAATGTGAATGGAATATTCACCTTACAGCAGCTCCAGCAATGCTCTGTTCTGTGGAATCCCCAGGACAGAGGGATGGTATAGGGAGAACTCAGTATGGAAGTGTTTCTATGTGATATTTGAGGAATTTAGGCTAATTTTTCAGTAAAATACATATGATAACATGATAGAACCCAACATGAACTCTGGAAAAAAATTGAGGGTTTTTTAGAGGCTAAGCTTGCTGTTGGTTTTTTTTGGGTTTTTTCAATAGAGTTTTAAAAACCTGTTGCAAGAAGGAAGCTCACAAATGTGGCTGCTCAATCCCTGGAAGTGTTCAAGGCCAACTTGGAGGGGATAAAAACTGTACATCTGAACACCATGAAGCCATTTCTCCCCATGCTGATGCCACACACAAATTATGTTGTGAAGAAGTTTCCTGAAACCTCTAGAACTGGGCCCCTGCTGAGTAAGTAAAACATGATTTTTTTAAAAAGCAATATTGTTCATGGGTCAAGCTATCGATTTGTAACAGTTAATTTTTGTGTAACAGACACCTGTGTTTGCATTAGGGGAACCTATTTGTTCTGGGATGAAATGAAAGCCCTAAAAACGGGGTCATTTTCTGCTTTGGGTTCTGTGGCTCCTGCTTTTGGGCAGGATGAGTTTGCCTATGGAGCAATTCCTTTGGACTCTGGCAAGCTCCAGTGTTGGTTTTAGGGTGATAAGGATAAGGAAAGATAAGGATAATCTGGCCATCACTTTGTCTCGTGACCCTGGACAGCCTGTGAGTTCCTTCTGTCTGCCCCTTCACCTGATGGGACAGGTTTCAATGAGTTCATCTGGCAGAACCAGCTCTGTTAAAGCCTCTGGGCTGACCTCAAAACAGTTTTGACCTAAAATCCACTGCTGATGTCGACCCAAAACCCAGCAAAGCATGAGATGGAGCTGTGGGTTGGAAAAACTGCTGCAAGGTGCTCACTACAAGCCAGGATGAGCCATGATGGGCATAAGATGGACTTTAAGAAAATTGTGATATGCTTCTATGAAGTTCTCACAACAATTTTTTTCTCAGCTGCTTCCTCAGATGGTCAGGAGGCTGAGTTTGAGTGGCCAAGCAAATCTTTGACAGGAAAATCTCCTTTCCTTTGGTGTTTGTTCCCAGCATGAGGGGAAGCAGCAGCATTGATCCTGAGTTTGTGAATGCTAATAAAGAAATCCATCTGTGCTATTAAAGTCAATGGTATCAAAGTAGTTCCACTCATTTCACCACGTGAAGTGGAAAAAGGACTTTCCACGCTCACTGGCTAACAGCTCCTCCATAAAAAGCCCCTGGAAAAACCAAGGGAAGCCATAATAAGCAAGTCTGATCCCAGGTCCTTTTTTAGTTTGCTTCCACAGTGTTCTTGGCTTGGGATCTGATTTTGAACTGCTAAAAAAAACAGTTACAAGGCTAAATCTGAAATTGGAGCTTCAATCACCTTTTATGTCAAATCCTACCCTGACTCTTTACAATTCTGAATTTGAATGTGTTTTTGATCTCAGAGCAAAACCTGGATGGAGACCTTCCCACCCCAGAAATGTCCCAACTTGCTTAGTTGGCACCTGTTTGTGGGTTTGTATGGCAGGCAGAAGGCACTCCAAGACGGAACACATTCCCTGAGCACCAGTAGCTCTGGAAAAAAACACATAAAGCATCCATATGGTCAACAAATAGTTATGATTTTATTGAGTGGTAGAATACACAAGGAAAAAAAATGTTCTTTTTGAGTTACTGGAATTTTTATTTTTTTTAAGAATTAAGAAAAATCAGGAGCTGTCCTATAAAGAATGTGGCTTTGCTGTTTTAACATTGGAAATGTTAGGGCTTTGTTAGGAAGGCTTTCTCGGGAAGGCATCTTACTGAGGAAAAGGATGTCTTTGCCCTAATGAAGACCTCAAATCCAGCCAGAGAGCTCAGCCCCTGCAGCAGGGAATGATGGTGCCTGGACATGGGATGGGTTCTGAAGAGCTTCCCAAGCCCTATTTTAGTGAGCAGTTGGGATCTAGACTCCTCAAATCCATGCTTGGAGGAAAAACTCCAAGGAAAGTCTCCTAATTCCCACAGTGTCTCTCCCTGGAAGCTGGGGGCAGTGAGTCCCTGCTCCCAGAGCTGTGGGAGGAGGGGGCTCAGTGTGAGATCCAGCTCACTCTGAGGTGCCTGTGGATGTCACCAGTCCCTGCCACCCCCTTTGAGCCCCAGCTCTGCCCTGTCCTGCCCTGTGTCTCCAGCACAGCCCTCCAGGCAGATTCCAGCCATGCTGGAAGATCATGGGACACCTGATTCCAAATTTCTCCTCCTTCATCCCTCAGTATTTGTTTTCCCACTCTCATGCATCCCTCCCCAATCCCTGACCTTCCCAAACTTCTCTCATCTCTCCTTCTCCTCCCAAAACACACTCAGAGGTTTCTCTTTGCTGCAGTTTGTGCTTTTCTCTGGCATCCTCAATCATCCTGGTCCTCCAGCTCCTACTCCAGTCCCCCACAGTGAGTGGGGAGAACAAATCCAGTCCTTCCCTGGCTGTTGTTTGATTCTCTGCCCTGAAACCATCTCTGTGTTTCCTGCTCCCCATTTTCATGTGTGTAGCTGGGTTCAATAAACCCTGGCAGGTTTCCAGCACCTCTTACTGGCTTAGGCTGGTTTGTTTTGTTTTTTTTTTTTTTTTTTTCATGTTTGTGTCTCATTACAGTGTAAATGAATGACCTTTATCAAGAGTGAAAGTGGACAAGATTTCACCTCATTATTTTCAGAGAAACTGGTTAGTTAACTGGTTAGTCCTCAGATGAGCAAAGCTGTGCTGAAAATTCTGTGTTTCAGTCATTTTGATGGCAGATTTTAACCTGCTCGTGTCTCACTCATTGCTGCCTAATTGGAGGCAAAGCTCATGGGAAGTTTATATCCATCTACTTCTGGAATATCTCCAGATAAATCTAATTTTATTTGGAGAACAATGATAACAAAGCAGATTGATCCAGACTCCCAGGGCTTTTATCAGGGATCTCTTTGACCTGCTCCAGTTAAAGAGTGGAAAGCTTGTAGAATCCTGGAATGGTTTGAGTTGGAAGGGGCAATAAAGATCATCCAATTCCACCCTCCTGCCATGGACAGGGACACCTTCCCTAGACCAGGTTGCTCCAAACCTCATCCAACCTGGCCTGTAACACTTGCAGGGATGGGGTGTCAACAAGGAATCAAGGCACATAAAAACCAGCTCAAATTCCAAGATAGAAAGCTGGGATTTTTTCGAAAGAGAGGAACAAGCTATATGAGCCAGAGAGGCTTTGCCTGAAAAAATAATAAGGTTTTTTGGGAAACAAAAATGCCCATTTGCCTAAGAGCTGATCTTTCCCCAGGATCAACCCAAACAGTTTCCCAATAAGAAAGGTGAGAAGAGAAAAGAAGAAAGGGGCAGGGCTAAGGAGGAAAATATTTGCTCTGGAAATAAGATAAAAAAACCCCAAGGGCTGTCAGAAGAAGCTGGATATTTAAAAGCTTGCACTGCTGATGACACTGTGCTTGTGGTCATCCTTGCTGGAGCACAGTGAGCTACTTTGAAGGAAGGGATGCACAAATTAAGGCAGTCCTGATGAGGTTAGCCAAATTCCAGGCAAGCTCTTTACTACCTGCCTGGGAAATCACAGCATCCAGAAGGATGTTACTTATGTAGCTTTTCAGACTAAACATTCCTGGTAGTACTTGGGTGAGCAAGACCCCCAGAACAAGCCCTTTACAAACCATAGGTTGCTTACTGAAGTTGCAAGATGCTGAATTCCCCACTGTAAGCAAAGATCAAATCTCATTTTATTCTCCAAAGAAGGTGGGGAGGGAATGCTTTTTTTTTTTTTTTTTTGCAATGCTGGCCACAGTCCCAGAGTCGTCTCTATTCATGATGAAGAACCTTGCTGATTCTGTGGGATGCTGCTAGGATTCAGGGATTTGACAGAGAGGATCCAGTTTCAGAGCTGAGGGAAATAATGAGGCGTGCACAGTAACCAGAGTCTCCCTCCTGGTGTTTCCAGGGAGCACCGAGGCAGATGCTGGAGGTGGAGGCTGCTTTTGGAACCATGGCCCTTTGTCCTAAACCAGATATCTTCTGTTGTGTTGCAGCTGAACCTGAACCCCTGGATTTATTTGGGATCAGGTCACCTGTTCCAGAAGCACCTGGAAGCTGTCCAACCATATCTCCTGATAAGCCATTAGTGAATTTTGGTAATTAGGTGCCGGGCAGAAAATGTAGTTTTAGACAACTTGTAAGAGGGTTTTCCAGAGGTCTCACATCAGCAGCACAGCCTGGGCAGGGCTGATTCCAGCTGGGATTTGAGCAGCTCCTCCTTTTGCAGGGAGAACTCCTTTTCTCCTGCGATTGTTCCCAAGGGAAGGGTGAACAGTGCCATGGTTCCTGGCCTCGGGCAGGCAGGAAGAGGCTCGGTGCCTGCCTGGCATGTGCAGACAGGCAGAACTCTGGGTTTCTGCAGGGCAGGATGGTGAAAAGGCCATTTGTGGTTCCCCCCGCAGCACTGAGGAGCAATTAGCACGTTTTGCTTGTTTGATTGTTTTGGTGTTTTGTGAGATTTATTAACAATTCCCTGTGCCAGACCTGCTGCTCATTAAAGAGAAAACAGACCCTCTCCTAAAGGAGACTTTTAAACCCAGAAATTTTCTACAGACCCCTGGGAAGAGGGGCTGATCCTAAAAACACGGCTATGTTAACCCTGCTGTGGTTAGGGGTTAGCTGTGCAGGGCCAGGGTCACAACTTGCACTAAAGGGATGCTATGGTTAGAGAAGGGGAGGAGGCAGGGAAAGGAGGGAGCTGGGTTCTGGACAGGGCTGGAAGCACAGTCCAGCAGCTGCCAGTCCCGTGGGATGTGATTCCTCTTCCACACAAACATAGGAAAGAGGCATGAGCTGACTGGGCTGTTCTTGGATTGCAAACACCCACTGAGGCCTAAAAACCCTTAGGTGGGAATCAGGGTTTGTGTGGTTCAGGCAGAGTGAGAACAAATCTTGGAAAAGAAGGTCAAGGTCAGATATTAATGCCCCCTTTTTAAACATTTGCACTGCTGGCCTTGCTTTCCACCCTCTGGAGCACATTTTAAATCTGCCTGGATTGAACAGGGCCTGCACCAGAAGCAGCTGGCAAGACAGGAAACTCCCCTCCAACCCTGGATTTAGACTGAGATCTGAGAGTAAAAGACACAAGTGTGATCCCCCCCATGCCCCCCCATCCCTCCCGGTCACTCACACCTCCCCAGAAAGATTCATGATCACTTATGGAGATAAGCATCCAGCCAGAGGTCTCCAGATTTCTTTAGGGAGCTGTGGGAAGAAAAGGAGAAGGTTGGGAATCTTGCTTTTGTCGTGTTTTTCCTGCAATGAAGGCTGTTACTGAATTTAATGTCAATCATAGGATTATACTCATAGAACCCCCCCCTCTGCCAGTGTGAAGCCATTCCCCCTGGTCCTGTCACTCCAGACCTGTGACCAAAGTCCCTCTCCAGCTCCTCTGGAGCCCTTTGAGGCACTGGAAGGGGCTGTAAGTTCTCCTGGGAGCCTCCAGGCTTCACTCCACTGTGCCTCGGTGCTGCGTGGCCCTGTCCTAACCAGATTTGGGGACAAAAGCAGGTTTGGAACCAGCTCCCCTGCCCACTGTGGCCACCCCACTTCAATCTGCCCATGCTCAGAGTGCTTTGTGCTGGAGGTGCCTGGACTGCAGAGCTTTCTCATGTTCCCTGCCATGAATTATTCCCCTCAGAGGAACTGAGACAGCAACACTGACACCGAGGCTGCTGACAAGGACTGTTAGATCCTCTCCAGCTCTGCCTGTAGGGAATTACCTGTTGCTGCTGGCAGAGCTCTCAGGGGACACAGCAGGGGCTGTAACCTGACCTGTTTCCCTTTGATTCATCTCACTTTACAGCAGGAGATCTGCTGGCAGCTCCCAACAGCAGGAGCCACCAGCTGTCAGAACAGGGTGGTATAAAAATCAGAATCTTTAGGGCTGGAAAAGCCCTCTAAGATTGACTGCTGAGCCACCATGTCCCCAAATGCCACAATCAGGTTTGTACCCATCTAAAGGTCAACTGTTTGGTACTTTGACAGCAACAACACAAATTTCTGCAGGGTCTGCCACATCCTGGATACTCTGTGCTAGAAAATATCATGTGTGTCCCTGGAAAAATGAGCTGCAGGTGGGCTCAGGAGGGCCTTACCCAACGATGTCTACGAACGCCTTCCCGAGAGGCTTCTCCTCATAGTGGACTCCATACTTGGCACATAATGACTTCACCAAAGGCTTCACCTTCCAGAAGTTGTGCCGTGGCATTGTTGGAAACAGGCTGGAGAGGAGAGAGAAAAAATCTGAGAAAACTCATGAGACAAGCAACAAGGGACGGGCATTAGGGTTTGCATCCTCAGGGGCTCTAGTTGGTGCCTCCTCCTCAAGCTGCACAAACAAAGGAAGGGAGGCACAGAGACATCCCTGTTTTAC
Organism: Urocynchramus pylzowi; assembly: GCA_013397555.1. Classification (NCBI taxonomy): domain Eukaryota; kingdom Metazoa; phylum Chordata; class Aves; order Passeriformes; family Fringillidae; genus Urocynchramus; species Urocynchramus pylzowi. The sequence goes on from VZRH01004861.1 coordinate 90,550, forward strand.
ACTCCTCTGTCTCAAGGAGGTGGTGAAAACTGATTTTCCTGTCCTGCCTCAAAGCAAAGCCATGCTCAGGACACACTGAAAGCCAGTTTGTGCAAGAAGGGACACAAGTGCAATGAGAGGGCAGCAGGAGTGAGGGAACAGCCTCAGAGATGGCCGCCATTCCTCTAGGAATAATTGTTTCTTGCTGAACTGAATTCCCAGTGACCTGCTTTTCCACTCCTGGAAGCAGGTAAAGAAGGATTTTGGGGGCACCTTGCCCTATGCTCTTCCATGGAGATTTCCTAAGCTGGCTCCCAAACCAGCCAGCCTCACCCTGAAAGCCATTCCTTTTACATTTGCTGTTACCATTGGCAACAGACTGTCCATATGGCCCTATTTTCCATATTTTTTCTGGAATCTGGTACCCAGCATCCTACACAGTCCCGCACTCTATAAAACACTGGAGTGCTTTAGGGGAGGGGAGTATTCTGGGGTGGATGCTAGGGATTTGAGCCCGCAGCCTCTGCAACTGGTAGTTGTATTATGACAACTCCTAATTAAACCCTAAATTAAGGCTCTAAAAGCTTTGAAGCAAGAGAGGAAAGTATCATGGCTGTAAGAGAAGCATACTATCATGGAATAGTTTGGGTGGGAAAAGATCTTAAAGCTCATTCAGTTTCTGCCCTGCCATGGGCAGAGTCACCTTCCACTACTGCAGCTTGCTCCAAGCCTCATCCAGCCTGGGCTTTAGCATTTCCAGGGATGGGGCAGCCACAGCTTCCAGGCATGTGTAGTCTAGGACTCTGTTTCCTTGGCATGCAATCCTTCCCCAGCTCATAATTCCCTCCCCTGGGCTGGCAGTGCCCTCACCATCCACTCTGTACTCACTGGTGCTCAATCTGGAAGTTCAGGTGCCCGGTGAACCAGTCGTTGAAAAAGGACTGCTCAATGTTGCAGGTCGCTGCCATCTGCCAGGGAGAGAGAAAACTGTGAGGGTTAGGGATGGCTCATCCCAAAATCAGGGTGAAATTCCTCTTCCCTGAGTTCTGGGAGTGTGCAGCCGGCTGTGCTGGTCCCGCTGGGTGCAGCAAGGGGAGCTTCAATCCTCCCTCAGGGCCTCAGGTAACCAAACTCTCACTGGTGGTGAATGATGTAGCAGCCCAAGCCCAGGTTCCTAAATCTCAGCCTGTCCCATTGGAGATCAGAGGGCTGACAGCAGTACCAAGGTGGAAAACAGGAGAAAAATGGACAGAAAGCTCCCCCATCCCCGTGTAGTTATTGCCCAGTTTGCCTTTAATGTGATATTGTGAGAACATTTCTTAGGTATTCTTGTCATTAATGATCATAAAAGTAGATTTTTTTTCTTAAAAGTCTTAAAATTCAACCAAATTTTGGATAGGGTTCCTCCCTCACACATTTTACTTGGATTCGCAGGGAGATAGAACTGCCAAAATATCAAGAATATGGTTCTAGAATAAAGAAGAGGAAAGGGAGAACTCAATCACTCATCTTCCAGAACAAAAGGACAAAGGCAGGCTTCAAAATGAGGAGTCAACATTTTTTCCTCAGCTGTTTTATTGCTGGGATCTACAAACTTGGCCAAAACACTCAGGAATGTTTTCTGGATTTGCAGTCACATCCAGCTTCACTCACCACAGGTAACCTTTTGATTGCCAAAGGAATTGCAGAACTTTGGAATTCCATGTCTTTTCCCTAGCATTACTGGCTCTGGGAAGAACATCTTTATGGGAGAAGTCATGGACAAGACACTCTGTCCTAGTAAGGGGTGGTGGTAACACTGGGGGTGGTGGTATCTCTCACACTCCTTGAGCAAATCCCATTTTGGGGTGAGTTAGGGGTGGTGTCCCCCCCTCCCAGTTACCTGGGAGCTCAGCCAGTCTCTGTGCTTCTCAGCATCAATTTCCATTGGAATGTGATTCATCTGGGTGACCCACACGAACCAGTGACTCTCCAGAAACCTGCAAAACCAGGAAAAACCGTGAGAATTTCTACCAGGTTTGGGGACATCAGGTAATTAGAGTGGGGTTTGCAGGGAGCAGCAGAGACTTGGATGGATGTTGACAAGGAATTGCCTGGAATCATCCTTGTTCTAGGCTTGTTTTCTGCAAGAGCAGATGATCCGATTTTGCAATTTGCTTTATTTTTCTTGCACTTTGAGTTTCATCAAATATTTTGGGAATAGTGGGCTGGTTGTGATAAGTTTTCCAGCTTGATTTCAGACTTGGAGCATGCACAGAATTACCTCCACAGTCAGCTGGGAAGAGGGTGGGTGAGGCACTCTGGGAGGGTCCAGCCATGACCAAAGTGGGATCAACAGTGTGTGAGAACAGGGAATGAGGAAAGGCAGGAGAATCCTGGCAGGGGAAGGTGCAGGGAGAGTGCCAGAAGAGCTGGAACTTGGAGATGCTGACAGGGAAGTGAAGCAGTGGGACACAGCAGAGCTGAGGCCAGGCTCAAACAGCGCTGGAGGGATGGGAGAGCAGCAGGGATGCCCTGGATTCCCTACCTGACAAACGTGAGGAGACAGAGGGACCCCAGGACACCGTAGAACGGGATGTAGGTGATGAAGTAGCGCAGGTAGTAGCTGATGGCCCAGGCCAGGTCCTGGGGGACAGAGAAAGCACCAGGCATCACTTTGCCCATCTTGGATAACGTGTCCTTGCTGGTGATGTTTGGAACACTGGGTAATTCCTGCCTGCCCCCTGGCCTCCCTCTCTGCTCCAGTTTCCAGCCAGACCCCATAAGGATGGAGGGAATGTTTCACTCACCGCCCAGAACCTGCGCTTGATCATGGTCGAGATGATTTGGATTTGGAAATACACAGGGATGAGCAGAGGTGGGAAGACTGCAAGGCAAAGGGAAATGTTTTGGCCATCAGAGGGGCGGAAAGGTGTGTGACATGAGGGACTGCTTCCATGGAACTGGGAACTTGCAGTTTTTCCATGGAGCTTCTCACATGGAGGTTATTCCCAGCCTCAGCTGTTTTACATTCCCTTGCTCTACAGGGCAATGTTCCAGATGCTTGGATATGCCTGAGCTGATTTTGGGTCCTGAGGAATGAGTTGGGATTTGAGGAGTTGCTCTGCTCACACAGTGAGGGCTGGAAAGGACAAGTGGCATTCCAGGAAAAGGGAAGAGAGGAGGGTGGATACTCACTGAGGAAGAAGTACTCGTGCTGGTGGTTGTAAGGCAGGTACTTCAGCTTCTTCTTGCCATACTGCAGGAAACAAAGAGACAGCTCAGCCTGGGACTGGGACATTCCCAGGTAAAAGCAGATCCTCTGCGATAATTCTTAATTTATTGACCAGGGAGTTTTGACTGAATTTCCACCAGCAAGTAAGAACAGATTTGGAGTGATTAAATGTCCTAACTTTGTCATTGTGTTAGGTGTAAACACAATTACTTGATGTAATTTGATGCACTTCATCTTCTGCCATCCCTGTGTCTGTGAAAAGAGCTGCCAGCACCTCCATCTTTACTAATATGAATGTGATAGGCATAAAGTCTGATTTTTAGGAAGGGAAGGCTTGTAACACCAATAAATCAGGCACATTGTTCCCTCTGGGCTGAGCTCTGCAAGGCTGTGTGCTTGGCATCATTTGGAAAAGGATTTTTATACTGATGTGAGAATATTGGGATAGACTGATTCTGGCCTAATACCAGATATTTTGAGGCAGAAATCCAGTTTTTCCGTGTTATCACAAATGTTTAGGTTTTCCTTTAAGTAGTAGAATGATGGTCTGCTTTCTTAATAATACAAAATCTGACTGAGAAACCATTTTTAATGTTGTATTTCCCTGTGTTGTCTTTGCTGCTTGTCCATTTTCCTGACGTTTTGTTTTTAAAACTAGAAATCCTTGTTCCACTGTGAAAAACAGCATAATTTAAGTGCTTTGAGTAGGTTTTTATAAACAGGCAGTAAATATTTTGGCTCTGAAGGGGTGGATAGAATTAAAATTAAAATCACTTGATGCTGGAAGATATTTGCTATGGAAATGGAAGGTCAGTTTTGAAATGCTCCTGCTGGAATACTGAGGAACACCATATTCCCCCGCCTCATTGCTGGTACTTGAAGGCAGCAGCATGAAGTGGCCTTTAGTGGCTTTTTGCTTTCTCTCCTACCCCATCTGCATTCCTTTTCCCAAGTTAACCCAAGACACTTTCTCCTGTGGTCAGCACAGGAAATGGATTGGGAATTAGTAGTCAATGCTGCTCCTCAGCCCAAGGGTTGGCTCCAAACTCCTGTCAGACCACCGTAGCCAGACGAAATCCCTGGATTAAGCATTTCCTTTCTGGCATTCCTGGAAGTCCTGCCTGTGTAAGTCATGTCTAACAACGGGAGCCAACTCCTGGATTTGCGCAACCACTCTCCAGGGCCCTCTCGGACAGTAGTTTTTCATGTTTTCCCCACTTTCCCCTACCTCAATGGGCTGTGTGTCTCCCAGGACAAAAATGTGCAGCATGTTCACATCTGGGTCCTTCTGGAAGATGTTGGGCTTGGCGTGGTGCTGGAAGTGGCGGTGGTTCCACCAGTTTGCAGAGGCACCCTGGGCAAGGAGAACAAGGAGTTTTCATCCTCAGAGAGCTGCTCCCAAGGTGGGATTACCCAATCATTTGTAGGAACTAAAGCGGTGCGAGTCAAACTGTGGCCAAAGTGGGATTTGCTTTGGAAAGAGCAGCAAGCAGGGAGTGGTGGAGTTGTTGGTTGCTATGAGACTGCTGCTTGCAGAGGGATCCCTAAGGATCATCATCCGTATTGAAAGAGCACAGAATAAACACACTCTGAGCGAGTTACAGGTCACTGTGTCTTCCCAGAAATTCCTGAAGTGGTTTGAGTTGGAAGGGACTTTAAAGCTCATCTAGTCCCAACCCCCCTGCCATGAGCAGGGACACCTTCTACTAGCCCAAGTTGCTCCATGGGCAATAGTCACCAACTTTTTTTGTGCCTCTGCTCACTCTGGGAAGGTTGAGAGCCTCTTTTTCCTACTCTGCCCCAGCCGAAGTGATGCATTCCCAGAATTTGCTGGCTCCATAATTCCCTTTACCTTCAGGTGCCCAATGACAAACTTGTGGACGATGTGGTTCCAGGAAGACTTCTTGAAGACAGAGAGGTGTCCAAAATCATGTTGCAGCCACCCTGCCTGGGCCTGGGATAGGGGAAAATCAAATAGTTTAAAAGCAATTGGGAATCAGAGCTAAGCAGGAAAGAAATGGAGATGGAGGGCACATTGGAAGAGTGAGGAAGATCTCTCTTTGTCACCTGGGAAGTTGTAAGAATGCAGGCAAGGATGAGGGTTGTGATCCAGCCAGTCCCAAAGTAGGAAATCATGAGCCAAGCCAAAACTTCCATGACAATGATGTGGCCCAGGTAAAAGGAGAAGAACAAGGGGCTGGCTTGGAACAGGTTCATGTCCTCCGCTGTCTTCCGCAGGGTCCGGAAATCCTCCACCAGCTGGGACTGCAACAGGACAGGCAAGAGCAGGGTGAGACTTGGAAGTGAGCCTGACTGAGTTGTGGGATGGATGGAGGAAGGATGAGCTCCATGCTAAGGAGCCTGGCTCCATATTCCAGCTTTTTGCCCTGTATTCCTATGAATAAAGATCCTGGCCAGTCTGAGCCCACATTTTGGACCTGGAGCCAGGACAGTAATCCAAGCTCTGTTGAGTGTTACATCACCTGATGGCTCTTGTCTGAATGAGCTTCCTGAGCACTAAGGAGAAGCTGGAGCAAGAGGGAATTCAGTGCTATTGTGCCTAATTCCAGAGCTCTGATAATGAGCACCCACTATCACCCGTCATCCATTCAATCTGTGGGCCAGCTCCTGTGCAGCCATCCATGAGGGGCATTCCTGGGTCACTGGGGGCCAGCATTGTCCCCTCTATTGTGAGTGACACAGATATATCACAATCATGGCCAGCCACAAACAACGGGGCAGGATTGAGTTTCCTGGCCTGAGCCAGTTGTGCCATGCTCTGGGTCTGAATAATGGATGAGCAGGGTTACAACAGAGCTGCCCTGAGGATGGGCAGTGGCTGCTGCTCCTTAGCAAGGCCACCAGAATGGGACATCTGGGGACTTGTGTTTTGGAGCTTGGTCACCAGCAAAGGAGCAGCAAAAGGGACCACAGTCACCAGGGCTGGTGCACATTTCCCATTCCACATGTCTCAGTTCCCATTTCCCTTCAGGATGGGCTCAGTCCAGCCTGGGTGCCTGGAATGGGCTGCCAGAAATTGGCTGTTGTTCTGGCTGTTGCCAGAAATGTGGCTCTGTGGGAAAGAAAAGGTGACACAGCCAAAAGTGTCACCCCCTTTCCATACATACTTGAATCCATGATAGGATGAAAACACTCTGCATGGAGATGTTCAGTCACTGGGAACTCCTCTCCCTCTCTGGAGAGCATCCCAAGAGGGAAAGAATGGTGGGAATAGCCAGGCTGAACCCCAGCTGAGTTATACTCACATTTTTGTCTCGGTCCTGGCTGGGCTCCCCTGGAGCGAGTTCTCCAATAAGCAGCGGCTTGAGGAACTTCTGTACCAAGGTGGGATTGATATGGAAGGCCTGGAATGCATCCTGGAGTGGAAACAGGAGGAACTGTGTGAGATCCAGGAGTAAGATGTGCTTCCTATTCACTGTGTCATTCCCACCCACCTGAAGCAGTTGTGGAACCTGTGGAAGAGGGGGCCAGGTGACCTCCAGCTCTGTGATCACTTTTTGGGACATTAATTCCACTAAAGCCTGATGAATTTGCTGTCCTGAGAATGGTGAGACCTGGGATGGCATCCAGCCATATGGTGAAAGGCACCTCGAGAAATTCTTTCTAAGCAACTAAATACTTAAATCCTGTTAATTCCCTTAGAAGGTAGGCAGAGGGGAATTTGTGCAAATCCCTCCTAGGATATAAATACCCTTGGAAAGTCTGCTCCCGGAGGCAAGTCAAGAGAGGGGCTGACTGTGGTGACTGAAGCTGGATGTGACTGCAAACACAAAAAATATTCCTGGGTATTTTGGCCAGGCCTGGAGATCCCAGCTGTAAAACAGCTGAGGAAAAAATGGTGATTTTTGAGACGACTAATGCCTTGTTTGTGGAGTCATTTTGATCCTGTCATTACTAGTTTATCTGGCTCTCCTTTTTTTCTCTATTCCTTCCCCTTTCCACATATTTTTGTCCACCTGTATCCCACAGGTGCCTGATGCTCGTAGGGAGATCTTGGCCAGATCCTTTCACATGGAACAGCTGGAATTTTAACCCCAAAGACAGCAGCAGGGACAGAAAGCTGACCCAGATCAGAAACTCTCACTCTGTCCTTGCCCTTTCCTCACTGCTCAGAACTGGAGTCGGCTCTTGGAATTCACCTGGGAGAACAGGAAAGATTGGTTCCATGAAGTGCTAAGAGAGTATGGAAAAAAAATTGTTAAAAACAGGAGTGAGGGGAACCATGCTCCAGCCTTTCCACCTTTATCCCATTGCCTAACAATAGTAGAGACCAACTAATATTTCCCTCCTGGCTCTGAAGACAAAGGGCAGGCTGGAAAGTGCTCCCTGGGTCCAGCTGACCCTTCTGGGAGCTACCCTCCATCTGGAATTCAAAAATGCCAGGCAACAACCTCAGGCCCAAAGTCCACCAAAATCAATCGAAACTTGGACCCAGAAATGGGTCACTGAAATGTTGACTCTGGTTCCTTATTTCCCTCTCTGGAACAATTTGCAGAAGATGTGAAAGAGGAAGGAAAAGCAGAATGAGGGGGGAAGTGAATAGCTGACTGTGTCTACTGCAAGGCTCTGCAGTTTTGGGTGAGAACAAAAAAAAAAAAGGAGAAGAAAGGGGAAAAGAGAGGGTGACACAGAAGAAGCATTAAAAAAATGTTGATTTAGTATTATTTTAACTGCTGGGAATAAAAAAGTCTTTGGAGGTCTGATTGGGTGCTTACTGCCTGGAGATCCTGCAAATGTTTTTTTTTGTTATGTTTATCTCATGAAGCTCCTGTACTAACAGGACCCAAATATAGGACAGCACCCAAATTTTGGAATTGTTCTCAGTTCTGTACTGCAGGAGATAAAAAGCTTTAGGGAAAAGATAATCCCTGGGAAATGCTGTGTGATATTGGCACTTGACCTCCCAACTTTGTGATCTACTGACCAAATAAGCCGAAGTGTTTTATGGGATATGGGAGTTATTCCAGCTGCTTTTGGTGAGAAAAAAAGCTTTGTATAATTGAGATATGAGCTGTACTTGAGCACTGGGAGTGCTTAGAGCAGTCAGCACAAGGATTTTCTTTTACATCTCTGAACACTTCTGGGACAGAGACACTGCAAAGTGTCCCTGGCTTTGTGTTCTGTGCGTGAGGTGACACCAGAACAGGTTGGCCCAGACTCAGATGTTGCATTTAAAAAAATCAGAGACCCATGGAATGGTTTGGGTGGAAAGGGACTTAAAAATCATCTCGTTCCACTCTCCTGCCATGGGCAGGGACACCTTCCACAGACCAGGTTACTCCAAACCCATCCAGCCTGGCCTTGGACACTTCCAGGGATGGGACAGCCACAGCTCCTCTGGGCACCCTGTGCCAGGGCCTCAGCACCCTCACAGGGAAGGATTTCCTCCCAAAATCCAATCTAAACCTGCAGAGAGTTCTCCCCCTGAATGAGAGAGGGTTTTCTGGCTGTAAATGGTTGTTCACCACAGGGAAGCTGCAAAACTGATGCCAATCCTGGTTTAGCGCTCGGAGTGGTGATTTAACAATTTCAGAGCATTTTTAAGGCCATGCCTTCATGGAGTGTGGGATGCAATGCAGCCTGGGGAGGTGGGAGGAGAACCAGCAATCCCGGAACCACCAACCTGTGTTTTAGCCTCCCTTTCAAGGATTCTGCAGTAACAGATGCTTTTTGGTTGCTAATGGAGATACTGGAGTTAAATTCTTGGGGATAGGAGTCAAACTCCTCTTGTTGCAGCAGCTCTGTGTTTAAGCAGTTGAAAGCAAAACCTGGCCCATCTTTCTGAGGGAGAAAGCTATTCATTCAGAGGATTTACTAAAAAGGGACAGAAGGGCCAAAATGCAGCTCAGTGCTTCAAGAACGGAAAATAACCACAGGAGGCAGGGAAATGGGGGCTGATGGAAAGGGAAGGTTCTGCCAAAAAATATTGTCGCACATGGAGCCTCCTCCTTGCTAAGGTGTCAGGAGCCGTGGGAGACCAGCAGTTCCTGTTCCTGCTTGGTCTCTGCACGTTTTGAGGAGAGCTGTGAGGCAGCTTGGATTTCATTAACACGCCCTGAAGGGAGAACATGCTCTCTGGATGCACTTCTAAGGAAGGTGGTTTTGAGGGGAACTCCAAACAACAAACAATTTATTTCTAATTTGTTCCTGTTTCAAGGTTGGGTTGGGTTTTTTTTGTTTGGTTTTTTTTTTGTTTTTGTTTTTGTTTTTTTTTTTTTAATTTTTTTTTGGTTTTTTTTTTTTTTTTTTTTAATTGTTGTTTGGTTTCTTATCTTTGACTGAAACCTGAGAGGTGGCTGAAGCCGGCGAAGGAGCAGCTGGAGCAGCAGCAAACCATTTGCTGCTTTTTTTTTTCCCCCCCTCTTTTCTGTAGCAACCTGTAACCAAATTCTCCAGAGAATTTTCTCCTGGGGAAAAAACGCTAAAAAGCTCCTTGTTTTAAAGCCTCCTCACAGAAGCAACTTTGAGACACAGCCTGGCCTCTGTTTAACCCTCCCTGGGCTTGGCTGTGTGACTCTGCATGTCAGAAGCTGCACCCTGGAAAAGGGGAGATTTGGGACACTTTGCTCCTGAATTCGGGGCTCGAGGCACGGCACAAGCAGGAGACAAAGGCAAAGCAGGAGGATTTAAGCAGAGCAATCCCTACCAACCCATCGCGGGGGGACCTGCATCCGCTTGAACCGAGCTGGGAGCGGCGAAAGGGCTGAGCCGGGCGTCCAGCAGGTGCTGGGGAGATGGGGACAGGGGACAGCAGGCAGCTGGCCCCCTTCGAAGGGGGAAGGAGCTGTCAGAGGATGCTGCTGGAGCCGGGAGAGCCGCGGGGGTCGGTCCTTACCGTGGCATCTTCGCCGGCGCAGTGGCTGATGACTCGCTGGCCCCCCGGGTGCCTGTTTGCCCACTTGGTGACATTATAAACCTTTCGCTCTATCACCAGCCACTTGTCCGTCCTCAGGTTGTGCTTCTGGATCTCCTCCCAGGTGTAGAAGCGGATCTGCGCCGCCGGCTCCCCCGAGTCCCCCCCTTGCTCACCCCCTTTCCCCATGGGGCCACTCGATTCTTTGTCTTCTTGACCGGAGGGGGAGAAGAGGGGGGAGAACTGTCCCTGCGCCTCTCAGGGATGTGCCGGAGGGGAAGAGCTTTCCCGGCGGGATCGAACTCAGCTGATCCCCTGCTCCCTCCCTTCGCCTTCGCTCATGTCCTCCCTTCTCTTTGTTTCTCGCTTCTCTCCGCCTGCTCGGAAGTGCCCCCTAGGCTGGCTGTCCCCGCACTGATGCACTTTATCCTCGCACATAGCCCTGTGTTTTGAGGGAAGCTCGGCCCCTTCCACCCACACGCCCCCTCGCACCCCCCTCTCGGGCATCCCCCCCNAAATACACACTAGTGGAATCTAGTTGACATGCTGGATTCAAATAGGAGAGAGATTAAGTTTGTGCAAGAATGTTATCCGCCCTCCCGCTCCCGCCCATTGGCCCGTCCCGATCTTTCGAAGCGGCTGCGGGCCGGGACCGCCGGGGGACGGGAGCCCCTCGCCTCCTCCTCCTCCTCCACCACCCGCTCCGAGCTTCGTGTCCTCGAGATTTTTTGGCTCCTGATGTAAAGAGCTGCCCCCGCCGGTTGTTTTTTTTTTTTTTCTTTTCCCGCGTTATTTTTCTTGCCCTTCCCCTTCTTCTTCTTCTTCTTTTTTTCTTTTTTTTCCTTCCTTTCCCCTGTTTTCTTCTTTTTTTTTATTCATTTCCTTTTCTGCCCTGTCTTCGTTCCTCCTTTTTCTCCCCCTCCCCTTCCCCACCTTTCCCACTTCCCTCCTTTCCCCTCTTTTTCCTCTCTTTATCCCCATTCTCCTCCTTCTCTTTCCCACTTTTCCTATCTTTCCCCTGTTTCCCCTTCTTCCCTCTTTCCCCCTTTTGTAATGTCTTTTTCCTTTTCTTCCCCCTTCCTCCCTTTTTCCTCCCTTCTCCTCTTACCCTCCTTCTCCCCTTCCTGCCTTCCCCCTTCCACTCCTTTTCCTTCTTTTTTCCCTTCACCCCTCCTCCTGCTTCCCCTCTTCCCACCCTTTTCTCCTCCTTCCCCTCTCCTTTTACAATTTTTTACCATTTTTACTCTTTTTTTAACCTTTTTTTACCATTTTTACTCTTATTTACTTTTTTTCTTTCCCCCTCTTTTTCATGCTTTTTTTTCCCCTACTTTTTCCTCCTTTTCCTGCCTTTTCCCCCTGGACTTCTCACCCCACTTCTCAGTGCTGAGCTCAGAAAGGAGCTGTTGCTGTTCTGCCCGAAATCTGCATTGTTTTGCTCTGTTTTTGCCAGGCTGCCGCTGGTGGCTGCCAGACTTCACGGCTTCCCTGTGGCACAGGCAGAGCTGGTTGAGCTCTCCTGCCCCAGGCTATGCTTTTATTAACAGGTGGGATAATGCCATCTTTGCCATCTTTTCCTTGCTGTGGGGCATGGTTTTTTACACAATTCCTGCGCTAGGTTATGCAAGGTGTGGTGTGGCAAGGACAAAAACAACACAGACCTCTTTCCCTGCGGCTTTGTTTAACTCTGACAGGACCTGTGGCCACTTTCCAGGGCCAGGCAGGTGTGATCCCCAGCTTTCCTGGCGATAGGAATCTTTTCCTGTGATTATTTTGTATGAATAAGTGGGAGGATTATTAATCCTTTCTGTAGTGGCAGAGGCTGGGCCTAAGTAGGGGAAGGAACCCATGGGGTTAACCAGAGAATCACAGAAGGATTTGGGTGGGAAAGGACCTTAAAGACCATCCAGTTCCAATCCCTTGCTATGGACAGGGAAATCTTCCACTATCCAGGTTGCTCCAAGCCCCATCCAGGCTGGCCTTGGACACTTCCAGGGATGGGACAGCCACAGCTTCTCTGGGCAGCCTGTGCCAGGGCCTCAGCATCCTCACAGGGAAGGATTTCTTCCAATCCAAATCTCTCCTCTTTAGCTTTGTGCCAAGCCATGCTAGAGCTTTCTTCTGTTTCTGCCTGGTGTTAATGCTGCAGGATGGCTTCAGCCTGGTAAACAATCTTTGCCTGTGGTGTGGGGTGAGGAAAGTCAGAAATGACAGGAATGTTTTGCTAAGACTTGCAAGTTTTATTTAGTTTGGTTCAAAATAGCCGTGTGACAAGGATCAGACTAAATTACAGCCAGACACCACATTAAGGTGGACCTGAAACATGTTACTTGTGATGAGGGAAAAGTTTGCTGAGTTGTTTGAATTTGGGGATTTTAGTTCTGTAGGCGTGCCTGGATATGTACAACTCAGGAAGAAATCCTTCCCTGGGAGGGTGCTGAGACCCTAGCACAGGTTTCCCAGAGAAGCTGTTGTTGCCCCATCCCTGGAAGTGTCCCAGGCCAGATTGGAGGGGTTTGGAGCAACCTGGGATAGTGGAAGGTGCTTCAAGCCCCATCCAACCTGGCAGGGGGTTGGAATGGGATGAGCTTTGAGGTCTCTCCCAACCCAAACCATTCCTGGATTGATTCTGTGTCGATTCTATGAAATAAGCTGAAAAGGAGGTTGGTCCATTTTGGAATTTACCTGTAGATGGACAAAGAAGCAAAATCAGCTCCCAGAACTCCCTACCTGGATATTTCCCATGGAAAATTGCACCATAACTTAATGACAAGCCATTGAAAGATGCTTCTAAAATAATCCCTGCTGCTCTCAGCCTCCTGCAACACAGCCAGCCAGGCTGTCAGGCTTCAGGCAGGGCTTGTTCCGAGTTTTCTTTGGCTCCTGGGACACAAACCAGCCCCAGCAAAGAGAGGAGAACAGGCTCTGCTCTATGGCCAAGTGGGTGAAAGGCTGCGGTTGCTGCCCGGTGTAGCTTTAGCAGCACAAAGAGCTTGTGTGAGGGACATAAAAGCCCTGAGTTTAACCAAAGAGTCACGAGATGTGGGCAGAAAAGGTGAGGAACGTGAAAGGGAACAAAGTATGGGAAGGGGGGATGTAGAAGTGGAAGAGTTTTTGCAGGGAGCACACATAGAAGTGGCATGTCTGCTCTTCAGCTAATGAGTCAGTGAAGGATTTCTTACTGGAGTAGACTGGAATGGTGAAAAAGCAGGGAAAATTGGCAGCTCAGGTATCTTTACAGTGTCTCGTGCATTGGTTTAATGTAAAAAAAGTTCCCTTTTTCCTGAGGAAAGTGCTTTAAAATGTAGCAAAAGCCCGACATTTTCTGTGTTTGTTGTCTCATCCCTTTGTGGAGTTTCATGTAGGAGGCAAGGTCTGATAAGTTTTTTTGCCAAGGTCTGATAAGTTTCTTTTAATTTGGTGTTTAGAAAGGACTAGACTTTGACAGCAGCACGCAGACTGGCACCAGCACATGGAAATGCCCTGTAGCTGTGCTGCAATCCTCATGGATGCAGGGAAAATCCCCCTTTTGCCCCAGTTTATAGTATGAGATCCATCACTTGGTAAGGCCAGATGGCTCCAAGGCATGTGATGGGAAAAGGAGGCAGCAGGAAAGGGCAGTGAAAAAGGGAAAGACATAGAACAGCTTTCTGAAGGGGAAGGAGGGAGGAACTGAGGATTAGGGGAGAAAAACCGAGTGAAAATCAGATTTAGCTTCACCACTTGTTGTACTTACAGGTACTCTCAGGTCAGGGAGTAATGATGAGTCTGACTCCATGTTCTCAGAAGGCTAATTTATTATTTAATACTACTATATTATATTAAAGAATACTATACTAAACTAAAGAATACAGAAAGGATACTTACTGAAATACTAAAAGATACTAACTAAAAATGCGTGACTCTTTTCAGAGTCCCGACACAGATTTGTAGCAATTGGTCAATGAGTCAAAACAACTCACACCAGAATCCAATCAGGCAATCACCTTCAGGTAAATAATCTTCCATGATACATTCCACTTGTACACAAACACAGGAAAAGTAAATAAAATAAGAATTGTTTTCCTTTTTTCTCTAGGGCCTCTTGCTGTCTTTTCAGCTTCCCAGGATAAAACTCCTGGGGAAAAAATCATGCCCAGAGAATGTAGATACCACACACCTTTAAACTTTTTGATACTTTTAATAGTCTTTTTGATACCTTTTTCCTTTCTCCCAAATAAAAATACATGTAAGGAGAGAAAGGACCCCAGGTTTCCCCTGTCTTTCACAAGAGGGAAAGGCTGAGGAGCTCTGAACATAAAAATAAATAATAAATTGAATAATAAATTCAAACATAGTGTGAAACAGCTGAGCAGGGAATGGGGGGCTGGAGCCTGAGGTGAGGGAACCCAGTGATTAGGTGGGAATGCTGTAGCAGTCCATGTATTTAAACCAAACTGCTACCAAAGATTTCCTTGATATTTTTTTACACCAGATATTTTTTACTCTGACATATTCCACTTTTTCTCTAGTCCTGGGAGAGTGGCTGAAAGCTGAGGAACTTTGTGAGGGAAACAACCAACAAAGGAACAGAAATCCCCATTGTGTGGCCATGGCTGGCAGGGATTCCACATTCTGCAGTGGATCTTGGGCTGCCCATGGGTTTATCAGGGCACAAACTGCCAGGGGAGCAGGGGAGGGAATCACACTCAGACACTGCAGCAAGGCAGGAATAAGGAGAGAAATGCTCTGTTCTGATGCTGCTTTGTAAAGATTTCCAGTGAAAGTCCTGCTGGTATTCCCATGTTATCATCAGATCCTTTCCTTTTTTTCCTCACTCAGATTTTGCTTTCAAAAGTGTAGAACTCTAAACAATCACCACCTCACTCCCTCAGTTGCTAATCTGAATTTATGACTTTTGAAGGACAAAAAATAAGCTTATTTTTATCTCTTCCCTTACACAGAGTAATTCCTGGGTGCTTTTCCTGCCAAGATGCAAACTCCTCACAAATCTCTGTCTTTTTTGCATCTAAATTTTATCAGTCAATTGAGTTATTAGAGCAGAACACTGAGCAAATATTCCATGAAGTTACACTGTTTGTATGGAAAATCAAGACTTTATTGTGGGTATGAAGTGTTAGCAACCTTAGCAAAGAGTTCTGGGTACAACACTAACTCATTTAGACCAGGTTATTCCAGTATTCCAGCTCATTCCCAATAATACAACAAGAATAAAGGCAATATTTCCAGTTACTCCCTCTTCTGCTGGTGTTACACAGATCCTTGCAGTGGATCCTAAGCCTGGTGTCGGAATGGTGTCACAGGGAGCTGTCAGGTTCTTCCCTGGTAGTAACACAATGACTAAATTAGTGGTTTCCTGCTGCATTTGCTTCATCAACGTGGCTGTTTTAATTGCACTGATGACAGAAGCTTGTAAATCATGCCACCACAATTCCCCTGTGCCTGGAATCTTCAGCTTTTCTTAGGCTGAATCAAAGCCAAGAACTGAGTCTTCTTTTAGGCTCTGCCCTCTTAAACTGTTTCTCAGCATTTGTTGTTTTCCTTTTATTTATTTTTTTTTTCCTGTGGTTTCAGACCTCACCATCCATCATTGTAACTCATTTTCTCTAAAAGGAGAAAAGAAAGGCTGCAATCCTTTCAACCCATCTCCCTCTTTCCCTGATTACTGGTTTGGTCACCAGATGCTCAAATATTTAGTGATCCCTCACCACCCAGGTCACTTGGGTATTTTAAAGCAAGTTCTAGCCAAATCTTGGTAATGAAATAAGGAATTTTAATATATTTTCTCCAAATTCTGGTGATCCCCAGTCACCAGATTTGCAGGCTGATCAGAGGAGTGAACCAAAGAGCATCTCTTCCCTCCCCTTGGATTTTTGGTGGTTCATGGTAGTGGGTCTGGTTCATGGTGGTGGTTTTGGTAGTCTGGGGAGCTGGGTCACAGCATGATGATGACAGCAGATACAGAGGTGGAAGCAGTGAAGGTAAAACAAGGAATCAGGGCACTGAAGGACTCATTTTACCTGGTTAATGGTGTTCCAGCAGGGATTGATGCCAGGAATTCCAGCTGGATGCAGGATGCTGGTGAGTCTATAGCAGCAGCTGGTTTTTTCCCTGCCAGTTTCCATGACAAAGGTCCCATTCTTGTCTCTGAGACACCCATTGAGATCCTGACTGGGGCAAGGGCAGGGCAAACAAGCACTGCTGGCAACTGGCAGCACACAGAAACCTTCCCTGCTTAGGGCTGGTGATTCCAGGAGCCTCCATGGCTTGTCTTGAATCATCTGCTGAGGGGAAAGCAATCACAGCCAGGGATTCCATGTCAGAAGGAGCTTGGAAGAAAATTCCAAGGGCTGTTGTATAATTTGTGTTAATAAGGCATTAAGAGCCCTTATAGCTGCTGAAACCAGAGGAAGCACATGAAGGGAACAAGAGTGGATTTTATCAAGTTTAGTGGTGCTTTTTGCCTGTTAAGATCCCTCAAAGCAAGTATCCAAAGGTTTAACTCATGTAGGAAGATGGAATTTATTTGCTTTTAAAATATACAGAAAACTGATCTCTGTGTGTCCCCCATATTCATGATAAAATGTCATAAATACAGACTAAATTTAGGATAAATATTCTGTTGTGCAATTAATGATGGGGGGAAACAGAATTTGAAACAATTACTGCACTGTTCTGAATATAATTATGTTTTAAAACATACTAAACATCTATTAATGTTTATTAATACAAATTGCTGAAGGGAAGGAAATAAAAACGTTCCATCCAGTGCTTTGCAGGCACAGAATTCCAAGATGTGATGTAGCCATCAGGTGATGCAGCCTGGTGGCTCTTTGTTTCTATGGTTACCTTCAACTGGAATTGCTGTAACTAGGTCAGATTGGAAAGGTGTGAATGGAAACAAAGAAATCTGGGATCAATAAGGAGAGTTCAGGGAGAAGGCTGGTGCTGCTATGGAAAGGGAGATGAGTGTGGGGAGAGGAATTTTAATTTGTAACTCATATGGATGAAGTCCCACACAGAGGGATTGGTCTGTTTTAGCATCATTCACTCTTCCAGCATTATTCTGCTGTGTGAAGAATCATCTGCAGGGTTTTGATGTGATTTACCTGTGGCAAAACCTTCCCTCCCTCTGGCTGCATATCCAGGCATGAGCAGCCAAAAGGAGCTTCAGCAACAGGAAAGGCTGAGGCAGCTGGAAGGGAGAGGCAGAACAGATGGAAGAGAGGGAGGGATCTGCTGGGAAGGGGAAGCAAAATCAAGGGTAGGGAAGATATGTCATAATCAGCGTAGAAATAAGGAGAAACAGGTTGTAAAAGTGGTTCAAAAGAAGGAACTTGAGTGTGAGGAAGGGAAACTCCCTGTGATGCCTTAAGTTTTAGCTTTCATATTTTCCAGATTCTGTACTGCATTAGTACATAACTCTGAACTTCACATAAAGTGTTAGCAAGTTCTCCCCACAGTTTAGTTAGACAAAACAATCCTTTTCCTGCCTGAGAACCAAGGACATCATGGCAGCTTCAGGCCCAAAAAGTGTAAACAACAGTGAATTGAGGAGAGCAAACTGGGAGGATGGGACTTCATAACCTGAAGCTATAATTGGACAATTAACCCCAATATGGAAATGAACCAAAACTTATAAAAGTGTGAAAACTCATGACCAGTCTTTCATCTTAGGCCCATCTTGGGTAGAAGACATGGCCAGGCTCATGTACTGCCCAAGGTGTATCCTTTGAAGGCCTTTTGGTAAATACCTACTTTATTCTTTAACTCTGTCTAGCCTGTGTTCTAGATAGCCTCTCCAGGCATCACAAGGACAGTGGAGACAGCTGGGGGTCGGTGTCTCCCCCAGGTAACAAGTGACAGGACAAGAGGAAACAGCCTCAGGGTTGTGCCAGGGGAGGTTTAAGTTGGATACGAGCGAGAATTGTTGTCAAGGGTTAACAAGCCCTGGGGCAGTGGTAGAATCAGCTGGGGTGATGTAAAAGCTGTGTGTATGTGGCATTTGGAGTCGTGTTTCCCTGGTGCCCAGCGATAAGACGAGGAGCGAAGGCTATAAACTAAAACCCCAGAAGTTTCACCTCAACACGAGGAAGAACTTCTTTGAGGATGGCAGGGCACTGGGACAGGCTGCTCAGGGACCTCAGGAAGGATGTGGAGTCTCCCTCCCCACCTGGATCCTGTGCCACCTGCTCCATGTGGGTTGAACTGAACGATCTCCAGAGCTCCCTTCCAACCCGAACGCTCCCGTGGTTCTGTGGCCGACGGGCTGGGCAGGGCTGGGGACTCGCTGCTCTCAACGAAATGATTCCGGGAGCCATCCCATCCCGGACAGCCCGAGCTCCCTTCCGCGCCACCGTGNCCGGCTGCGGCCCCGGCAGGCCGGCAGGGAGGGCTGGAGGAGGGATGAGCGCGGAGCAGGATCCCTGGGGCTGGGGGCGGGATCCCTGGGGCTGGGAGCGGGATCCCTGGGGCTGGGGGCAGGCAGGGAGCCCGTGTGGCACGCCCGGCCGCTCGGCTGTGCCACACGCGCGTACGCCGGGAGCGGTGTGCAAGGGAGCNGAACGCTCCCGTGGTTCTGTGGCCGACGGGCTGGGCAGGGCTGGGGACTCGCTGCTCTCAACGAAATGATTCCGGGAGCCATCCCATCCCGGACAGCCCGAGCTCCCTTCCGCGCCACCGTGTCCAGCCCCGACCGCCCCCGCACCCCGGCCGCCCCTCCGGGCCCGGGGCGGGCGCTCGGCGAGCGCAGCCCAGTGGGCGGGGGGGAC
>VZRH01004861.1:109402-148910 GCA_013397555.1 Urocynchramus pylzowi
TGTACGACATCAGCCGCTTCTGCCGGAGACACCCGGGGGGCTCCCGGGTCATCAGCCACTACGCCGGGCAGGACGCCACGGTGAGCGGCCGGCTGCGGCCCCGGCAGGCCGGCAGGGAGGGCGGGAGGAGGGATGAGCGCGGAGCAGGATCCCGGGGGCTGGGGGCGGGATCCCTGGGGCTGGGAGCGGGATCCCTGGGGCTGGGGGCAGGCAGGGAGCCCGTGTGGCACGCCCGGCCGCTCGGCTGTGCCACACGCGCGTACGCCGGGAGCGGTGTGCAAGGGAGCGCAAAGCGCGCACGCTCCGCCGGGAATTGTTTGGGTTTGTTCTTCCAAGGAAGCGTTGCTGAAGGAATGAGTGAAAAACCGCGGCCGGGAAGAAAAAAAAAATCAAAATCAACAAATCCCCTCAGTGATTTTTGCGCACATAAGGTGCTGCCAGCCGTGCGGCACACGCGGGGCCAGAGTTGTCGCTTGCAACGCGGGTGCCTTCGCCCTCCTCCAACTTGGCGAACCCGAGAGATGGCACTAGAGCAGAATATCACTGAAAGTCGTATTTCAGTCACGAAAAAGGAATGAATCATTCGTGTCTGAGTGCCAGCAGCTGTTGTAGAGTGGAGTAAATGCTGCTGGAGTTGGGTGTGGGATTGCTTTGCCAGTGGTGTTTCCTTCCTTTGTCTGCTTGTGCCTTTTCCATTAATTTCTCCAAGTGTGCGTGTTTGGACCCAAGGGTGGATATGGGGTGGGAATCTACCTCTAGGATGGTGCTGATGGACTGTGTTTCAGCCAGGCTGAAACTTGAGATCTCCACGTGAAGATCCCATGGTAGAAATATCGTTTAGAGCCAAAAATAACAAGTGAATTTGCAACATTTCGTGAGGGCAGGGTGCACATGTGCATTTTCAAAGCCCTGCCTCTGGCACAGGTTGCCCAGAGAAGTGGTGGAGCCCCATCCCTGGAAATGTTCCAGGCCTTGCTGGGTGGAGCTTGGAGCAACCTGCAAGGTGTCCGTGGCGGGGAGGAATAAGATGAGCTCTGAAGGGCCTTTCTCACCTGAACATTCTGAGTTTCTGTGAGCAGAAAAGGGTCAGCCCATGGAGTGAGCAGGGCTGCGTGGTGGGATTGCAGCCAGCTGCATTCTTTAGGTGATGGTGACGATATCAGTGCCACTGCCGGCTGCAGTTGAACTGCTGACCACTCAGAAACCCCTGCCAAGTTTTATTTCCCAGTGGTTTTGCCCCTGGGGATCAAAAGAACAAGACTCCACTGTTGTAGACGCCACAAAACCAGGAAAAAATGGGAAGTAAAGGAGGAAGTCCTCTGGTTCGCTGTTCTGATCTCTAGAAGGTGCAGTCAGCCGTCCCCTAACCCCCAGCTGGGATTGCACTCCAGGTTTTACAGCCTCCATGGAAAGGATTGGTCTAAATGTGTGGTACCATCCTCCCCTGCTCTGCCCACATACTCCTCCCCATTCCCCCCCACTTTTCTAATGAGAAAATGCAAATGTTGGTTCCCCTCTCTTTTTCCCTCTTTTATTCAGTGACCCTGAGCAGGGAGGATGCTACAGCTGACCTAGAGCTGGCAACACCATCCAGTTTTTTTAACCCCTTTCCTCACTAGAGATCTTTTAAAAGCACATCTTATTTTAAAAGCACACAATGATGGCCTAGTAATTATAGTGATAATTAATGCATGGTGCAGGAATCTTACAAAGTGATGCCCAGCAAGCAAATATTGTCCCACAAAATTAAAAAACCCCACATCCTTAGGTTGAGGGAGATTGTAAAAATATGCTAATTTGGGCATCAGGAGAGAAATGTCAAAAAGGAGGTAAATGGGAGATCAGGAATTAGATGCCAAAGTGCCATGTGTGCCTACAGGGTTTGTAATTTAAATATAGGGACAGAATCTGTAGTGATAATAGCCACTAGTGGGTTTTTTTTCACCTGGTTGCCATGGAGATTGACACCACATTTAAATAATCACAGTAACTAGTTTCCCCAACAGGAATCTTTTGAATGGTCTAGCATATCATGGAATAGATTTCTTTTGCTGCCACCTGAATGATGGTTTTTCTTCATCCTGTTCCTCTG
This sequence comes from Urocynchramus pylzowi, assembly GCA_013397555.1. Taxonomy (NCBI): domain Eukaryota; kingdom Metazoa; phylum Chordata; class Aves; order Passeriformes; family Fringillidae; genus Urocynchramus; species Urocynchramus pylzowi. The sequence continues at coordinate 111,495 of VZRH01004861.1, forward strand.
TCTGCATTTCAGGATCCTTTCATTGCTTTTCATCTTGACAAGGCACTGGTAAAGAAGTACATGAACCCTCTCCTGATTGGGGAGCTGGCACCAGATCAGCCCAGCTTTGAGCCCAGCAAGAACGTGAGTGTCATAAAAACGTGGTTCTGGGGTTGAAGTTGTACTGTTTAACTTTTCTGAGTGGCAGGCAGAGCTCCCTGTACATAAGATCATAGGATCTCCTGGAATCACTGTTGGCTGAAGCTTCATTTCACATCATTATTTGTAGTTTTAGCAAAGATTTGTCTCCAGGTGACCCTCAGCTTTCCCCCTTTTCATCCCTGAGAGGGAAAACTATGCTCCTATTGATGTTCCTGAGGCATTTTCTGACCAGTGGATGCTTTTGGGTCTCCCCCCAGAAAAAGCTGGTGGAAGATTTTCGTGACCTCCGTGCCACCGTGGAGAGGATGGGGCTTCTCCAGCCCAACCACACCTTTTTTATCCTCTGTCTCTGCCACATCTTGATGCTGGATGTTGCAGCCTGGCTCATCATCTGGTATTTTGGAGCATCCTTGGTGCCTTTCCTCTTCTCTGCTGTGCTTCTGGGCACTGTCCAGGTGAGCAACTACACAAAATAAGCCCCAAAAAGCCAAATTTGGGACTTAAGTGCTTGTTGCCATAAGCAGGGGACAGATCTTATCATCATGGACTTCCCCAAATCCCGCTTCTCTCTGGATTCTACCAAAAGGCAAAACTACATGTGCTGCTGTGGTAGAGCAGGCTTTTCCTTGCTTTTTCCTGCCCATATTCCATCAAAGCCTTCCTTATTCCAGCCTTCCCCACATGATGAAAGCCGTGTCCTGCTCCTGGGCTCCACGGTGCCAGAACTCTGAGGCAGTGTGCAGGGGCCAAGCCACTGTGTTCCCATGGGAACTTGCAGGAGTTAGAGGAGAGGGCAGAGCAGCTCTCAAAGCCCCAGCTCTTCCTCCCGTGGCCAGCTGATCCCCTTGGAATTACAAGTACTTGGAGGAGGCAGCAGCAAGCTGCTCCTTAAAGGAGACTTTGTTGCCGATTTCAGAGCAGTTTTGTGAGGAAATAAATGCTGGTTTTCAGCTCTGTGGCTGTTTATTTCCCATGACTTTTTTTCCCTTCCTCATGGAAACAGCTGTCCAGGACTAAAAGTCATTAGGCAGAGTCTGGAGTGCACTGGTGTGTAGTGAAAAAGGAGAGTTGGGATTGGGCCCTGGCAGTGGAAGCGCTTTTGCTATCCAGGGATACGTTGTGAGGAGCGTGGGAGTGGGAGAAAAAAGCCCTTTTCAGACACAGACTCTCCTGACAGTTCTTTTTCCCCAGCAGCACTGTTGTTTTCTTAATTCCAGGCCCAGGCTGGGTGGCTCCAGCATGATTTTGGACACCTGTCAGTCTTCAGCAAGTCCAGGTGGAACCACTGGGTGCACAAGTTCGTCATCGGCCACCTCAAGGTGAGCACTGGGTGTGGGGCGGGGCTGCCAGAGCCCTGCTCTGCAGCTGGAACCAATCCCAGGATAAGGACAGACCTGAGGGCAGAAGATCCACCTTCTTTAGGTGGAGCTTTCTTCTCATGCATTCCCACAGGGAGCCCCGGCCAGCTGGTGGAATCACCTCCACTTCCAGCACCATGCCAAACCCAACTGCTTCCGGAAGGATCCTGATGTCAACATGCACCCCTTGTTTTTTGCTTTGGGGAAAACCCTCTCTGTGGAGGTGAGACCTGAGGGAAGCTGGGAGGTGACAGCAGTAGGATTTAAATTTGGGAAGCTGCAGAGAGCTTGGAGACTGGACACTAATTAGTTTGATTTTATATAGTGCTACTATGCCTTCCACTAGTCCCTAATATTCCTCAGTAATATCCCAGCAATTCTGAGATCTTTATATTCTTAAACTTCACTCAGAGTTATTTTTGCAGTGTCAGATGATAAGAATGAAATATTTGCCATGATTACAAGTTCCTATTTCCCTTGATGAGAGAATTTCAGTTTTATGAAGGATCAGAATTACAAGTTGTTCTCTTTTGCCAAGATTAGTGTGACTAATTGTAGTGATCTGGGGATGGAAGCAGCAGATGACAAGCCAGGGCTGTCTGGAACTTTTACAATTCCTGATCAAAGAAGCTATTTTGGTGGTGTCAGCCTGGCAGTGGGTGTCACAGTGGTTCCCATCTGGAGTCCAGCTCTATTTCTGGTACAGCTCTGCAGTTAAATTTGCTGTCCTTTAAAAAAAAAAAAGCTGTAAATTCATAGTGTCACTTTAAATGCTCTGATTTGTGTTGAAATTAAGGGATGGGCTATTGGGAATTAATTTGAACATGTACAGGGATATCATGGCATTCCTTAAGGAAGCCAGTGGCTTGATCTGTTATGTTTGTACAGCAAACATTGAAAAATGAGCAGCCTTAGAGGGAAGATAATCTGTTCACCTTCATTCCTGGGGACACAGTTTCATGCCAGTTTCATGCCACAGTTTTTTTAGATACTCACTTCTCTGTTTTCCAGACTAATTGCAAGGAGATGGGAGTTCCACACACTGCCATCTTCATCAATAGTATCATAACAGTACCATAGCTTGGGGTTTTTTTAATTCTGAAGCCCTGCTTTGTCAGCAAACTGTTTGTGTGGGTTTCTATTTCAGCATTTTTAGGCAGCTTCTGCCCTCTGTAGGGACAGGGCTTCCTGTGCAGGTTGCTGTGTGTGTGCAAGGCACTGCCCAGCCCCTTCTGCACCCAGGGCAGGGTAAAAACTCATCCAGGCCGAGGTTCCAGGGGATGGTGGATGCTGGTTTGGTTGGAGAGGACATCTGGAAGTTTAGGAGTGTGTGCACAGGTGTCTTCATGGCCTGAGTAATTTGTGTATTTTAACAGCTTGGTGTGCAAAAGAAGAAATTCATGCCTTACAACCACCAGCACAAGTACTTCTTCATCAGTGAGTAACCTCCCCCTCTGCAGTTCCATGGCCAGCAGTCATGCTGCCAACATGCCCCTTGTTTTCCTGTTCCACCCCATGCTGTTGGGATAATTCATGGCTCTGTTTGTCCCTCCAGTCGGTCCCCCAGCGCTGGTGCCCCTTTATTTCCAGTGGTACATCTTCTACTTCGCCGTGCAGCGGAAGCAGTGGGTGGTGAGTCAGCTCCACGGGGGCCCGGGGGGGCTTCTCCTGGGTTTAAGGATGAATTCCAGTGCCAGGTTTACTGGGAGTTGTGTGTGTCTGCAGCAGAGGGTGTGGGTATGGATTTGGGAATGGTGTTTGCCAAAGGGGGATCTTCTACAGCCTTTCTTTGTGAAGGATCCTGTGGGTAACAAAAGATGTTCTCTGGTGTTCTGGGTTTTGGTTTTTTCACTGCTTGGTTACTCTTTAGATCCAGAGGGAAATGTGGTGCTTTAGAGCATGTTCTGTCTGGTGTTTGCCCTCTGCTGGGCTCATGGAACCAGGATAATTCCTGAGCACAGGGAATGGCTGGTTGCTTTGTTATGGAGCTGGGGAGGAAAAATTGATCAGTAGAAGATGTTATGGGAGGTTTTAAAGGGAGTGATGGTAAATTCAGAAGCCAGAAATTCTTCCTTCTAATGGAGTTTTCTCTGTCCCCTGTACTACAGGACCTGGCCTGGATGCTGTCCTTCTACATCCGATTCTATCTCACCTACTTGCCCTTCCTGGGTGTGAAGGGTACCCTGGGGCTCCACCTGTTAGTCAGGTACCACCCAACTTACAATTCCAACATTTTCTCTGCCCAGTTTGTATCAATCCTTTGTGTCAGCTTTTCTCAAGCCCACTAGTTATTTTTCTCATCACTCCCTGTTCTCTCTCCTGATCCTTTTGTGGGACAGGGGTGGTTTCCTACCAGGCTGCAGGAGGTGGAAGGTGGGTGTAGGTCTGATCTGTTTGGGTTTCTGGTGTTCATTTTGTCAGGCAACAACCAGCTGGTGTGTGCACAAGTGTTTTGTACTGACTTGTCACATCATGGGTGTGTGATCTGTGATGGTTTTTTGGTTTTGCACAGGTTTATTGAAAGCAACTGGTTTGTCTGGGTCACACAAATGAATCACATCCCCATGCACATTGATTATGATAAGAATGTGGACTGGTTCTCTACCCAGGTGAGACCTTATTTATGGAGATCTGTGTCAGTTCTGGGTGTGTAAAGTCCATCTATCTCAGCCTGGCCACCTCGTGTTGGCTGGAAATAACTCCTGGAGCTGTTGTGTCCAGCCAGAATTCCTGTGGGGATGAGAAACCTGTGTTTGAGATGGGGCATTGCTAAAATAATACTTGAAACAGGACTTTTTTTTTTTCTTTCAGCTTCAGGCAACCTGCAATGTTCATCAGTCCTTGTTCAATGACTGGTTCAGTGGCCACCTGAACTTCCAGATCGAGCACCAGTGAGTGGAAACAGGGGATGGAAATAGTTCCAAGGAGTGCTAGTTACACCAGGGCTGAAGAGCCTCCAAGGTCCCTCTGTCATCTGAGACAGGAACAAAAGATAATGTGGATTAATTTTGTGCTCTTTGTGTGGGTGCGGAACAGGAACTCCAAAAAGAAAATTTCTGGAGCACCAGTGAGCACCAGCACCACTTAGATCTAAGCTGCATGGCACAGGGGGGAGAATTCCCAGCACAGACTGAAGGGATATGAGAGGGACCATTGCAGAGCACCCTTGGCTTTGGCACAAGGGGAGCTCGGGGCACTTCCAGAATTAGGCACAGCAGCGAGGCCAGGATTCCATGTGGTGGTGAGGCATGCCATTGAATCAGCACCTCCTTTTCCCCCAGCCTTTTCCCTACAATGCCACGGCACAACTACTGGAAGGTGGCCCCTCTGGTGAAGTCCCTGTGTGCCAAGCATGGCATTGAGTACCAGTGCAAGCCTCTGCTCACGGCCTTTGCAGACATCGTGCAGTGAGTATTGACCTGCTGTGCTCCCAAGCCAGGGGTTGTCAGTGCTGTGGAGTGAAAAGGGGAGGGACATGGACAGGGAGGGGCAGCCTCTAAAGGTCCCTTCTGACCCAGATCACTTCATGATCTCCTTTGCTTTGTCTGTAGAATTCTCCCCACGAGGCTCTGGATGGAACATGGGGTTCATTCCCTTGTTTCTCTCTTGGCAGCTCTTTGAAAGATTCAGGGGAGCTCTGGCTCGATGCTTATCTACATAAGTAAGCAGCAGTGGATCCCTGCAGAGGAATTCCCCAGCCTTGCTGCCTCCTGTGGTGGTCACCCTGAAGATCTTGCACTGAGGAGAGCTGACTAAGCCAGATTTGGGGAGGTGGTGCTGCTTAATTCCATGGATGAATGTAATTAATATGATTTTTCCTTTTTTTGGTTTTTTTTTTGTTGTATTTTTTTTTGTTTTGTTTTGTTTTTTTGGTTGTTTTGTTTTGTTTTGTAATATGTGCTCTTAATTTTTTCTTGTGCTTCTTTCATTCCTCTTCTCTGGTGCTGAGTTCTGGGGAGAAGCTGGATGGAGGAGGTTGTGTCCCACTGAGCTGGGTGTAGCTTTGGGACTGGGAACAGATTCCTTTCCATCTGCTTATCCTTCATTTGCTGAGTATATAGGAGGGAAGCTTCTTATCTAACATAGGCTTTTTGCTGTGGCTCTCATTGTGAGTGTAGTAAGAAAGTTGGGACAGCATGAAATCAAGGAATGTGGGAATTAGGGAAATGTGGAAGCTGTAAGGAACTGGATAGGTTCAGTATTTTCAAATCCCTGTTTGTAATAGGGAGCTCCCAGACCAATTTGTATATGTGGATGGGGTGGTGAGGTGCAGGCAGCAGTTCTCTAGGAATAGTAACTTTTTCCATGTGGAATTTTTTTCCATGTGCCATATTCTGTGGGAATGCTGCCCTCCACATCTCTGGAAGCCTCTGGGTCATTTGGCCACTGGTGACGTTCTCTGGGGGATCTGCAAGGGGTTTCCACCGTGCCAGAGTTTGGAGTGTTATGAAGCCATTACTGAGTCAGAAGAGAGAGAAACTTGTCCCATCCATACCCAGGATCCCTGCAGGAGTGACTGAGGAAGCAAAAGCATTCCAGACCAGGCTGGACAAGGCTTGGAGCAGCCTGGTTTAGTGGAACACAATAAACCATGGCAGGGGATGGAATGAGCTGAGCTTTAAGGTCTCTTCCAACCCAAACCATTCTACAGTGATTCTGTGTGAAGGGTGATCATAATCACTCTGTGATTGCCTGAAGCTTTGGGCTTTTTTGGACCTCTGAGTGATTTGTTAAAGGGGGAGAATCCCTGCCTCCTGGCCCATAGAGAGTGAGGCATTCCTGCCTGATTTTTTCAGCAGACAAATTTAAGCAAGTTAGAAAGATGGTGGGGGTCAGGCTACTGTTTAAAAGGGTTTATCTTTTCATTCAGCTGCATATCCACAGGCACACCTCAGCCAAAACATTGCTGGTCTCCCTCTCTTGGATGATGTGCCTTTCAAACACACCCCAATCCTGTGGGATTTACTGAACAGTCTTATTGCCTTTCCTGGGGCCTTTTAATTTACTGCCCCAATGTTACAGATGTCAAACGAGGATGTGGCACCTGCCACATCACTGAGGAAGATGCTCCATCACCCTGGTCCCCCAGGGACTGGTGGATTAGAATCCAAGAGGGATGGGTTGATTTGAAGAATTTTTTCCCAATCAACATCCAAAATGAGGATGAGGGGTTGATGGAATGGAAGAAATAGATCTTCTCAGGCCAAGAGTGTTGTTAAGCACAGGATAAAATTGTAATGGGAATAATAATACAATCATACATATATAATAGATATAATATTGTTATTGTTATAATATAATAATATATTGTTATATAATAACAATACATCATACAATCAAATACCTGCTGATTAAGACCATAAAGGAAGTGGGCCTTAGTCATTGTTTTACCTTGGTTTTTTCCTGCTCCATTTCTTTCCCTCATATTACAACTGTGGATGGAGGAAAGTCTATTAATAAAATTTCTTATCTTACCAATTTGTGCTGTCATCAGAGTAAAATACATCTGTGCAAGAGTCTTCCCACTGTAAAAGGTGGAACAAATGGCTGTCCACAGCTACAGAGAGAGAACTGTCATAAACCTCTTTCTCCAGAACATGCTTCTCCTGTGTTTTCTCAGCCACAGTAAAGAGGGAACGTCCACCATACAATAAACCAAATGCCTGGATAACCAGGAAAAATAACACAGATGAGCAGATTCACAGTCCTGAAGGGTAAGACTGAAAGGGGACCTGACTCAGCATAACCAGATATGAATGTGCTGAGTTTCCTGGAAGTTTTCCAGGCTCAAGAAGAGTTCTCCAGAGAATTTTCCAGGCTCAAGAAATACACTGAATTACACGACCTTGGAAGAACACCAGCCCCAACTTTGCCATCTAGTGGAAACCTTTTGGCCTTAAAAATGGAACTTGAACAATGTGGAATAGCCACAGGGTGGCAGTCAGGCATCAGAAGGGGAGGAGGACATCCCAGAGGATCAGAAGGGAAGGAGCAGATCATGAGAGAGACTTGGCAAGGGCATAGGGTGACAGGACAAGGGGGGATGGCTTCAAACTGAAAGAAGGGAGGTTTAGATGGGATATTGGGAAGAAATTCTTCCCTGTGAGGGTGGTAAGGCCCTGGCACAGGTTGCCCAGGGAAGCTGTGGCTGTCCCTGGATCCCTGGAAGTGTCCAAGGCAGGGTTGAACTGGGCTTGGAACAATCTGAGATAGTGGAAGGTGTCCTTGCTCATGGCAGGGAGAAGAGGATATTGTTCCTGAAGATGTCAGGGGTTCATAAGGCTTTGAAGATTATCCAGTTAAGTGGGATATTGTTGGACAAAGAGGTGGCTCCAACCTGGAATAAATCACTTTTTTCAAATCAGGGAGGAATATCTTCAGCAATGGAGCAACTGGAATTATAAAAATATCAGGGTGATGTTCATACAGTTAAGGGTGATGAGGCAACTGAAAGAGGAAAATGCTGTAGTTTTCCACTTGCCAGCCCACTCATCTGGACTTGTTCATGGTGCAGATTTGCAGTGCTTGCCCAACTTGTGGATGTGTTTGCATCCATTATCCCAAATTCCTGAAGAGGGGAATGGTGCTTTTTATGGAATTTTCCCCACCTTTAGAAAAGTAGGGGAAATCAAGCTGATTGTAGATCCCACAGGATGGATGATGAATGCAGCTGAGTCGCTCATAAACAGGAGGATTTGCTGCTTCCCAAGGTTCTTTTACAAGGAATATAAAGAGATTTCTTAACAGGTCAGGTGTAAAGGACAAGTGCAGTAATGCAACACTGCTCATGGGTGGGAAAGGAAGAGGATTACACTGGAAGAGATTTCTCTGGGATTCGCATCTCCTGCAGGGACTGGTATTAAACATTCAGAAAATGGGGAGGAATTTCCACCAAGAACAGTTTTGAAACAGCAACAAGAAATTATACACCCATGACAGCTTATATGAAATGCTGGTTATGATGTTGCCCCTTAGGCAAAATTTCCAAAGGTCTGATTGATCCATAGTAATCTCCCTTGGCTTTGCTCCCAAGAGCCAGCCTGGCTTTTTGATTTTTGCAGCTCATCATTTAGGCTCTTGTCAGTCTGGTGGTTTTTTTGTGAGAGAATAAAATTGTCGGCGCTCCCTGAGCCAAATACAAGAAGAGGCAGTGACTTGATCAGAAAATGAGAAATTTTAGAGCAGAGAATACTTCAATCTGTCAGTAATAAAGAAATATTCAGCAGCTGAAGTGTAGATCAATACCAGCTCAAGATACAGTGTAAGTGCAAATCTTAGTACCAAGGTTAATTAGCCCAATTAGCAGGAGCAGTGCTAGATTGTCCTCTAAGGGTAATATAAAAATGCAAGAATAACTCAATTTTATAGATGATGATTCCTTGTATAATGTTTGCTTTGACTCAGGAAGAGATCAGGGCAAGCCTGTGGGCAGTATTATCCTAATTAGGTCACCTCCTGCATAATAGACCTTTTCAGATGAGCACTAACCCATCATTTAGCTGCAGACCAAGATAGAATGATAACTTCTTCTGGCAAGAAGGGGTGCCAATGTTCCAACCAGTGAGCCTGAATTCCTTTCCAGGATCATCTCCCAGCCGATTAGGAAAAAGAAACAAGGTGAGGTAAGAAATGCTGGGTGTTGCCCAAGTAAAATAAAAGGTGAGTGGAGATCTGCAATGAGCTCAGGTTTTGACATTTTCTTTGTTTTGTTTCCTCTTCTCCCCTCATCCAAGAGGAAGATCAAAAACATGTGAGTCTAGAAAGCCACAGGTATTTCTGTCTTCAGCAAATATTCCAAAGTTGCCAAAATAAAGGAGTAAGTATAAAATTATGGGACTTAGATCCCTAGCAAAGAGGGGAGAAACAAACTCAGGAGAGAGGAGGGGTGAGGGGCAACCTGTGAGGCAGATTGGGAACAGAAAGAATAGTGAAAAACTACATGGAACTACAAGTAGGATTTGCTACTTGTAGTAGCTTCAGCAATTTAGTAATTGCTAAAGTGTCAAAGGAAAATTAATTTTTGCAAAAGAAGTAGCAAAATATGCAAACTATGTGTGGTCCCCTTGGTGGGCGGGGTAGGATGTAGAAATTTAAGGATGAGGGACATCTCTGAGGCAAAATATTTACATTGTCCTAAGAATATACCCCAAAATATGTGGCTGAGGAAGGACAGAAGCAGATGGTGAAGGCCAGGGAAGGAATTATGGCCAAATAATGGCTGTGCCACGTTTACTGCAGAGGCTGGAAGGCGGCCCAAGGCCCACAGGAAGGCCAGACAGAGGAAGGTGCTCGGAGTGTAGGCCATGGAACCAGTGTGGGTGTTTTAATCCTGGCTTAGGCCACTTTGTTCCTAATTAAGGTTGCACAAACCACATATTAAAACAAACTTTCGAGCATGGGCACCTTTTGTGGAGTTTCTCTTCTGTGGATGCCCAATTTCAGGCAGCCAGAGCACTCAGAAGTTTGTAAGCACTGGGTGCCCTGCACTGAGCACAGAAAATGCAACAAAAATGCTGCCTAGTCTGAAAAAAAACCAATGTGCAACAGTGAGAAAACAAAATGGGTTTGTTACAGGCATTTAACAATTTTGACTTGGATCGTGTTGTGTCTTATTCTTTGTAACAATATAGAGCACTTGGGAGAAGAGAGCTACAGAATTTATAACTTTAGATCAGCTTCATTTAGATCTTAAAGCCACAGAAGAGCCCCTGGGATTCTGACTTTCCTGAAGCTGAAGGATGCAAAGGATTTATTTCATAGGAAATGCAAAAAAAAAATTATACGTTTTTTAATGCCATTTATTGTTCTGTGGGGAGATTTAGATGAGAAGGTTCACAGGGCTTATTATAGAGCCCAATTTTAGCCCTCATTCCAATTAACATCGTGGGGTTTTATTGCTTACTCATAAAATGCAGCTGAAAGCTGGGAGGGAAAGTGTGGCTTTCACAGGTTTTGTTTTTTTTTTTCTCTTTTGCAAAGGGTGTGAAGATGGTTTTCACAGAGAAAAAAAACCCTGTGTTAATTTACTATTGATATCTGGACTAAGGAGTGAAACAAAATTAATAAAAATTTTAAATATCTGAGCAAATTAAACCCCTCAAGGCAGGGTCTTCACTGCAAACTTGACTCTGTCTATAAAAACCCCCTTGGTTTTGCTTTAGGTTTCTCTTTCCATTTCATGGGACACGGTATTCCTGGTAAGTAGCTCCATCTGAGATGTAGGGTGTATTTCATCAACCCAGAATATACTAAAAAAGGGAAAACCTGGTCCTTTTCTCTCCTGACTGACTACCTGACTGATATTGGTGCCTTATAATGTTTTTATCAAAAGCAGTACATTACTAGATTCTTTTTTCCTTTCCAAAACAAAATTTTGCCAGCAGCAAAAGTTTTTTATCACTTGAAAAGATTGCAAAGATCTTTCTGAATGCAGCCTTTTCCTGAATTATGGATTCTCCATTAAGTTTTGTGCTGGAGATAAAATAATTTTAATTATTTCTATTTCCTGGCTGTGTTTGGGAAGAGGCACATCATAGTCACAGAAGAGGGAGTCTTGAAGGACAGTCCATGAAATCCAGGAAGAAAAACAGACTCTGTGCACAGGAATGTATGTGCTGACTGTGGATGGATGCAGGTAATTTCCTTGGAGCCACTGTAGGGCAGAGCATTCCTGAGCCCTCCACAAAGGGCTCAGTATCCTGAAAGCTCCATTCCAGAGTCCCTTGAGGACAAACTCTTCAAAGTAAAGTTATGTTATATAAATTAGGTGGTACCTGCCTCCTGCTGCAGAGACATTTCAGATCATCTCTGCTTTGATCAAAGATGCTGTTCCATGGCTCCAGAGCAGGCAGGACAGGGCAGAGAGACTCAGCTCTGCTTCCAGAGGGAAGTGCAGGTGTACTTGTAGATGCTCATCCAAGGTCACACTTTTCCAGCTTTCTCCACTGTTGACACCTAATTCTGGAGACCTGTTCAACCCACAACTGTCTGTGTTCTGTCTAACAACTCTGGTGAGGCTCTACACTTCATAAAGTAGAGATTCTCCACCTGGTTTTGCCCAGGAGCCCCACCTGGGAGGTGTTCCCACTTGCAAGGCTCCATGAAAATCCTGTAAAAAAGTAAAACAATATTATTTAGAAACTAAATAATAGTTTTATTTAGTTTTATTTAGAAACTAAAGATCCTCTCCAGAAAAGAAGATTTTCTTAGAAACAAGAATCATTAATGCTGGAAAAACCTCTAAAATCATCGAGCACTTCCAAATGTTCTGAGGTATCTCAGTACCAGATTTATTTCTGGACCATTTATCTCCAGTGGATTAAGTGTGAGCAGCAAACATTTACGTGAGAGACAATAAAAGGGCTGAGGCAGCATCTGCCAGCTGAGCAGTCACGTAGTGTCCTTCTGGAAATCTGGGAAACTGTGTCAAGAGCCTCTGCAAGGAGCCTCTGAGTCATGGAAGCAGGGCTGTGGAGCAGCCCTGTGCACGTGTACCAGCTCCCGGGAACGTAGGACACGCTTTTGGGCAGGTGTGTGGGCAGCGATTGCAGAACACCGAGTGTGGTGTAAATTCACTTTAACAGATTTCTCAATAGTTTCTCTGGGTGAGCAGGACTGTGCCTTTCACTATCTGAGCTTTTGGAATCAGTTTGGTTACCTGGATAATATAGACAGAGGCAGCTTCTGCTTTCACACTGGGAAGGGATTTTAATTGAACAGAATATCTGTTTGGGATCTGACGCTAAATAAATTCAGACAATAAATATTTATACACACTGTTAATACAGAGGACAATCATCTTACAGTTCCCAAACTTAATTCCACCAGTTTGGTGGATGCTGGCACCCACAGTGTTAACAGTGAAAGTCACATCTGCTGGCTGTGGGTATAGACAGAGACATTCCATATTTGTTCACTTCAATTTGTTCACATTCCTGGCTCTTTGTCCTGCATCTCCTCGTACACCGAAACCAAACCCCACATTTTTATCTCCTCCTTTTCAAGTAGCTGCTACATGTACAAGTCTAAATATAAGGCCATGGGAAGGGTTTTTTGTACTTTCAGCCAGCTATGGAGTAACTTGATATTTTCACATGTGCACAAAACCCCACATCTGCAGGAAATTGCGCAAACTGTTGCATATTTTATTGCCACCACCTCAAGTACTGAACATTGATTTAGGTAAGACTCTGCACATGTACATAGATCATGAACACATCATTAGCGTGGACACTCTCAGCTTTTATTTAGAGCAAGATAAAGAGTTACAAAATACAATGTGACAGCAGGGTAGAAATTATTCCTCCCATTCTTTTATCACTGTCTTCTGATGAATAGCAGCAGTCGCATTTCTCTTTTACTTTGGGTGGTTCACCAATTGCCACATGTCAGGCACTTTTAAATGGCAGTTTGGGGCTTGACTGATTAATTTGCAAGATGGTACATGATTTGAAGAATTAGAATTGCATAATTTGGAGTTCTGTGTCAGCCAGAAAACTGCCCACTCTGTGCTTGGGAGACAGGGAAAACGCCTCACTCTGCTGAGGTGCCTTGGTCAAGAAAGTAGTTTGGCTTTTTTATCTACCTTTATCTTTCTTTATCTTTCTGTCCTGCCTGAAGTCTTGCAGCTTCACCTGAGTGTTTTGAGTCCTTCTTAGAACTGGGAGGTCACACTGGGAGCTCCACAGTTTTCTTGGAATCCCAGAGTGTGAATTGTCTGGAAAGCTCATTGTCAGGAGAGATAGTTGAGACCTGCAGCTGCCCAGCTTCAGGCAGGCGCGGGGCATCACTGCAGGCCACATCTGGGGTTATAGACCTGAGAAGTTCAGAAACATAAATAGAACATTTGGGGCAAGGGGAAAAGCCAGGATTTAACTCAGTATTGAATTACAGAGGGGTATGATGGAAATAGCCCATCTGTACCACCCCAGACTGTACCACGTCTGCCTGCTGCTTATACCTTCCTCAAAAGCACCCAGGGCTTGGAATTTTGGATTTAAAAAACCCAACCAGGATTAAGACACTGCTAGATCTCAAGTAGGGCAATATTTGATTTATATCACTTAAATTTTTCTGCAAAATTGGTATGAGTTCATAGGAAACTTGGCATTGCCTTGTCACTGCATTTTATTACAGGTGAGAACTCTTTACATCTTTATTGCACAGCAGACCTTCACAATATCAGAGATGCTTAGACTTGGTTTCTGCAGGAGTAGTGTTTAAGTAAAGTTAGTTACATCAACATTGCCTTTAAGCATAGGTTTCTGAATCTTCAGCCAAACTTGATGTTAACAGTTATTGCTGTTACTATTATTATTATTATTATTATTATTATTATTATTATTATTATTATTATTATTATTATTATTATTATTATTTTATCAGTATCATTACTAATGCTATTGCTACTAAATATTTTAATGTTATAGACTCATGAATTAATTACTTGAACAATTAGGTGGTTGCATGGCTCAAGAACATACAGGAAACTCTGAAACCAACTGTATGCAAAACTATATTATCAATATAGAAGGTAAATTAACTGGAAATAAAGAATGCTTTCTTAATGTGTTCTTTCTTTGCTCTGATCTGGTGGTATTTTAATCAATTATTTAGTTAAGAAAGGCACATTAACTTAGCATGCCAGAGTCAAGAAAATTTCAAAGACCAAGAACAACCTGAAGGGTTTGGGTGGCGATGAGGCCATTTAGAGGTAACAGGTGGTCTTCCCAAATTTCTGTCTTTGTTCTTGTTTGTGTTCAGTGAAGCAGTCAGACCTTGCAAAGGCAGCTCAGAAAGGACAAGAAGGAGCAGGGCTTTTCCTCACGGGTGTATCCAAGCGTCTGGAAGAGGAGGGAACTTGGGATGGGTGTGTTTGGGTGAGGAGAGCCAACCAGCCCTTGGAAGCGCAGGGAGTGGCTTGGAGTGGGGCTGTATAACGGGCAGGCCAGGATGGGCCACCCTCAGCCTGGACACGGAGCTGGCACTGGAGAATCCCAGCACGGATGGCTCCACAGACTGGTCCCAGCGAGAACGGGACGGGACCCGTTCCAGCCTTTCCACAGCTTTTCACCTGGGAAGAGATCAGGATCCACAACGGCCGTGGGCAAGGCCAGGAGCAGTGGCTGGTGGTTGACAGGAAGGTTTATGATGTTAGCCAGTTCTCCAAGAGACATCCCGGGGGCAGCCGGGTTATCAGCCACTATGCCGGGCAGGATGCCACGGTAAGAGCTGGGAAAGCGGCAGAGGAAGGTGGTTCCAGTGGCAGGGAAGAAGGACGTGGTGGGGAATCCTGTCTGGTGGTGGTCATCGCTGTGCTTGGTCAGCGAGCGGACTGAGAAAGCAGCCTGATGACCTTGGGCTGCAGGACATAAGGAAAAGTCCTACAAATATATTTGATCACAGATCTTCCAGGGATTCCTGCAAAAATCTTTGATCTAGAGGATTTATCTAAAGTCATTTGGTGCTTTTTGGCAGGAGTAATAAATTCTAAGCAGATCTCCCAGACTATGCTGAAAGGAGATGCTGAATTTCTGAATAGGCAGAAATCTGAGCATTGGAAACATGGGCATAGACTTGTGATGTGGGAGATTTAATTCTTGTCACGACAAGACTTTCTGACTTGAAGAAAGTTGCTTAGCCTGTCTTAATTCCTCATGTTTCAGCGTGTGGAATGGGATAGCACTTCTAACTCCCGGCCCAAAATGGACCAGATCACTTTTCACATTTCATCCCTTGCACCCTGCTTGAAACTGGGGCAAAAAAAAATACTTGGTGATCTCAGAGGAAGAAAAAGGAGAGGTTTGAATCTTGTTTGGTTTCTCCCAAGTTCACTGACCTTCAGAGCATAGACCAGCCCAGAGAACCTGGTGCTATCTCCTGCTCTTTCTGCCACTGGAGTTTTACAGAAGGAGTCAAGGAATGCAGAATGCATGGAATGGTTTGTCCCCAAGCTATGTCCTCCCAGCTCCTGCAAGGACCTGCAATTTACATCATTGTATTTATAGACACCCAGGGGCTTTAACCACAGTGAATGGGTTTAAAAAATGACCTTTGATCTTACTTGCTTTTATTGTAGCAATAATTACAATCAGATTTTACTTGATCTTAAAGGTATTTTCAGAACTCTAGGTATACAATATCCCTTTGAAGACAGGACCACAACCAGTAGCCAAAATTGTGGGTTCAATGTGGATTTGTGTTGCATCCTAACAACACTTTGTGTCTTGCCCTTGCTAATCCTAGTCATTCTTTTTGCTTTTAAAGTGCTGCTTGTTCATATATTCTAATAAATCCACATAGAAAAGCAGAACTGGAAGGTCTCTCAAACAATTACTGGTGCAGGACTTTACCTAAAACCAGGATCCAGGATTTTTTTTGCAACAACTCTTGACTGGTCTAGAGTTCATAATAATCTATACATAGTGAGAATTTTCTTCCTCTGTGGGGATTATTTTGAAAATACAAGGCAAGACCATTGCAGAGCATTTAATTGATGTCAAATGTTATGAGTTATGTGCGTTGTAGGTGATAGTTCTTAAAGTTAATCTCTAACGTTACTCTTAAAGTTGGTAAGATGCTAATCAGGGCCTAAGACCAGGGAGGAGAAAGAACAGGCAGGGCTGAGAGGCTTTCAGTGATAAGAATCTGTGATACTGATCTCATGGATAGGAGTTTCTGCTTGAAAGGATTCTGGTTCCTGTTTCCAAACTGCATTATAGATACTTATGGATTAAACCAGAATTCCTGGCAAGATGGAGGGATAGAAAAATGTATAAAGACATTTTATACATAAAATGTCATTTTATAAAGACATTTTATACTGGAGGATGAGGGGCACAAAATCTCAATGGAAAGATTTCCCTAGTCCTCTTGGTCTGGACAGAGCTGCTCATTTGTCACTGTGACAAAGGGTCACTAGATGTCTGTAGAAAAGCTCAAATGTCCAAAAAGTCACCCTGTTCTGACTTTTTCTAGACTACAGTACTCAGAGAGAGACTGTCTCCAGCCAAGAGGCTCCAAGGAAGTCCTCTGTCCTCTTCCAGGGATTTGATCCTGACCAGACCTGTGCAGACTATTTGGGTTGTGCTCATCCCTGCTGATTTTCAGAGCCAAAATCAGCAAAACCAGACTGTTCAAAATGAGGATTTTGTTCTATCTGCTCTTTCTGCAAGGAAAAAGGGTATGGCCAGCCTCTTTACCTTTCTTCTGGAAAATCCACTGAGGACACGAGCTAAAGAAGAGTATTGATTTATCTGGAATCTCATCCTTTATTCCTTTGTTTATATTTGATTTGAAACTGTGATTTGGAATGGTTCTTGGACAGGCACTTTTGTGTCATTAGTATTGCCACGTCCCCAAAACATCAATCTGTTCTGGAAATTGGGAGGGAACTGTAAGAGACACCCAGTTTGTGCTGCTGAATATGAGGCTTCAGCATCTATTTTGTATGGCCTTAGTGTTGCACAGACAGGGTTTCAAAGCCTCATCCCAAGCATGGCAGAGACACACCTCATTCCCTGCTCCTGGGTCCCATCCATAGGGCAGGGCTGCTGGCTGGAGCCTTCTAGGGACAGACTGTGCTGAAACAAGCAGATGAAGGAACAGGTTTCCCTCTGCAAAGGGTTTTTCATCAAACCCTTTCATGTTTATTACCAGCCTCGCCCAGGGGCTTTTATGAAATCTGGGTGCTTGAAACTCCTCCCGCTTCCTTGGGCCAAGCTCCAGTCGATGGGAAAGAGTGACAGGAGAGACAAAAATGGACAAGAGGAGCAGGATTTTGTGTTATAATCCAGACCTGGGGAATGAGAGGCTCAGCTCTGCTGTTCGGTCACGTGCCCTCTCTCACTCCCTCCCTTTGTGTTCCTCAGGATGCCTTTGTGGCATTCCACAACGACAAGTCCCTGGTGAAAAAGTACCTGAAATCTCTGCTGATTGGGGAGCTGGCACCTGATCAACCCAGCTTTGAGTCTAATAAAAAGGTGAGTGCCCTAGATTCCAGTGGTGGGAATGGCTCAGGGCTCAGCATGGAAGGAGAAGGAAAACAGGAGAGGTAGCAGGAATGGCCTCTGAGGGAGCACGCCTGATGCTGTGGGTAGTGATGGGCAGGCATGGAAATATGACTGTCCCAGCATCACTAAATCCACCCCTGGGAGCAAAGAGTGAGCTCCAGAGCCCCAAATCATGCTCTGTTCTCCTCGCTGGGATGTCTCAGAATCAAAGCTTAGTCTGTTGACTTCATGCTTGTTTTGGCACAGAGCCCCTGCTGACAGAACATCTCTTCCAACTTCTGCGGCTGTTTTGGGGTTCCTGGCTCTGCTCTATGACATTTTCAAACTAAATAGTGCATTAATATTCACTTTACCCACAGAAATCCCTTTTCTTCACCCACAGAAATCCCTCTTGGAGGATTTTCGTGAGCTGCGCTGCACCATTGAGAAGATGGGACTTCTGAGGCCCAATTACTTCTTCTTCTTCCTGATTTTCCTTCACCTCCTGGTGCTGGATGCTGCGTCCTGGCTCGTGCTCTGGTACTTCGGCGTATCCCTAGTGCCTTTCCTGGCTGGCATGGTGTTCTTCACCACTGCCCAGGTAAACTGCTGACGGGTGCTCAGTGCTGCAGACGCCCTTGGCTCTTCCAGGTGGAGAGGATAAATGGAATTCTCCATTCAGACATTGCCTCTCCTTAGATCCCATTATCTGGCTGAAGATGACAAGCACATTCTACGTCACAATTTTTGTTGCCTGCAGCAGATCTCGTTTTGCTGACAGGCTGCTCACTCTGGGATTGGGTTCTTGTGGGGTTCTTGTGGAACTGGCTCTTTCACAAGATGGGATGAGCTGATTTAATCACTTACCCCAGCAAAAAGAAGGAATATTTCATTCTCACCTGCACTTTTGGCTCTGTCAGATGGCTCTGGTATTTTTTGGTCCTTTATGAGTCCCCTCTAGCCCTGAATAGTTTTCTACTGGATTAATAAATTCAGCCATATAAGCAAAGGATCCATTTCAGTGTGGGTGTAGGGAAGGAAGGAATGGGGATTTGTGGCACTTAATGGGAGAAATTGAAGGGTGTGGTGGAGTGAGGAAAACAAGATTTTCTTATTAGTACTGAATGCCTAAGTTTCCTCAGATTCCCCTGAAGCAGGTGCAAATGAGCTAATTTAATTAATTAATCTGTTTTAATTGCCTAATATCTGCTAAGGAAGATATCCCTCAAAGAGCAGTTTTGTATTTCCATGAAAATATGGAATGCAGTGAAGCCACAGACTTGCTGTGGCTGGTTACTTGGAAATTAATTATTCATGATGGTAGCAACAGAATTCCAAGCTGTGACAGTGAAGTTAATTGCAGTGATGCTTCACTGCTTTCCCTGTAATATTCCAGACGAAACTAATATCTGAAATTGAGCAGCTCTAGTGGACAGTGGCCTGGATGGAAGTTCCCAGCCCTGTGAGTGTCTCTTGACACATCAGGAGGAGGATGAAACTCACACTATGAAGTTACAGAGACTCACAAGGCAAATTATTGCAATAAAGCAGTTCTCTTTCCTCAGTGATCCTTTTGTCTCCCAGATCCAGATGGGCTGGTTCCAGCACGATCTGGGGCACTGCTCTGTCTTCAGGAAGCCCAGGTGGAATCATCTCCTGCAGATCGTGGTGATAAACATGCTGAAGGTAGTGGTGGGAATGTTCTCTGGGGCTGATGGGGACTAAGCAATGGATAGGAGTGTCCTAAATCCAGGCAAGGTCTCCTGTGAGGGAATTGCAGTAAATAGAGATGGGATCCTTGATATTGCTCCAGTTTGAATCTTGGTGTTGCCCTTTCCCCACGCAGGGGCTGCCTGCCAGCTGGTGGAACCACCTGCACAATCAGCACCACGCCAAGCCCAACTGCTTCCGCAAGGACCCGGACCTCAACATGCACCCTCTGCTCTTCAGCCTCGGAAAGACCCTCTCCACTGAGGTCTGCAAAAGCAGATTTAGTGACAGAAAGCTAGAGTGTGATATGTATCTAATATACAGTAATAACAACCCAGATTGGGCCTTGAAACAAAGTGGTTTTTAAGGTCCCTTCCCACCCAGACTATTCTAGGATTTTATGATAATTCCTGAAGTGTTCCAAGACCTGAGAGTCTCGTGTTATTGCAATGCTGAGGCACCCACTCCTGAGAAGTAAAAGGCTTAAAATCAGTGCTTAAGCAAGAGCAAGCACCTTGAAGGATGAGGTGGTGAGTCAGCCCACTTGCATTAGAGTGTTAGTGAGTCAGATGTTCCCTCTGGATCCTCCTGGCTGCCAGAGCTGTTGGGCACCCAAATCCTTCAGGGCCGACGGAGCTGCTGCGCACCGAATGCAAACGAAGCAAATGATTTCCTAATCCTGAATTTTATGGCTTTCATAAAAAGAGAAACTATGACTAGATCCTCCCTGCTTCTATTATGGTTTCTGACAGCACCAGGATAGGCAAGGGCTCATTTGTCTTTTCCTTGTAATTCCTTTTACTCACGGGATGATGAAACAGCCTTGTTGCGAGATACACCAGCCTCTTGAAATAATGCCTCTCTCTTTTACCTGCTGAAGAAACTCTTCAAGGCACATGGAAAATTCCAGCTCTGCTGTCCCAGACAGATTCCTGCAATGGGAGATACAAAATTCTTATTGATAGAAAACCATTGGCTTCAGTGGGGAAGGATTTTGTCAGGGATTTTGGGAAAGATCTCTCATGTAGGAGCATGAGCATCCAGAGCAGGCTGGCTGTGCCCCAGTGGGTTTGATGGAGTGAAAATGTAGGAAATCAGTTCTCATGTCTTCCTGCTTTTTAACAGGATCAGAGTTATGCACACTATGGATAGGCAAAGTGGATTTCAGTGGTTTTGTTTATCCAGTTTATTTGTTGCTTCAGTGTTGATCTAGTGCAGACTGGAGTTCTGGAAGTAGTTTGCTTTAGCTCCTTATTATTTTGTCTTTTGAATAATTATATTCACTAAAGTTTGGGATGATGTTAATAAACTTTTTGTGCAATTGGTGAAAAATTACAAAGTGAAGAAATAAACTTAATTGTGCTTTTTGTGAATATTTCAATATCTTTTCATTTTTCAGCTTGGAAAGCAGAAGAAGAAGTTCATGCCTTACAATTACCAGCACAAGTATTTCATCTGTGAGTATCCCCTAAAACCATGAGTGCATCTCCTCCCTCACAAAATAAGGGTTTTTAAAGATACTCACATTGAAGTGAGAGCTCCAGGAAGGTTCCTTCATGTTAAAGAAGGTCCCCATGAGGAGGAATTGCCCCTTAAGTCTCTGTTTGGGTTATGAGATGTAGATGGGGGTGTATCAAACAGATACAGGGATGGGGAAGAGATGGAGAAGTGATGAGAAGAAAAGAGGAAGAGTTTATGTGGGTGCATGGAGGTTAATATGAGTGGAAGACAGCAATTTTTCTTCCACTGGAAAGAAGAATCATTTTTATGATGCAGTGAAATTATAAATATCTCTCTTTTTCTGTTCTGTCCTTCAGTGCTGGCCCCACTCGCCCTCGTACCCTTCTTCCAGCTGTCAACAATCTACTTCGCAATCAAGAGGAAAAAGTGGTTGGTAAGCACTGCTTCCCTGTCTGGAAAACTGCAAAAGTGTCACTGTATCTACCTTCACCTCCTATTGGTCAGGTGGTTAGGGGGTAAGAGAGAAAAAGGATCGAGAAGACTGATGCTAGGCTCGCTGCAGCCAGAGAAAATAGTTTAGAAGAGGCTTTTTAGCCTTTTAGTAGATAAATAAAAGTTATCAGGAAATTCCCAGACTCAGAGTGTGATGGCAGGGCTGTTGCCTGCAGTTATTGATGGTTAAGTAGGAATATTTCAGGGACACATCCATGTTATGCAGAATGGAGCATACTCCTGATAAATCAGAAATTTGCATATCAGAACATTTTTTAAGCTGCAGTTCAAGTAAAAGGGAGAGGATGGAGTGGAGGCATTTCATCAGCAAAGGCTGATTTTCATCCTGACTTGTTTGGGGTTTTTTTGTTTCGTTTTTTTACAGGACCTGATATTGGTTGTGATTTTCAACATCCGAGTCTGCCTCATGTATGTTCCTTTAATGGGATTTAAAACCTTCATGATGTACTACTGGCTGTCCAGGTAATTCAGAGCACACCCAGAGCCCCCATAATTAATATTTGTAATCAATATTGAGCTTCAAAAGAAAGAAATTAAAACTAAAACTATTATCTTCTCAGAATTAAATAGTCCAGAGAGTTTAAGAAACAGTTTTACTTCAGCGGGGGCTGGTGGCTACTCAGGGACATCTGCATTTAAAACTTGAGTGGTTCTTAAACTCCAAAAGTGCTTTTTCACTTAAGAAGAGACTTAGCCAAGTGTTTTAGTGTTAAATTTGGATGAGATTAGAGATATGACAAGAGTTTCTGGGTTTATCTGCCCAGGTACCTTGAGAGTAGCTGGTTTATTTGGGTGTCCCAGATGAACCACATCCCAATGGACATTGATTATGACAAGAACAAAGACTGGGTGTCTACTCAGGTGAGAAACTCCTTTCTTCTGGAATACTGGGTCTGCTGATCTAAATTATAGAACAAAGACAACGTTGTTATTCTCTTAGATTTACTGTTAATGAGGTTTGCCCTTCCATTCATTCAATAAACATTTCTGTGATATTCAAACCATTTAAAATTTTAGTTGGAAAACAAGAAATCTAGATTTAAAAAATCCTGGTTTTTCACTGAAAGGCCTTGACATATTTTTCACAACCCTTTCCCCTCCTTATTATAGAAAAGTACTGGTGGTATAACAGCCAATTTCCTTTTTAGGCCAACTAAAGGGAAGCAAAGTGGGATACCTCTATTTTTACCCTGCAGGCTGCAAATTTACTACAGATAAATCCGACAAAATTGCCTGATAAAAAAGAATATGTAAATAGAGCTTTGCTCAGATCTATCCTGCCTTCAGCAGTATAATCCTACATAGTGGGTTTGCAGCAGTTTCCTGTTTTATCAAGGATGAAAAACTCATCCTGGCTAGTCTGGACTGTGTTGAATTCCTCAGGGCAATGATGGCTGTAATCCCTGACTTTGCCTCAATTTTTATGCTAGATAAGGGTGGGCAGTGATTGCTGGGGATTCAACCGTTGGCTTTGCAGGAAAATAAAATCTAAATCATCTGGGGGTTTTGGGTTTTTTCCCTCCCAGCTCCATGCAACCTGCAACGTGAACCAGTCTGTGTTCAATGACTGGTTCACTGGGCACCTGAACTTCCAAATCGAGCACCAGTGAGTATCATCCTGGGGGAAAAAATGGGAACCATCTGGGGCAGGGGGATATTTTGAACAGGGAGAAAGCCAAGCCTTGCAATAACTCTTCCTCATCCCATTGTGCAGCCTGTTCCCCACAATGCCTCGGCACAACTACTGGAAAGTGGCTCCCCTGGTGAAAAGCCTCTGTGACAAGCACGGCATTGAGTACAAAAGCAAGACTTTGCTGACAGCCTTTGTAGATATTTTGAAGTAAGTAACAATTAACAAGATGATTTTTCTCGGTGGTGGCCCGTAAGAGACACCCAGGCAGCCATTTCAAATCAATGTCCATGGAGAGATCAAACCTAGAGTTTATTTAGACTTCTCTACAATTTTAAAGTTTCAAAGCTTATTTTCCTTAAATCCTCTCAGCTCATTGCCAGCAGTTGGACTTTGCTATGAGGTGTCCATGCAATTTAAAATCCTTTTTTTTCCTTTTATTTCTATAACTACAGTTGTCCTCCCACAAAGTTGAACTCTGTCTCCTCCTAAGTGATTTTTTCCCTTCTGCTCCTGCAGTTCCCTGAAGGATTCTGGGGAGCACTGGCTGGAAGCTTATCTGCATGGATAGAAACTGGCAACTCCAAGGGAATCCCTTCACCACACAACTGCTGCCAAAACCAGGACACATCCCTCTGTGTGTCCTCAGGCACGGGAACTCAGGAGCTGGGCAAAGTTAAATTCAGTAAGAATGAAATGGGAAAGTGGCTTCAAGATACATTTTTACCTTGTTCCCAACCATGAACCTTTGTTTTTACCTGCTCTCAATCTCAGAATTCAGAGATGGCCTTTTAAACTCGGGGAGAAGTAGCTCTTGAATCAGCTTGATCAGTTTAACTTTATTGAAGTGCCAGCTCCTTGCTTATGGAAGAGGTTTGAAAAGAAATTCTTCTCTGAGTCATAGAATCCTGGAATGGTTAGGGTTGGAAGGGTCCTTAAAGATCATCTTGCTCCGCCCCCTACCATGGGTAGGGGCACCTTCCACCAGACCAAGTTGCTCCAAGCCCTGTCCCTGGCCTTGAAGAGTTCCAGGGATGGGACATCCACAGCTTCCCTGGGAAACTTGCTCCAGTGCCTCACAATAAAGAATTTCTTCCTAATATCCAATCCACACCCACCCTCTGTCAGTTCAAAACTGTTGTCTCTCATCCTGCCCCTACAAGTCCTGATAAAAACTCTCCATCTTTCTCACAAGCCTCTTTCAGTATTAAGGTCTCCTTTGTGTTCTTGGCCCAGTGGATCAGGAAAAATGCAGGAAGTCAGGAGACATTAGGCTGGGGGATTTTTTTTTTATTATTTTCTTGAACAGAGCAAATAAATGTACAAAGAACAAGGTAGCCTCTGGGGCATACCTCCATTGCTTCTGGTCACCTTGCTTTGACTATTAAGGGTTGTAACAGGTTCTGTTCCTGGATTGCATGTGCAGGCAGATCAGCTGGGGGCTGCTGGCACCTGCAGCAGCCAGTGTGAACACAGTTTATATGGCATGTGGTATCTGTAGGCATAAATACATGTCTGGGTTTTAACTGAGTGCTGACTGTGCTGTCAGATTGGATTTCTGATGCAGACTAGCTTTGAATCAGGCTGAGAAGACAAAGCACTGAGTAGTAGGTCCAGATTTCAAGGGTATTTAGGGTACTCCTGCTTTTATATATATTATATTTTATCTAGAAGTTTACCTCTTGGTGGTTTAGTACAATTAGTTTTACGAGAGAATTATGAATAAAGTTCCTGGTCAGGAATTTTAGATTGATGTCAAAGCCTTTTTTAGAAGGAGCTCTCATTTATCTTGCTAATTTTGAAAAGCAGTTATGATTCAATGACATTTCCTAATGCCACTTAGAGCAAACATATTCCATTATGGGACTATCAGAACCCATGTGGTACTGTACCCACCTCATTGACCCAAAACCAGAAAGGTTTTTGTGGCAAGAACCTGTAGTGGCAAATAAAGAGATAATTTGCCCATAAAAGCAAAGACCACATAGTTCCTCTCCTCTGCCTTCACACCCAGAACTTTCAGTGGATAAATTACCCACAGGAGGAAGATGTGGGAGATTTCAAAGCAGCTCACTTGTGTTGCAATTTGCAGACACCAACACCCCTCTTCTGGGTAACAAGATCAAGCCCAACAAACAAAGCAGAAGGAGCTTGGAGTTTTTATTTTTGCCTCTGTTTTTTTCAGAATATCTCAGTTTCTTCTTTTCATTTAAATTTTTATGTGTAGGTGCAGGTAGCAATAACACTGTTCTGGTTATATCATAACTATGGCTGACAGATGTCTTTGAAAAGGTTCCTGTTTAAAAAAGTAGTCATTCAAAGTGTTTAAAATGTAGTTTGGAAATCCCTGCTAACTGGTCCCCACAGCAATTAAGTGTTCCCAAATCCAGGGGTGGTTATAATGGTGATATCCATAATTATTTGCTAAAACAGAAACAATATATAATTATTTAAGGGACAATACTGTCTTAAGATGAATGCAGGGATTTCATGGTACTACATAAAGACATTTTAAAATTGCTGTCCTGCTGAAGGTAATATAAATATTAAGGATTCCTCCTATTTTTTACCAGTGAGACTTAAAAGCTGTACTAATCCTGTGTCCCACTGAAATCAATACAAGGCTGAATCAAAAGGGTTCTTTGTGGTATCAGTCCCATAAATTAAACTTATCATTTGTACTGTTTAATTAGAATTCTGCTAATGAATGTCATTATTATTGATTCTTTTTTCTATCTGGTTTTAATTAAAACATTTCTGTCTCTATTTGTCTCAACAGGCTGCTCTGTGTCGATAATAATTTCTTTATCTTTTTAATAAAGATTATTCACAGTGGACCTGGTTTACCTTGGTTAAATTCTAACATGGTTTACAAACTCCAAGGGGTCAGGTGAGAACTTTAATATTCCCTGAAAGACAATATTTGCCATCTGAAATACCTAGAAGAGACAAGAAAATTAGGGAGATGCTTTGCAGAAGCACTCCTCCTGGCTGCTGGAGTTTGTGCTGAGATGGTGCTGGAAGTGGTTTCCCTTATCCAGGTAGAGCAAAAGCTCTTGCACATCTTTTTGTTCTTCCCTCAGGTCCCAGATTTAGGGATGCAATTGGACAAGATGCTTTGGGTGGAATCTGATGAAGAGGATTTAGAAATGGATAGAACAACTTCTGCTCTGTGTGGCAGCACCTCAGTCCAGCACCTCTTTTCCTGTGTGTAAAATTATTCTCTTAGGCACTGATTCCTCTTACCAGCCACCCCTGCAAAAAAACCCCAAAAACAACTAATTCAGTTTTATTGCCTAAAAACTCTTCAATGATTCTTTGGAGAGCAACTTCTAGCCTGATTTGAAGGAAATTGCAGTTTGTGTGTCCATTAAAGAGAGAGCCAGCCAGAAACAGAGGTTGTATTTACACTGAACTCCAAAAAAACAGGTGATTTTATTCCAGCTTGCCATCTAAAATGTCTTTTCCTCAGGTGCTGCCCACAGAAGGTGTGTTCTGCTATTACTCCTGAGCCCAAAGTGCTGAGCTGTGCTCTCCTACAAGTACAGAGCTGCCTCTGTCTGAGCAATTTTCCTCTTATCACCCACCCAAGGGTGGGGCATGCTTGGTTTTCCTGGCTGCCATCCCCCTGAGGGACCTCATCCCATGGGCATGCTTGGATAACACTCTTAAAGGCAGGACTGTGCTTTCCAGAGGATATTTTTATTTTCTTTCAAAAATGGAGCTGGGAGAAGCCATCCTGCATCCTTTGTAAATAAACATACAAGGGCAATGTGGTGCCTAAGGTTTCATCTTAGGCTGTGGCCCTTCAGTTCAACTTGTCCCTCAGGAAATTCCTCAGCTCCTCCGTGGATTGTGGCAGGTTTGCATCAAAATATTAATTCTTTCACTCTGCTTCAAGTCTTCTTAACTGGAGAGTGGTGAGGATGTTCCTCACTTAAACTCATGGCCTCCCGAGGGTATTTTTCTATTTTCTCAGAAAAATATAAATACATCTTCTTTATATCCTCTTATCCTTGGTGATAGATGAGGAAAAATCAAGTGAAATAATCTTTACTTATTTGTCTCGTCACTCAAGTCAATCTAGTCTGAAAAAAAAAAAATAATTCCCTAAAACATCTACATTCTCTCTTGGAAGTAACACCTGAAAAGAGATGTGAAAATACACCTTTTAGGGATGGCTTATATTCTGGAAATGTCTAGAACTCTCCCTACTGACTGTTCCATCCTTACAAATATTTACCACTCAAGTCTCATTTACCCTATCTGTGTATTTTATCTGCAGGGTGGTTATGCTTAGAAGGGTAAATATGTTTATATTTGAGATTTTGATTTTGTGGGGGTTTTTTTCCATTCTAAAAAAACCCCCATGCTCAGCCACTGTGCTATCTTTTTGTGCCAATTAATCCAGTTTATTGATTGAAGGTGTTGACACAAAAGTGCCCACTGGAGCTGTTATTCCAATCTGTGATGGGTTAGAAAAGATTCAGTTTAAATGTATTCATGAAATAAAAACAAAGGCAATTTTTTAAAGCACTATCCCTTGCTTTTTGGGGGTTTTAATAGCATATAACACCTGAAAAATCCAGCAAGAACATCCAGAATCCAGCCCTGTGAGGAGATTATTGAGCAAGAACAAGCTAATTATGCAAATAAAGCCAATATTCCCTGTGAGAATTGCTGTACACAGCAATCTGTATGACCTTCATTTTCATTCTGACTCATAATTCCACTTTTGGGAGCAGTTGGACTCAGTCAGTGAAGGGTCCAACACCAGTTGGACCCCAGTCAGTGAAGGGTGGGCATTTGCTTACGTGGGCTTTTCTACCTGTTTACAACCTGTTGGATCAGTGTCAGCTTTAATTCATGGTCTGTGGGGTATCCAGAACAACAAACAGGCAGGAGAGGGCAAAAGAGACCATATCAGATCAGAGCATTATCCCAGTGCCCAAAAGTGGAGGCCTGAAGAAGGAAATAAACCCAGCTGCAATAGGGATTAATTACAGTGTTTATTTTATTGTCCTACATGGGCTGAATCCACAGGGACTTATCCCACGTGGGAAGAGGCAGCTCTGACCACAGTGATTTAAAGGGTAGCTCTTCTCAGGAATTACTCATTCCACTTCCACTGATTTATTAGGACCTTTGGAATTGCATCCTCATGCCATAGGTCCCAAATATTCATCTAACCTTCTTCTGTTCCTCTGGAATGATGAAATAGCCTAAAACTCTTTGACCTGTTGCAACAGGGTATTTACCAGGCTTTGGCTCCTCATGAAGCTGAAAGGGGAATTGTCTTTTTTATTTTTGTCTTTATTTTCATGTTGAAGTGGATATTAGATCTACATACACCATGACAAAAAAAAAAAAAAACAAAGAAAACCTCCAAACCAAACCCAAACCCCACATAAAAATTACATATTAAAATATCTATGCCATTAAAAAAACCCCAAAAAACCAAAAACCAAACTTCAAACTAAGATTCCCTCCAGTCTTTGTCTTATGTCAGAGAGAGAGGAGCCAATCAATTTTGGAATGTTCTACCTGGGGTTTTTTTCAGGGAAATAGATGGGATACAAACTCCAGCTGGGATTTTCTGATGCTGTGTTTCAACACCCCATTGTGAAGCTCCAGTTTGCTGAATCAGAAATCCATCAGCTGCGCACAGCAATGAGCAAAGCAAAGCAGGCAGGGACTACTCAGCAAAATGCTCATTAAAATTATTTAAATATCATCTGTGGGACATGAGCTAAAAGTGTGATATTGCAGCACACAAAATTTGCTCAATGTAAGTGGTGGTGATGTAATATTTTTAACCCTAGGATTGAAGTTGCAGGCTTTGGGTGTGTGAGAATGAAAGAGATGCTCTCAGGGTAGTTTTAAACCCTCTTTTATTAACCCACTTCTCCTTTTTATTGCTCCTACCAACTCTTAAATGAAAAAAATCCCTTGAGTTAGAAGATGAGACATGCTGACAGCCATTGAAGTGAGAGAAAACTCTGCCAATGTGACCATCCACCCAACATTCTGAATTCTGTGGTCTCTGGAATGAGGTAAATCCAGTAGTGCCTAAGAATGTGGTAGAAAAAATAGTGAGGAAACTTTTCCCTGACTCAAATAAGGTATTCTTGGGGCTGTAATTTACAGTTTGAGCACCTCTCTGAAATGTGTCCCCTTCAATGAAAAATCTCAACTCCTTTTCGTTCCTTTAATCCTTTTAATTCCCTGCAGCATGGCCCTGAGTTCCTCATTTTGACTGCTTATATTTAAAAATAATTAATTGTGAAAGGCCTTCTGTTATATCTTTAACCAGCATCCCCTTTTTTTTCAGTATAAACTCTTAATTTGCATCCTTGCTACACTCCCCAGTCCAAAATCTGAATAACCCTGGATAGTTTCACTGCCTGTGTGAGTTGTCTTACCACCTCCATCTCTCTTTAATAACACCTTGGGAAGGGATTTACCTCTGGGCTACTCTCTCCAGTTTTGTTACTCCTGGGATTCTGCCACTCTTTCTTCCCCCACAAAGCTGTTTTGAAATAAATATTGGGAGGGGGTAGCCAGAGTAATACCTGGGTTTAGGCAGCTGGGCTGAATAAAATCTGCTGGTATTTCTCACCACAAGTACACCCAGTGACTTACAGAGCAGAGGAGGAGAGATCCCAGCTAATGTCCTGAAAATTTGTTGACAGTGTGCCAAGATAACAGATATAATGCCAACAAATCAAACAGTTGGTTTTTCCAGGGAGCTGCACAAGATTCCAGTTCCCCATCCTTGTATTCCTTGAATTATGGTGCCTTTGAGACTTTGATCAGCACCAGCTGCAGTCCTTTTATGTAGCCAGGGCCTCACCGCCCTCACAGGGAAGAATTTCTTCTCAATATCCAATCCAAACCCACCCTCTGGCAATTTGAAGCCATCCCCAAGTGTCCCAGGAAATAAAAACCTTCCATTTTTCTCTTAATGAAAACATGGCTTTGGAAAAAATTCTATGGAATGTAATTTGCTTTGGTGCTGCTTCTTCAGGGCTGCATTCCCTGTGGAACGGAAGATTCCTGGAAAAGGAATTCTCTCTTGACTAACAAGCTCTTAAATATGACCTCAGATATTAAAAGCAAGTTTGAGGCATAGCTGCCTCCTTCATGCAGTGTTTTATTGTCTGCTGTCACTCTTCAGTTGCATGAACCAGGGTGTGCCTGGTGTTCTTGTCTGAATCTGTTGACAGCAAGATAATCCCTCTTGTCTCCGCAAAGAAAACCTCTTAACAAGTTTCCCACTGGGAGGCCTGGAACCTGGCAAGCCCAGAACTCATCTCCAAGCTCAACTTGGCCTCTGGGTCACTGCTTGACACTTTTAGCATCATTCCCAGCTGGAACTGGGAGTAAACTTTACCTGCTCCAGGTGTGCTGGAGCTTACTAAAGCTGAATATTGGCTGCAGCCATGCGCTCCCCCCACTGGTAAATGCATCCGGGTGACCATGGAATACATGTCAGGATTATACTTTGCATTTTCTAAACCCAAAATGTGAAATCACTGATTTTGGAGTGTAATCCTCAGCTGCTGGGAGTATTTTACCTCAGTTCATAAGGGGATCAGCAGTTCCCCTTATGACTTGAAATCAAATAAAAACTTCTTAAAATTTTGTTTTCCAGGTGATTTCAAAACAGTGGTTGACTGAATGTGGATCTGGAGAAAACCACTGTATTTTTCTTCACTCCCTAGGTAGAGGTAGCTGAGTTTCTAATTAAACTATATTTGGACAGCTAAGGAGAGGAAGGTTAGAGAGCCTCGAGAATTTGATCAGCTGGAGGGCTTCTCAAGGAAAAAAAACGGGGAAAGGATGAGGAAAATTGTCCAAGTTTGCCTCCCTGCGGCAGAATCCCGCTGTTGCAGCTGGAAATGGGCCCGTTTTTCCTTTTCTTTGGATGAATTCCTCCCTGGAACAGTTGCTGTGAATAGCACAGAAATGTTCTTCAAATCACAATAACAAATAACAATATAAAAACCCCTTAAGTATAGCTGCTGTGAATAACATAGAAATGTTCTCCAAATCTCTATAACAAATGACAACATTAAAAAAAAATCTTTCTCCTGGGTTACATTTGTATTAGGTGTATTTGATAATGAAAAGGTGGAGCAATTGTAACAATTACTTTATAGCACGTTTGCAGCTGGAGCTGTTCAATCAAAGCTCTGCTCTGGGAATAAAAGAATCCTAATTATCTCCAGAAAAGAATTCCAACTTTTAAGTAGCTCATGAAAGAGAGGAAAAAATGAGATGAAAACTATAATATCTTTGGTGGGTTATTTTGAAATAATGGTGGATTTAGAAGCTAAGACTACACAGGACTCAAAATTCACAAATTTCACCCCAAACCTGTATATTTTAGAGAAGACATTCCATCTCCTGAACAAGAAGGATCATTGTCCATGTGAAATTTCAGTGTGAAAATTTGGCTCACTTGTTTTGCCACAAGTCGTGAGGGTTTATTCATACAGGCCCTGTCTGCCTGCAGCCACGACAAGCAGCTTCAGCCCATGGCCTCACATTTAGAGCTGCTTTTCCACGTGATGTGCAGGCCTGCTCCTCAGCACCTGCTTTTTAGGGATAGCTTTGGATGCTGTGAGGGCTTTGCCAGTGTCCAGGAGGACAAATGTCACCTCTGAGGTGATTTTCTACCACAGGAAGTGTTTGCTACCAATTTTTTGGTGCCTCATTTTCTGAGGGGGAGGGCCTCGGAGTTTGGATGACAGGTCAGAGCCCTTGAGTTCCCTTCTCCTCCTAAACCTCTTCTCCAAGGAAAGGAGCACAGGAATAGCTGCATGGCCTCTCAAAAAGCCTTTTTTTTCAATCCATCTTACAAAAAATAGAAGGGGATGTGGTGTTTCCATTGCTTGTTCTGTGCGAGAGACTAGCAGTGGCTGGGCCTGACTCAGCCTTGCATAGTTAAACTCATTCCTTTGCTTCCCTCAGCAGCTCCCAAAACCCTTTCATGCCTTTCCCAAAGGGAAATTTAATTTAATTGTGTCCCTGGTATAACCCCTAAAGGTGCAAAATAATTCCTGTGCCTGTTGTCCCATGACACTGGGAGATCCCACTATGGTAAAAGTTCTATTTGCAGATCCATGTTACCCTGGGATAATCCCAGTTGCTCTCAAGTTTTCTGTTCCATGCCCAAAGGACAGGACCTGGAGTGTGTGGAGCGCTTTGGTGCCTTCTCAGGTTTGCAATCTGTGAGCAATCAGGACATAAACAAAGGTTATGGGTTTAGCTGCTCAGAGCTAAGATTATCCAATTAGTACTTGAGAAGTATCCCACAGGCACAGCCCAAGGCCTCTGTTTGTCTCATCAAGGATTAGGAGCAATTAAGGGAAGTCAAATGCAATATTGGCACAATATCCACTAATATCCATCTTGCTGGGCTGGAGCAAAAGGATTTATAATGCAATTTCCTTCCAAGGATAATCCTCCAGGTGGCTCATGGAACACCTAAAGAAGATCCCATACTAGAAGAACAAAGCACTCCAACCAGTTAACCTATGGAACTGAATCCAAATAATCTAGTCCCTTAATGGACTTGTCTCAGTTAGGATTCCTCAATTCAAGGATATAGAACTGAGAGGAAAAGGACCGCACATGAAAATTCACCTTAAAGCTACACTGTTTGCCTGGGTTTTGCCATTTCCTTACATTATTATAATTATAGTGATTTTTACATAGGTATAAATTATATAATAATATTTTTATTCTCTATTATTATTATTATTTCCCCTATTACTTTCTGAGTCTTTGCTTCCCTCAAAAGCTGTTTTATCTGCCTCAGTTCTAACATTTCATTATATTTTAAAGACGCATTTTCCCCCCTAAAACTTTTAGCCTTCTGTTTTGCTTAGGTAGTTTTACATGGTGCGTACTCTGATAACTCCTATGAACATTTACTCTTTGTTTACTGACTCATAATTAGAAAATGTTTAAGCATAAAACAGCTGGGAGTAGTTAAACTGTATTTTTACCAGTATTTCTTTCAATAATACAGGTTAGTTTTGATTGAAGAGCATAAAACAATACTCTAAAAAAACCAAGGGACCATTAAATAATCTGGTCAGCATTAATAATCATTAGTGATGGCAGGTTTTTAGACTTTGAGCAATTGATTATCTACAGCAAATAATTAGATTCTTGAGATAACTTATCTAATGACATTGGAAAAGGATAATGATAAACCATTACTAATCCATGTAAGCTCTGCAGGGATTGTGCAAGGAAATATTTAAATATTTGTTATACTTTATGAATGTTTTTCTTCTACTGACTGTTTGAGACCAGTCAATCTTTTCCTTAACATGTGTTCCTTAACAATTTTAACCTTATAGATTCTTTAAATGGTTTTTTTTGGAGAAGATAATTAACGGTTCTTCTTGAAAAATTAGACATTTTGATTATAGGTAAGAAGGATAAAGGAAACTTTGAACTGAACTGTTGGTTTTGTCCCTGAGCAGGAGCAATGACACATTTGCCCTGTATGAAGATGTTTATGATTTAAAACCCTCCTAAAGGAGGCACTGCAATGCAACACTCACTTATCTGTAATTAACACCCCTTCTATTGATTGATTGAATTGTATTATCTGTTCTTTATATGCTGGATACTATGAAAGGAATATTTAATTATTTTTAGGGTTCCTAATTGAGGGGCAAGAAGTTTCCAACAGATATTGTTATTACACATATGCAAAGGCATTAAAGGTTTTGATTGTCTGAGTTGTAGCCTTTCTTTTACAACACTGAAGTTGCAGTTACTAAATCCCTGTGGTTTCCAGAGTGAGCTGCACTTGTGCACCCGGGGATGTGAAGTCAGTGTGTCCTGTGCCAATGTCACCTATGCAAATTTGTGTTTCCAAATGCAACTGCATAATCAAAATATAGATCAACTAGACACTTTAGATGTAGTTTTAGATAAATTCTGTTTGACAAACGAGAATGGTGAGGTTTAGGTAGCATTAATTTTCCGTTTCTGCTTCTTTGCCCTTCACAGGGATGCAGGAGGAGGAAGACCCCAAAAGAAAGGACAGGTTGTGATGAAATGTGGATCCAGCCACTCCAGGTGAAACAAGGCAGTTAGGTAAGCCAGGTGGTGCTGGGCACAGGTTGAGAAAGGAACTGGTCCAGCTACAAAATACAGCTCCTCCCTTTTGATCTTGATAATGGCTCCTGAGTGACACGATGAATTATATCCCTCGGCTCTGCTCCCCCTCGTTTCCCTCCAATAAAAGTGACAAGATTGTCCTCATGGAGTGAGTGGGTGTCTGGGATTTTGTAAGACAATTTTAAGTGTGGAAAACATCAGTTCTCGCTTGAGACTGGCTGAATAACTTTACTGGGGTTTTAATGTTCTCCCTCCCCTGGTGAGAATAAAGGAGAATCATTTAGGTTCATTCTGAAAGGTAAGAAAGTTGTAAAAGCTAATTGTAAGAGTGTAATTCTGCAAAGGGGTATTTTAATTCTTTGATTTTTCTATTTCAACTGCTTCTGCAGACTTTTTCTGAAAGCACGGTTCCTTAAAGAACTCCATTATTTTACTTATGAAAGAGAAGATGAGCTAAGCTGGTCACTGTCCATAACAAAGGGAAGGAATACAAAGAAATGCTGATTAGAACTCAAGTACTCCAGTTTTCTTTAAATCTAAAACTTGTGCTGCCTGCAGCAATGACTTTTTAGAAAAAGAACCTTGTCAACAATAGCACTGAAGTACTCCTGAAATCAGATTCATCTTGTCCATCTTTATAGAGTCAAGCATCTTGTCTAAGCTGCTGCCTGGGTTTTCTTGTCAATGGAGAGAGATAATTATCTCTGGATCTAATTTATGCTGTCCATTTCCTTACATGATTATAGAGAAAGAACACATAAATCATTTACATTATGCATTTTAAGACAGCTAAAGCTAAGTTAAATGATTAAATTCATTTACTGTATTTGAAATATTCTGGTGGTCACATCATCCTGTTTGGAGACCGTGAGGTTCCATGAACCACTTTCTGCACCTGTGCCACCACACAGCATAATCCTTGAACATGTAGTTGATAAAAGGGGGTGAGATTGTTAAAGGACATTATATTCTTCATGGAATCATGGAATGGTTTGGGTTGGAAGGGACCTTAAAGCCCATCCAATTCCATGGACAGAGACACCTTCCTCTTGAACAGCTTGCTCCAGCCTGGCCTGGAAGACTTCCTGCAAACAGCAAAGAAGGGAAAAAATAAAGAAACAAGTATGAAAGGGCCAATCACATTTTCAGGTGATATCTCCAGTATTTTTTTCCAAACGAAAAGTCACTGCAATTTATATTTGCGTGTTTAAATTTTGCAGAATAAAGTGATTTCCAGCTGGGTTTAGTATGAACCTGTTAGTGCAAAGAACTGCAAAGGAAGTGCTTCTCAGGAGGTGCAGTGAAAGACTCAGAAGTTGTGTCCAAATGTTACAGAAGAAGCTTCTCAGGAAGGTAATTTGGAGGGCTGTGTTGCAATGTGTTTTCACCCTGATGGCTGGTGGGGCCTGCCTGTACCTGCTGACACACCTCAGGTGGGAAGGCTGGGTGGATCTTTACTCAGGAGCTGGAATGAGTTTGGAGTTTTCCCCAAACATTAAAACAGACAAAGCTTCCTACCAACGGGATCTGTGAGCCTGTGTAGGTAGGATGTGGACACAGCTTGTAATGTGCAGCAAATCCTTGCTGGCTCCTTGCTCTTCTTCATCTCCTTGTGCTTCCTCAGCTGTTGAAATGCACAATTCCTCTCTTTTATAAGAAAAGGAGGGAATGCAGTGGCACAAACATAAGGAATGCCCCTCTCTGCCTTCTTTTCCAGGAGAAAATGTGCGTTTACTGAGGTCACTGTCACAAGTTTCTCTCCAGATTTGCTTTAAGAACATGACTATAAAAGGTCTTTTCCAAGCAAAATGGTTCCAGCTTTTTTTCTGCATTTCCCCATCCTTGCCAGTAGTGTGATGGCAACATAATCATCACTCTTATGAAATCTCTCTGCTGACTTTCCACCATGAATGAGAACCATGTTTCACCTTCTATACCAGCTAATTGTATATGGGGTTTGTTCCTTTCCTTTCGTAATTCTTGACTTTATAATTTGAGATTGATTTTGTTCCTTTTCCTTCATAATTCCAACGTATTTAGAGTTGCTAGGCTGTTCCTTTGGCCTTTTCCAAACACTCTCTTCATCAGTATGTCACCCTCTGGAGATAGGAAAGGAAGTAATTATGGTTCTGATATACAGGACTAACAAATTAGGAATTTTGCAACATTAATCCCTCTCTCCCCCACAGACTTGCAATGTGAAGTGGAAATCAACTCAGAATATTCCAGGTACACTGGAGAGTGAGAGGTCAGTTTAGCAATACTGTGATATAAGATTATTTGGAAGAGCCAAGGATTTCTGAGGGATTTCTGGCTTCCTCTGACCCTTATTCTAAAACAAAGTGTCTGTGTTTGCAGGAGAAGAGGGAGGAAGAGAGGGACTGGTAGATTTGGACATCACTGAAATAATGTATAGAACTGGGCATAACCTTAACTCTGTTTTCATTTCTCAGGACCAAGTTTGAAATACTCTGTTTGAAATAGTGCAGTTGTGAAATACTTTCACTGATTTTCTGCTGTTGGTAGGATTGGTAGGACAAATAATCTCTGAATTAATCAAGATAACATAGGGAAAGTCATGTGGACTGATAAAGCTTTCAGTTGTTTTATTTATTACTCCTTGCTCTCACAAGAGAGTAGTGCCTTCTGTGGGAGTGAGTGATCATACAACTGGTTTTATGTGTAATTTTTATGTGGAGGTGGCCTGTCCTTCTTTATTCTGTCTCCCCTTTCTGGCCTCTCTTGTAGGTAATTGCTGTCATGGTGAAGTCTGAGGTGTGAGAAACAAGGCTGATGAGAGAAATCACTTCCCCAGGGATTACAAAATCCCTTGTATTATGCAGCAACTTCAGCATTGCCACCTCCATTACTTCTGTACCCAGCATTTTCTTCAGCTCATTTCCCATTTATCCCACTTACAGCACTAGAAGTTATCCCATGTTAACATTCCCCAGCCACATTCTTTGTAGTTTTTGTTCAGGTTCTTCCCTATTTCCATGCCATAGCTTGGCTCAAACCACTCTCAAATATGTTTTGAGTTCCCATGGAATTGTCTCTGTGTTGACATCCTTGCCTGCCTTGTTCAGACATGCAGACCCATATATTTAGTACCTCATCAGCCCTGAATTTGGGACTGGAAAGTTCTGATTTGATTTGGGTAGAAGTATGGTAATCTGGTGGTTGGAAAAGTCAGTCGGGATGAAGAAAATAGGAATAATGCTGGGTTTTCCTTAGAGTGTAAGTGACCAAAAGTGAGGGAAAGTTAGTAAGAGGCGGCTTCCACATGTTTCCAGAATTTCTTCAAGGGGTTGAGGGACCTGTGGGTGTAGTTCCAGAATCACACAGAATCACTAGGTTGGAAGAGACCTTCAAGATCATCAAATCCAACCCATGCCCTAACACCTCAAGTAAACCATGGCACCCAGTGCCATATCCTGCCTTCTCCTACACACATCCAGGCATGGTG
>VZRH01004865.1:1245-24938 GCA_013397555.1 Urocynchramus pylzowi
GGCCGGGGCTGGGTCTGTCACCCGCTGCTGGCTGTGCCCGGGACCAGCGCTCCTCATCCCCGCTCGCCGTGCTCCTAAACCCCCGGGCCCGTTCGCATCCAGTCCGCTCCACTCAGGAAACTGGATCTTCGCAGTCCTTCTGAAGCAAGGTTTGTGCCTCCAAGGAATTTCCAGCGCAGTTATTTTTGGAGGCCCTGCAGAAGTGTGGCAGCCTGGGTGATTCAGCTGCTGGCTCTGCTCTTGGCGAGCGGAGGCTGCCCCGAACGGCCGCCTTTGGGCTCCCAAACCTGCACGGGATTCCCGGCTGGCTGCAGCCCCAAGGTGCAGGAATGTGGGCAGCGGGGCATTGGTGTCCCCCGGCCCCGGTGTCCCCTCCCGGGCCAGGCTGCCAGGGCTCCTTGCCCTCTGCTGCCGCAGCTCCGCGTGTCCCCCAGGGCTCCTGGCCGCCAGGTTTGCAGCTCCCCGAGCTGCTGCTCCCGGCTCCCAGCGGGGAATGTCCTCAGCCGGCACGGGAGACGCTTTTCCTGATGTTTTCCCTGGGAGCCGAAGGTGTTGGCTGCTCGCTGTGAGGCAGAGGTGAGTGCTGGACGTTTTTGAAAGTGAAAGTGCTCAGTTTTTACACGTTTTCCGACGTGCAAAGGTGCTTTTTTCTTTTTTTTATTTTTTTCTTTTTTTTTTTTTTTTAATTCTTTAATTAGGATGGCAGGATTTTAACGATAAAATGTCAGCACCGGGGAAGTTTCTCAGGCGGGGCAGGGAAGTGTTTGCACAGAGCAGGAGCCTGAGCTGCAGCACTCTTGGGCTCTGCACGCTCGGGGGATGCATCAGCAGGTTTTATAGAGGATTAGGGAGTGATCCCGATTCCTGGGAGATGATTTTAAGCAAGAGTCTGAAACGGGTGGGTTTATCTATGCAGGAAAGTCAGAGAAGGTGACGGAACCCCGGGGAAAACCAGATTTTCTCCTGGCTTTGACTCCCTCAGAGGCGAATTGAGGCCTTAATCTTTGATCTCTAATCTTTTCCTGCCGGGATCATACTGAAGTTTGGTTCCACTCGGCAGCACAGGAGCCGATAATGAGGCGTGGGGGGTTTGGAGCCCAGGCCAGGCAGAAGGAGCCTCTGGCAGCCCCCTGGCCTTGCCCCAGCCCAGGTTTGGGATCGTGCCGCTGTCACAGGATGTGTGACGGGCCCACGGCATTGTTTGCACCCGCCCTGGTTATTTTTAGCCCGAATTTGTCAGGCTGCAGCCCGGCCTGGGACCTTTTCACACCCCCTAAATGGGGGCAAACGAGGCTCCTCAGGAACAAACTGGACTTCCAGGATTTCTTTCCCCTCTTTCTGCTCGTTTTCTGTAATGTGGCTGTTGCCCAGATCAGCCAGGTTTTGGTCCTTATTTTAGTCTTTATCAGAACATCCTCCGGGGCTGTGGCCAGTGATTTACACGAGTTTTACGTGGGCCATCAAAAATGTGACCCATTGTTTAGGTTAAATGTCTTAAATTTCATCTCATTTAAAATAATAATCTTGCTCAGCTGGCTCTTCCTCCTTAAAGCACCTCACCTGCAACCAGTGTGTGGGATTTAGGGTTACTTTTATTTTAATTGTTGCCCTCTGTGCAGCCCAGCACAGGTGGGCACTTCCAGGTGTGTTTGTAGGAGATCCCAGGAAAGCTGCCTGTGGAGAGGTGGGGGTTTGGGTGGCTGGGGCTCATCCCTGCTTCCCCCTGCAGATCCTGACTGCCCACCTCCCTGCAGTAATGTGGCAGTGTGTATTGCCTTGGGCCTTTTTTCATTGTGCATGGAATTCCTTCCCGAGGTCTGCCAGCCGCAGGGGCCTCGGTGGGTCCCTGCTCTGGCATCCTTGAGGCAGTTCAGGGATCCAGGAGTGGATTTTTCCCTCTTCCTGCAGCAGTGCAGAGGTGGGCTCTGGGCTGTGTGTTGGGTGGAGGCATTTTGTGGGTGATGCCTCGGAGGGTGGCGAGGGCTGGACTCTGGTGCAGGGCTGGCACAGGTTTGGTGGCTTTTCCTCTTTCACAGCAGCTCCTCTTTCTCTTCCTTGCTCCTTCTCCTGCTTCCCTGTCTTGATTCCTTCTTCACAACCTTTCTTGAGTCATCTTTGCTCTTATCTCAGTGGTTTGTAAAACAAGTTAAAACCATATCCTGATAGTGCTGGTGTCCAAAGCTGGAGGTCTGAGCCCAGGGCTGTTCCTGTGTTTGCCTGGAACACCTGGAGCTGCCCTTAAACCCAGGGAGCATCTTGTGGGACTCAGGGTGAGGAAGGGGTGCTGCAGCCCCAGGCTGGTGACTGTCATTGATTCCAGAGGGGGAGAACGTGAATTTCTGGGTGAGGAGGCTGTGCCCTGTGTGCCCTTGCCATGCCAAGGCCCAGGGGTTCACTGGAAGTGAATCCTTCACTGCAGAACCTCTGCCTTGGGACGTGATGGGTCTGGGCTTGAAAGCAGCGGTGAAGGCTTTTGTCCTGTGAGCAGGACTGGCCCCACTGGAGCCATGGGGGCTCGGTGATGGCTGGTCCTGCAGGGTGGAACAGGCTGGGTCTCTGTCCTTCCACACACCTGGGGGAGTTCATGGCACACAGTGGCCTGCTGTGCCCTCCTCGCTGTGATAAAATGCCTTGTAAAGGAGATTTTGCTGTTAAATTAATTCCTTCGAGGGGTCAGATCTGAGTAGAAGTTGCACCTGTGAGCAGCAGCTTTGGGCTGGGTGAGGGAGATGAAGCAGTTGTGAGAACACTTGGAGGGCTCTGCCAGGGAAAAGTCCGTGTTCCTCCCCAGCTCAGCTGGAAGCCCCGGTGGATTGCACAGCCTCGGCTTCCTTCGGGAATGAAACTCATCTCGAGGAATTGCCGTTCTGAGAGCTGGAAACACTGTGCTTTGGCAGCAGAGTGGCCTCCTGTGGAGGAGGAGGAGGAGGAGCAGGGCCGGCTGGGCAGCACTGGGGCTGCTGGGGAGCTCCTGGCTCCCTCCAGCTCATTCCCTTCCCTGCTTGGCCCAGAGACTTGGAGTCACGCTCAGCTGGATCAGAGAGAGGATCTTAATTTAATTTCTTGTTAGATTTATTTATTTGCTCCCTTGGAAAGCAGCTGTCTCCATGTCTGCTGTGGCCCTGGGGTGGTCCCTTCCTGCAGGAGGGTGCAGGGGAGCTGCTGGGGCCCTGCCTGGGCTGCAGGGAGCTGCAGCTCCTGCTCCAAGCCGGGCTTTGGGGCAGGGGTACACACATCCACATGGAAGGCCAAGGCAGCAATCCTTCTGTCCTTTCCTTCCTTTGCTCTCAGGAGGGGATGAAGCAGAAAATGTGTGGGGAAGGAGCCTGCTGGCATCCCTTGTGGTGCAAGGGTCTGGGATGCTCTGGTGGTTCTGGAGCAGAGCCTTATCCCAAGAGGAGTGAGAAGGACAAGCACTTTGTGTTTCTCTGGCCTGCTCCGTTGGTGTTTGGCTCGTGGGCTGCCTGGGCGTGTTGGTACATCACAGCTCCCTGTGGGAGCTCTCTCCTCCTGGGGCAGGGGCTGCAGGGATGGGTGAGTGTCCAGGAGCAGCCCTGGGGAGTTGAAGTGCCCTCCAGTGAGGTGTGGTTCATGGTCTGCCTGGCAACTGGGGAGGGAAAGGAGCTAAAAGGATATCCTGGTATTTAGGGGCTGCCTAGGGAGGGTTGGAGTGCCCATCCCTGCAGGTGTCCCCTGGAGGTGGCACTCAGTGCCCTGGGCTGGTACAGGGTGGCCATGGGGCACAGCTGGGACTGCCTGGGCTGGGAGGGCTTTTCCAGCCCCAGGGATTTGGGATTTGTTAGTAAAAAATCCCTTTCTGCAGGTTGGTGGCTGAACAGCAGCACTTTTCCCTGGGGTTATCCCAGTCCTGCTGCTTGTCCCACTTGGAGGCTGTGCTGGTGGAAAAGGCACTGGCAGTGGCTCGTGTCCCTGGTGCTTCCAAGCCCAGGGTCAGTGCCAGGCCTGGACACCCTTCGGTGCTGGACTGTGCCCAGCCTGGCATTGTGCTCCCCAGAGCCCTCATTGCACAAACCTATTAGTGTTAAGAAAGCTGTTTCCTTCATTAATTAGCTTTGCTTTAAATCCAGAGAGGGACAAATAAACTCGTGGCAGGCTGGAGAGTTGTGGCTCTCCCTGGGCACTCTGGGATTGCCACTGGCACGGCCTTTGGGAGCAGGGTGGTTCCTGTTCTGGCTGGCCCAGCAGTGTGGAGCCCTGCTGTGGGTAACTGGAGGGGCAGGAACGTGCTGGAACAGGAGCTGGGACCTTCACTGCTGCTGGGTGAGGGTCTGGGGATCCCCCTGCCCCCAGCTGGAGGAGGAGATTCCATCAGCCCTCCTTGTGTCACTTACTGGGGAGAAATCCTTCCCTGGCAGGGTGGGCAGCCCTGGCACAGGGTGCCCAGAGCAGCTGGGGCTGCCCCTGGATCCCTGGCAGTGCCCAAGGCCAGGCTGGGCACTGGGGCTGGGAGCAGCCTGGGACAGGGGAAGGTGTCCCTGCCATGGCAGGGAGGGATGGGATGGATTTTAAGGTGCCTCCAGGCCCAAACCAGCGTGGGATGCTGTGAATAATGGGGGTTTTGGCCTCTTCCCTGCCTTCTCCCTGTTACCAGGTGCAGCCCTGGGACCTGCTGCATCCCCCTCCTGCCCTCCAGGCTCTCTTTCTCCTGGAATTTGGGGATGTTTGCTGTGGAGGCAGTGCTGTCATGCTGAGTCTGCTCTGCTCCCATGGCTGATCCAAGCTGGGCTCTCTGGAACACTTTAATTTTCCCTCACCTTCATTTCCTCAGCCCCTGCAGCCGTGCCTGATTAATTTTCTGGCACCTCCAGAGCTCCGGTTCAGTTTTTGGAGCTGGTGCTGGCAGGGACAAAGGGCTCTTTAATTAAAGCCATTGCTCTGTCACTCCTGCAGCACATGGGAGCCTTGAGGAGCTGCTGCTTCACACTGTGCCAGGGCCTCACCACTCACTAGGAACAATTCCCAATCTCCCATCCAGCCCTGCCCTCTGGCACTGGCAGCCATTCCCTGGCTCCTGTCCCTCCAGCCCTTGTCCCCAGCCCCTCTGCAGCTCTCCTGGAGCCCCTTCAGGCCCTGCCAGGGGCTCTGAGCTCTCTGCAATAATCCTAATAATACAATTAATGGTAAGGACTGATGGCAGGACTTTGACCCCTGATGGCAGGAGCTTTTCCTGGGAGTCCTGGCCGAAGTGCCCGGCCCTGCAGTGGCTGAAAAACCTTGAGAGGAGCATGAGAAGTCATTGGGGAGCCACACATGGTTGTGTCCCAGGACTGTCCCTGCCTGCTTGTTTTCCCTCCATGAAATACTACCAGGATGCTTGTTTGTTTGGATTATGAACCTATTTTTAAGTAACCTATTTTTTCCACTTTGGAAAATGCATTAACTCGCTGTGTGTCACAGACATCTGTGGGGTTTGACTTTGGGAGCCACCGAGTGCTCCTTGGAAGTCTCTCAGCAGCCTGAGGGGGAGAGAGGTTGCCTCTGGCGTATATGTATATATATATTTTTTGTATGTACATCTTTGCCCACAAGTTGCTGAGGTGTGCCATGAGAGACATTTGCAGGATCCACAGAGCACTCCTTGGAAGTGCTCTTTATCCCACCAAGGAGCTCTGCATGTTCTCAGTTCCACCAGCCCTTCCCTCCTCCGGGGTTTGGGAATTGCTGATCCCAGCAGCTCTCAGAAAGTGGAAGCAGCAGCAATGCAGTTGGAAACGGGGATGTTTGGTAACACACACACACGTTTTGCAGGAAAAGACACTATTTTTGTAGCCCAGTGTTTGTTTTTCCCTGAAGGATGGAGTTTTAAGGTCAGTTTAATTCTTCTCTGCAGGTTTGGAGCTCCGGTGCCGTAAATTCGGCTGTTCTGGGAGGATAAAAACGCAATAAACAGGAGAACTTGAGGAATGTTCCTCTCTGAGTTACAAAGGAACAGCTTGCTGGTTGGAACAGCCTGCCCCTTCCTAGGCAAGGGAAGCTTTGGATTGCAGGAAAGGGAGGAATAATTCAGGATTAAAGCTGCTAAGCAATGCATGTGTTTAGATCTGTAAGAGTGCCAGGACATAATTAATGGGTGAGTAAGCCACAGGGGAAAAGTTATTTTTTTAACTGGATAGAGATGGATGGAGGATAGAAACTAATTTTTGGGGGGACAGAAAAAATTTGGAAGTATTCTGCTCCAAGCAGCTGCTGTTGCTCAGGGTGCCTGGGTGGGTTTGTTCCGGCAGC
The DNA here is from genome assembly GCA_013397555.1 of Urocynchramus pylzowi. Lineage (NCBI taxonomy): Eukaryota > Metazoa > Chordata > Aves > Passeriformes > Fringillidae > Urocynchramus > Urocynchramus pylzowi. The sequence goes on from VZRH01004865.1 coordinate 7,492, forward strand.
TTGGCAGTTGGAAGGCAAAAATCCAGGTTTGGCACCTTGTGCTGGCCTGAAGGCCTGGTGCTTGTCACAGAACAGCTCCAGGAACACAGGTGAGGTGAGGAGCCCTCCAGGCCAGGCAGGCTGTGGGAGGGTTATTATTCCCTCTTCATCTGTGTGTGATGGCTCTTCCCACCTGCTGGGGCTGAGCTCTGGGGTTGCTGCTGAGGGAACTGATCCCATCTCCGGTGGGGCAGATCCTGCTGGAGCTTCCCAGCTTCTTCCTCTGGTTGGCATTTCTGGAGCTGGATCCAAGTCCAGGGATGAAGTGTTGATGGGGACATGGCTGATGGAAGGTCTGAGCACCTCGGAGTGTTTTGGGAAGGTGACAGCAGTTCGGTGTTCCTGGGGTTTCACAGTGGTCTGGGCTGGAAGCTGCAGAATTGAGGAGATCTTGTTTTCTTTCCAAACCTGTGGAAAGGATCAGGAAGGACGTGTCTGTGGGATGTGTGGATCCAGGTGGCTGTGCCTGGGGGCTCAGGTGGGCTTGTCCCCAGCCAGGACTGGGGCACAGCACAGCTGCTGATGCTGCCAGGGGATCTGGGGGGCTGGGCTGTGCCAGGCTCTGCCAGAGCAGCCCCATCTCTGCTTTGTCCTGGCACCCAGGGTCTCAGACTTTTCAGCTCCCTGCCGGAGCCCAGGCTGGCTCTGGCTGGGGGTGTCCTGAGGAGTGAGGGAGCCTCTGCTGTGCTGGCAGGATGAAGAGGAGCCTCAGCTTCCTCAGGGAGTGGCACTCCTGCAGCCTGGCCTGCTGAGGCCAGTCAGTTAATTAAGCTGTGTCCTGGAGGGCCTCTGGATGAAAGAGGGCGTGCTCCAGGAGTGTGGAACTGGGAAGTGTGGAAGCTGAGTGGAATGCTGGTGGTTTTGTGGGAATGGTGATGGCAGCACTCCTGGCAGAAGGATCTCTTGGTGGGGCAGTGATGGGGGCTGTCCTCATCCCATGTCATCCCACCATGGGTGCTATCCCTGTGCCACCCCAAGGCTGTCCCCATCCCATCCCCATCCTATCCCATTCCCATCCCATCCCATCCCTGCCCTCCTGGCCTCTGCTCCCGCTGCTCTCAGAGGTTTCTCATGGACCACACTGTTTCCTGGAGATTGGCACGCTGGGTTTAGGAGATAAACAGGTTTTCCTGTTCATTTCATTTGCTGTATCATTAACACAAAAAGAGGGTGGAAAGGGACATTTGGGGGCATTTGGTGCTGTTCTCCCACACTGCAGGATGATTCCTAGAGAAGTTTTCCTGTCAGCAGTTGGTGTGAGCAGTGGGGTTGCTGGTTATTTTTTCTCCCATCTTTTATTTTTCCTCTTGGGAAAGGAGGAAAAATGTTTCATGCTTCAAAGGGTGAGGCTCAGCCCTTGGAGTTTGTCACGTTGTTAATGGGAATGTCTGGCATTCCTGTGCCATCCTGCAGATGGATATCTTCAGAGGTGTGCTGGATGGGGCACCGCGGGCTGGCCTGGGGGGATGCTCCAATGGATCCCTCTGGAGTGGGCAGGGGACAGGACAGAGCTGTGAGCAGGGGACAGGACAGAGCTCAGACAGGACAGAGCTGGGGACAGGACAGAACTCTGGGCAGGGGACAGGACAGAGCTCAGGAAAGGACAGAACTGTGAGCAGGGGACAGGACAGAGCTGGGGACAGGACAGAGCTCTGAGCAGGGGACAGGACAGAGCTCAGGAAAGGACAAGAGCTCTGGACAGGACAGAGCTCGCTGCTGCTGGCCAGAGCCTCCGGCTGTGGAGAACTTGTCCAGCTGGTTTGTTTTTCATCCCGGGGCTATTTTCAGCTGCTCAGCCTAACAAGGTGAAATGGCTGAGATGCTTTCCTGCTCCCTGGGACTCTGCTGGGAGGAGGTATCCTGCTATCCCACTGTCCTGCTATCCCACTGTCCCAGCTCACCCCAGCCAGCTGTGCAGTACCTTTGGCTCTTCGCTGTGCTGGCACCACTCAGGGGTTTGGAGGAGCCATCTGGGCTCTGCACGGGGACCCCAAATCCCAGCAGTGTGATGGCCCTGGTGCCCTCCTGAGAGGCTGAGATTGGGAACACGGGGAGGATCCAGGACAAAGCCCAGCTCTACGTGGGAGAAGCAGCAGGAAAGCCAAGATCAGCAAGGCCTGCTGTGCCCACAGGGGTGTGGGATGTGCTGCTCTTGGGTCCTACCAGGAGCACTGGCACTGAGATGTGGAAAGGGGGGACATTTTACCCCAGCTCATCCTTACTCCCACTGACAATGCGTGATGGGTTCATTCTCGTGATTCCTTTGGGGTTGGGAGAAACTCCAGCTGCTGTTCACTCAGGGAACAGAAACTGTTAAACCAAACCCAAGTCTTGCTCTGTGGTTCGAGCTCAGGTGGCTTCTTCAGCGTCTGCCAAACACCTGTGCTGGGAATGTCACTTCCAAGTCCTTGGAGTTCCTCACGGGCTCTGGATGTGTAACCTCGTGGTGCTGTGGGCTGTGAAAGCACCAGGCTTCCTGTTCCCGAGGCAGGAGGAACCTGCAGAGATCTCACTGCTGTGCAGGAGGTCACCTGGCAGAGCAGGGCCTCGAGACCCCCTCCAAGGGCAGCGTGGTGGCACATCCAGCACTCCCAGGAAGGCTGGGGCTCACTGACACCTGCCCTGGCCCTGGGAGAAAATCCAGCACCTTCTGTCCTAGAGGAACAAGGGAATTTGTGTTGGAAAGAAGGAGGCAAAAGGCTTTATTGTTCACTAGAGTCTTTGTGTGAGCATTGGTGGAAATACTCGTGAAGGCTTTGGTGCACAAGGTGAGAAAGGGCTGGGTTTACCGGGGAGTATCCTGAAATTATTTAGGTTGGGAAAGCCCTTGCAGGGTTCAGCTAAGCCATGTCCCCAAGTGCCACATCCACAGGGCTGTTAAATCCCTCCAGGGATGTGATTCCATCCCTGCCCTGGCAGCCTGGGCCACTTGTAATTGCTTTGGACAAGAATTTTCAGGGAAGCTGCAGGGAAGTTCCCTGTTTGCAGCAGAGGAGGGAGGAAAGCTTGTGGCTCCTTTTCCCCTTATGCTGCTGCTGGAAAGAATATTTTCTCCCTGGAGGGTATGAGTGTTTTTTTCCTGAATTAATGAGGTATTAAAGAAGATCCAGAGGAGTCTGGGCTCGTCCTCCTGAGTCACCTGGGTGTTTGTGTTGGGATTTGGCAGGGAGCTTCCCTGGTAGCCAGAGTTATCCCTTTGGTAAACACAGTCCTTCAGCGAGGCTATGGCTGGTGCTCAATGCCGAGTCAGCCCAGCCCAGCAGAAATAACCCAGAATTTCACACTCTGACAGGATTTTGCAGCCCAGCATCCCCAAGTGTGGCTGCTCAGACCCCAGGGCTGCTGCTCCTCCGGTCCAGGAAGGGCTGCAAGGAATTAGCCCTGAATAATGAGTTGAAAAAGTCAGATTTGGGTGAATGAAGAGCTCTCTGTAGGTGGTTTGGTTTGCTGGTGCCTCCTTGGCTCTGGGAGCGGACAGGGGTCAGGAGGGATTTATCTGTGGCCTAACGATGGCTAAACTTAGTCCTGTATGTTCTGGGCACGGAAGTGCTGCAGAGGTGACGCTTCTGCTCTTGGGAAAGAAATACCACCAGTACAGCCAGTGGCTGTGCCCTGTGCTGGTGCTGGTCAGGACAGTTGGTAGAGAGAAACTCAGCTTCCTTTTTTGGGTTTTGGGGATTTTTTTCAGATCAGCTGATGAAGCCTGAAGATACAAGACTTACATGTAAAAGTCACATTTCTTTTTCCTTACAAATGCTTTTTTCTCTTCCAGTAAAGTGTCCAAATCTCTGGGCAAATAAAGCTTCCAGCCAGGTGATCTGGGAGTGGGATTGGCTGGGATGGGCTCTGCTCTCCTCCAGCAGGAAGAGCAGCTCCAGTCCCAAAACCCCTTCCCTGGGCTGACCCCACAGCTCAGCTGCTCCACTTTGGGGGTCCCTGCAGAGGAAGGGCCTGGAGCTGCTGGAGAGAGCCCAGAGGAGCCATGGGGCTGGAGCCAGGCTGGGGGGGCTCACCTGGAGAGGAGAAGGCTCCAGGGAGAGCTCAGAGCCCCTGCCAGGGCCTGAAGGGGCTCCAGGAGAGCTGCAGAGGGACTGGGGACTGGGGACAAGGCCTGGAGGGACAGGAGCCAGGGAATGGCTCCCAGTGCCAGAGGGCAGGGCTGGATGGGAGATTGGGAATTGGGAATTGTTCCCTGGCAGGGTGGGCAGGCCCTGGCACAGGGTGCCCAGAGCAGCTGGGGCTGCCCCTGGATCCCTGGCAGTGCCCAAGGCCAGGCTGGGCACTGGGGCTGGGAGCAGCCTGGGACAGGGGAAGGTGTCCCTGCCATGGCAGGGTGGCACTGGGTGGATTTCAGTGTCTCTTTCAAGAAGAGACCAGGTGCAGGCTTTTTAAGAATTTAACTTTGAAGCTGTTCATGACAATAATAATGTTCTATTAAGTCTTTTTTTTTCTTTTAAGTAATGAAAATATTTTATTTTTAATTTTCACATGGAAAGCTGCTGTTTTCTCAAGTTTGGTGGTTGATGTCATGCAGAAAGTCTTGGTCCCTCCCACAAGTGCTTGGGAACAAGAATCTTTTTAAATAAGTCAAGGCCACTTTCTGTGATTTGAAGCACATCTCCGAGGCAGCCTCAGCTGGCTGGAAGCTGTGCTGTCTGTAATTAACTCTGCTAAAGGAAGAGTTGTGTGGTGATGGCAGCCACTGCGCTGCAGTGCCGGGCTGGTCCCGAGCCCTTCCCAGCTGCAGGTTGGTGCAGTTGGAGCCGTCTGTCCTGCCTTGCTGAGGGGCTGCTCCTGCCAGGGCCCTGCTCCCGTGGGGAATATTCCCCGTGCAGCGTGCTGGCCGTGGATGGGAGCGGGGAGCGGGGTCCCACAGCCCTGTCCACGGCTCTGAGCGCGCTCGGCTCTCGGTTGTGCTTTGTGCGGCTGGCCCAGGGCCGTGAGGGGAGGGAGCGCCGCGCTGATCCCACTGCAGGCCTGCAGCTCTGCCGGGTGCTGGGCACCTCCTGCCCCGTGCCTGCAGGATTTATGGAGCCCTGAGGAAGGTGCCTGGGGAATTTATTTGTTTGCCCCTGGAGCGCTGCTCCGAGCACTGCCTGTGCGGCGGCTCCCGCCGGGGCTCCCGCGGCTCGGCCCTCACGCCGGCCTGCGCCCTTCCCTCGCCTGTGATTTATCCCTCGCTGCAGCTCCGGGGCATTTCCTTACCGAGGCGCTGCTTGTGGGAAGGATCTGTTTGTTCAGATCCTGGCCTGGCTCCGTGCCGGGGTCCCCTCAGCGCTGGGGCACCCGGGGCAGGGATGGTGGGGAGCGGGCGTGCGGCGGCTGTGGGGCAGCTGGAAGCAGCACCTGGAGCCCCTTCCCACTGGGGCCTGAGGGACACTTGGGGCAGGGAAAGTGTGCAGGTACGTGGTACAAGGGATGGAGGGCAGGGATAGATTAGGGATTCCTGGAATCAGGAATTGTTCCCTGGCAGGGTGGGCAGGCCCTGGCACAGGGTGCCCAGAGCAGCTGGGGCTGCCCCTGGATCCCTGGCGGTGCCCCAGGCCAGGCTGGGCACTGGGGCTGGAGCAGCCTGGGACAGGGGAAGGTGTCCCTGCCATGGCAGGGTGGCACTGGGTGGGCTCTGAGGTCCCTCCAACCCAAACCAATCTGGGATTCCATGGCTGGACTGTCCTAGTCTGACTCCCAGTGACTGGGGTTTGGAAAACTGCCCCTTTCCTGCCTCAACTTCCCCAAAAACCAGCTCCTCCCTGCACAGGGCTGGGAACAAGGGTGCATTCCAAACCTTGCAGTGTCTCTCCAGCTGCCTGGGGGAAGCCACAGCTAAATTATTGTATAGGAATGATGGGGAAAAGGTGAGCTGCCCTTCTGGGGGAACCCCAGATCTGCTCAAATTTGAGGATTTTCTGGACATTCTACACTCAGTGTTCCCAGGTGACTCTTGGCAGTCTCAGGGAGGGTTAAGCTGGGTTTAGCACAGGCAGAGGAGCAGCAGCTGTGGGGTGCACTGGAGCTGGGCTCAGAAAAATTTTGGGGGTTTCCTTCCTTGGATTTTTGCTTACACAACATCAGTTTAAAGTGCTGAACTGCAACAGGGGTTGCATCACGCCAGAGCTCTTCCCTGTGTGCTGAGGATGAAGACTGTGTTGTCCAAGGAGTTCCCAGCTTGTCTTTTGAAGCCTCTTTATTACTGCAAAGGGCCTGGAGGATTTTGGAAAGTCCGTGTTCAGGGAAAGAGCATCTGAGGTTTGGGATCACTCTGAAATCCTTGCTGCTCCTAAAGCACAAATGGCCGTGTGTCTCCTGGTCCTTGGGGAAGCCAGGTGTGAGAGCTGCCCCTCCATGTGGAATTTTCAGGCCGAGGGTGAGGTTTCAGGAGCTGCTGAGCTGATGGAATCACCACTTGTGGACTCTGGAAAGCATTCCCTACTTCCTTCCTTCCCTACTCCCTTCCTCTCTCCTTCCCCCTTGACAGCACAAGAGGGAACGGCCTCAGGCTGGGCCAGGGCAGGCTCAGCTGGGACAGCAGCAGGAATTTGCCCATGGAAAGGGGGCTCAGGCCCTGGCAGGGGCTGCCCAGGGAGCTTTGGAGTGCCCATCCCTGCAGGTGTCCCCTGGAGGTGGCACTCAGTGCTCTGGGCTGGGGACAAGGTGGCCATGGGGCACAGCTGGGGCTGCCTGGGCTGGGAGGGCTTTTCCAGCCCCGGAGATCCTGGGCTTCCCTTCTGGTTTTGGCAGCTCCTGCTCTCACCCCTCTCATGGCTTAGAGGTGACACCTTGTGTTTTGTGTCACCTTCTGCTGCCCCAGCACTACCAGGACCCTGCTGGGATGAGGAGCCTCAGGATTCCAGTGCTGCTCTTGGTCTGTATCTGTTCTAGAAAGTTCCTCTTTTCCTGATCATGCTTAGAAAACAGCCACTTTAGGAGAGGTGGTTTTTATCTGAGGGGTGAATCTCCCCACTGTCTCCTCCAAAAGTAGCATTTCCATCTTCCAGTGTAGCAAAGCATAAAATTCACAATTTAATCCTGCTTCCACAGTGACTCATTTCAAGACTTTCTTTTTAAATTGTTTTTTTAGTAACAACCTTTTCAGTGAGGCAGCTCCAGGCAGGCAGGGCTCCTTCACTGCTGGCACAGTGCCACTCAGAGCTGGGGGGGGCTTCTCATTTTCCCATTGGATTAAAAACCAGCAGCTCTCACTTTGGGGCAGAAGGTTTAGAATTCAAAACACCTGCCTTGTAGCAGCACGTTTGGGATCATTGCTGTTTGCCCATCCCATCCATGGATGATTTTTTCTACCTGAGGGGAGCACCTGGGCTGGGCCAGGAGGGATTTAGGTTGGATTTTAGGGCAAGGCTCTTCCCCAGAGGGTGCTGGCACTGCCCAGGCTCCCCAGGGAATGGGCACGGCCCCGAGGCTGCCAGAGCTCCAGGAGCCTTTGGCACCCCAGCGCTGCCAGGGATGCCAGGGTGGGATTGCTGGGGGCTAGGCAGGGCAGGGGTGGCACTGGGGGATCCCTGGGGGTCCCTTCAGCTCAGGACATTCTGGGATTTTCTCATTCCCCTGGCCCTGATGTAACCCAAAGTGCTTGTGTGTGGCTGGCAAGGAAGGGAAAATATTTTAAAACTGCTGTTTTCCTAATGTGAATGATCCTAGAACAAAATCTAGAGCAGGGATTTATTTTCATTTGTGCCCCTAAATTGCTGCTTTTCACACTCTGCCACCCCGTGTGCTGCCTGGTGTCCCCTGGCAGTGACTGGGCATGGGGAAAGGAGCTACCTGGGGCTTGGGGTGATCTTTTGCAGTGACACTCAGTGGAAAAAAGATGTGTGGGGTTTTCTGGGAAGAGTCTTTCTCCTCCCCATGTGTGAGTGGAGGTCAGGATTCCCCCTTGGGAGTGGTGTCACCACTCTCCTGCTGCCTGTCCTGCAGAGAGATGTCACTTTCTTCCCCCTTTACCTCTAACCCTTGTCCTGCCCTGTCACTGAGCTTGCCCCATGTGGGATCTGGTAGCATTCCATTGCTGAGGCACTGCACAGGCAGTGCCTGGCACATCCAGGCTCTTGTTCTTATTCCAGGATTCCCAACTGTGGCCGTTTGTGCCTGGAACCAAACAGGTCTGCGAGCACCAAGAATAACAGAACTTGGCTTTTTTGTGGACTTGTGTAATTCACAAGCTCCTTCCTCCTCCTGCTCTTTTCCTCACCCTTCTTCCCATGCCTTTGGCTTTCTCCTGCTCTGTGAGCCAGGATCCACATCTGCCTTGGGTCCCCTTTTGCTGCTGTCCCGATCCTTGTGGGAAGGGAATTATACAGGAGAGTGGCTTTGCTTGAGTTTGGGGAAGTAGAGGATAACGGGGTCACTGGGAAGGGTTTTTATTCCTGAAGAAGTCAAGGTGATGGCTGCAGGCTGTTGTTGAGGTTGGATAATTGAGGTTAGGGTTAGGGATTTCCTGTGGGATCAGCTGTAGGCATCTGGGGATGGGCAGCACCTAGCTCCTGCCCTCTTGGAGTCCCGTTCTTGAGTGGCAGGGAAGGACTTTGCTGGGAAAGGCACGAGCTGGCTGCAGCAGGGCCACGTCCCACAGCGTGGGTGCTTTGGGAGCAGCTCGTTCCTTCTGGCTGGAGGAAAGGCAGATTGTGCACCATGTGCCATGGCCAAGGCAGAGACTGTTGTCGCCCTGTTTCCTGCTCTGCAGGGTTGCTGTGAACATGGGAATCATCAATTCTTGGTGAGACACACCAGGGATAAATAAGGCTGGAATAGGGAGAAGCTGTCCTTGAACGGCAGCGTGGGAATGGTGCTGCTGCCCTTGGATTAATTATGCAGAGCATGCCTGGGAAGGGACCAGGGCAGTCCTTGGAGCCTGGGCTGCTGGGGAGGAGGAGGAAGGGGCCAGGAAATGCAGGGAAGAGCCCTTCTGAAGGTCCACGTTCTTCCTAGGGCTGTGGGCTCCTTGAGCCATCCTGTGAGGCTGTGAAGGTGAGACAGAACTGGCTGAGAGCCTGGATTTTGGGTCAGCTCTGAGCCCTCCATCCTGGGCCTCCAGCTTGGAATGGACATGGAGCTGTGGGAATAAGTCCAGAGGAGGCCACGGAGAGGCTCTGAGAGCTGCAGCCAGGCTGGGAGAGTTGGGGGGGCTCACCTGGAGAGGAGAAGGCTCCAGGGAGAGCTCAGAGCCCCTGCCAGGGCCTGAAGGGGCTCCAGGAGAGCTGCAGAGGGACTGGGGACAAGGCCTGGAGGGACAGGACACAGGGAATGGCTGCCAGGGCCAGAGGGCAGGGCTGGATGGGAGACTGGGAATTGGGAATTGTTCCCTGGCAGGGTGGGCAGGCCCTGGCACAGGGTGCCCAGAGCAGCTGGGGCTGCCCCTGGATCCCTGGCAGTGCCCCAGGCCAGGCTGGGCACTGGGGCTGGGAGCAGCCTGGGACAGGGGAAGGTGTCCCTGCCATGGCAGGGTGGCACTGGGTGGGCTCTGAGGTCCCTCCCAACATGAGCCTTTCTGCCATTCTATGATTTCTCAATAAATTCTGACAGCAAGCGAGGAATTCTGTACTTCTGTTACATGTCAAAGCTACCAAAACTTTTGCTTCTGTATCTCAGTCTCTTCCTGCTCCAGGTGTTCTTTGCCCAGAGCTGGCCCTGGGAGTGCTGGCTTTGGGCAGGCAGCGCTGCAGGGATGGATCTCCTGGCTCAGGGTGGCAGGGTGGAACAGCAGCAATGGTGTGGGATTTTCTTCGACTTCTAAGCTTTCTTTGGCATCTTCAGTTTTTCAGGCAGGGATGACTCACTCATCCATTATGTGGTTCCCTGACTTTCAGATTTCTCTTTCACTCCATGATTATGGCTTTGGATCCCCGTGTGCAGCAGCCAGCGCTCGGCACCGTGGGCTGGGGCTGCCTGGAGCGGTGACTCACGCCTGGGACGGGGGCTCAGAGGGACTTGGATTCCTTCCCACCCCTCACTGGGAGACTTTCAGAGCACACTGAACAGGATCTGTGGCTGCCCTGGATCCCTGGCAGTGCCCCAGGCCAGGCTGGACCCTGGGGCTGGGAGCAGCCTGGGACAGTGGGAGGTGTCCCTGCCATGGCAGGGGGTGAGACTCGATGATCTTTGAGGTTCCTCCAACCCACACCATTTTGGGATTCTGTGAAAATCACTGGAGAGCTGCTGTGGGCCATGGGATAATCCTGTCTCTTTGCAGAGTGGGAATGTTGATCCTGGGTCCCTGAGAACTGCAGCAGGTGCCACAGGATTGTGCAGTCCCGTGGATTCCTCTGGTGCACAGCACAGCCAGGGCTCTGCAGAGCATTCCCAACAGATGGAATCACAGAATCCTACTGTGGTTTGAGCTGGGAGGAACCACAAAGCTCATCTAGTGCCACCCTCTGCCATGGGCAGGACACCTTCCACTACGCCAAGCTACTCCAAATCCCATCTTTGGGCACTTCCAGGGATCCAGGGGCAGCCACAGCTTCTCTGGGCCAAGGCCTCACCACCCTCCCAGGAAAGACCTTCCCCCAGTCTCCAATCTGAGTCTCCTCTCTCAGTTTAAAACCGTTTCCCATGTCCTGTTAGTGTTTGCCCGTGTAAAAAGTCCCTCTCCCGTCAGTTTTGGATGGCCTGGCTGTGGCTGCGGTTCAAATGATTCAGTTTTGTTCCACACAGCGGGGCAGGAATGTGTCAGCAGTCAGATTCCTTGGTTTATGGTTATGAAGTAACCCAATCTCCAGTTATTTCAGCTCCTTAGAACTTCCCTGCCCACGGGATATTTTGGCTTCTGCTGCTCCTCAGAGAAGGCCCTGACGTGGTTTTGGAGCTGCCCGTGGGCAGAGCGGCTGTGCCTGCCAGGGTGGTACCACAACAACCTCTGTTATCTTATTTGTTCAGCCCAGGAGAAATGTCCCACAGGCCTTGGGCTGAGGAGAGCACACCGAGATCCCTCCGGAAGGAAATGGGTGAAGTTGGCCCTTGGAGGCCGGAGCACCCAAGCCAGGGTGCCCAGATCTGCTCTGGGGAGGTTTGGGAGCCACAGCGAGGGTGGAATCATGCCCAAAAACTCTGCTGGACACGGGGTGGTTGTTCCCAGATAGAGTGGATGGTGTGTTGGGACAGCATGGGCTGGAGGAGGGGTGGGCACTGCCAGGACAGGCAGGGGATGGGGATGGGGATGGGGATGGAGATGGAGATGGAGATGGAGATAGAGATGGAGATGGAGATGGAGATGGAGATGGAGATGGAGATGGAGATGGAGATGGGGTGGGGGCATGTGTTCCCACTCCAGCAGGAACCAGCCTTGTTTTTTGGGGGCTGTGTGTGATTTGGGGGTGTGTGTTGTTTTAATGGGGTGGAAAGAGTGAAGCACTTGATGAAAAGTAGGGTGACAAAGTTCTGGTGGGGGGGCTGGGTGGAAGCCAGGGATGAAAGGGCTGTGCTGCTGCTGCAGGGAAGGGAAGGGGGAGGATGTTTNCTGCCAGGACAGGCAGGGGATGGGGATGGGGATGGGGATGGAGATGGAGATGGAGATGGAGATAGAGATGGAGATGGAGATGGAGATGGAGATGGAGATGGAGATGGAGATGGAGATGGGGTGGGGGCATGTGTTCCCACTCCAGCAGGAACCAGCCTTGTTTTTTGGGGGCTGTGTGTGATTTGGGGGTGTGTGTTGTTTTAATGGGGTGGAAAGAGTGAAGCACTTGATGAAAAGTAGGGTGACAAAGTTCTGGTGGGGGGGCTGGGTGGAAGCCAGGGATGAAAGGGCTGTGCTGCTGCTGCAGGGAAGGGAAGGGGGAGGATGTTTGGAAGCAATGGGCTGACATTAAATCAGTAAATTGGTGCATGGAGAGGATGAAAAAGGCTGATTGCACTCGGTGGTGAGAGGATTGATGGTAGTAAATAAATGCTGAGCGTGTGCCAAGGAGAGGAGCCCATTTGGGGAAGGAATTTTAAGGTTTTAATTGAGTGTAAGTTCATGACTGTACAATAACCTCACTTTGCTGCTTAATTCCTTCCTGTGGCTGTGTTCAGCTGTGGTGGTGCACGAGGCTCCGTGATCCACAGGGCTTCCTCCTGCATCTGTGTGACCCTGGGTGGCTTTGTCATGCTGATCCTGAGACAGGGGCACTCCCAGAACAGAGACAGCTTTGGCCCCAGGAGCTGGGTACAGCCTGTTTCCCTGGGCACTGTTATTAAATGGTTTGTGAACATTTAGGGCTGGCCCTTCCAGCAGAGACACCCGAGGGCGTTGGTACTTCTTTAAAAGTCTCTCAGAGATCAAACAGTCCAACCTCTGCTTGGATTTACATCTTTTCTAGACTGTTTAATCTGACTTGGGTACAAGGGTTTGGTTTTTTTGCATCGTGCAAGGAGCTCCCTTGGAGGAAAAAAGTCTCCTTGATCTCCTGCTAAAACTTCCACAGTTATTGCAGGTTGGAGCAACCTGGGACTGGCTGGGGGTGGCACTGGATGGGCTTTAAGGTCCCTCCCAACCTCAACCAGTGTGGGATTCCATGGAGTGGAAAACTGGCTGAGTGCAGAGTCCCTGTTGAGCTGCTCCAGACCCTGCTGTCCCAAGGGTGATGGGAAGCCAGGAGCAAGAGCCTGGGGGTAATTCCCTGTTGAGGAGATACTTGAATGCTCTCCTTTGGCTGCTCTGAGCAAACTCCCTTCAGCTGCCAGGTCCTACATCCCAGAACTGCTGGAAGAGTCACTCTAGGAGTTTCCACAGTAGAAGGGAGGTGGGGTCGTGGATGAGGTCTGTGTGTTGGTCATGGAACAGGCTGGTTTGGGCTGGGAAGGACCTCGGAGCCACCCAGTGCCACCCTGCCATGGCAGGGACACCTTCCCCTGCCCCAGGCTGCTCCAGCCCCAGTGCCCAGCCTGGCCTGGGGCACTGCCAGGGATCCAGGGGCAGCCCCAGCTGCTCTGGGCACCCTGTGCCAGGGCCTGCCCACCCTGCCAGGGAACAATTCCCAATTCCCAGTCTCCCATCCAGCCCTGCCCTCTGCATTGCTGCCTGCTCGGAGCAAGACTCGGTGCCCTGGCCCTGCACCTCCCAGGGAAGGAGTTTGCCAGGGAAAGTAGGTCAAAAGGTGCAGGAGAACGAGCATGTGCTAAAATCCTGATTCTGTTTGAGAAATCCTTTTTTTTTTTTTTTTTTTGACAGAAAGGATTTATAAATCAATTTCCCATGTGTTTGTGGCCGAGTGTGGTGCACTAGAGCTGCAGTCTGACAGTTCTCTCTGTAGTAAACAAGCTGTACAGTGTCAGCTTGAAGTATAGAACCTCTCTGAGTTCTTCCCTGACAGTGGGAATGGCTGGATGCTCTCGTTCTCCATCAGGCTCTGATGTTTGGGAATCAGAGCTGCAAAGCCAGGATTATTACTGTGCCCTTTTAGCCTTGCTCTCTGTGCTGCTGCTCTGCAGCCTTGCAAGATGTGCCAGGGTTCCCCTTGCTATTCCTTACCCCTGCAGAGGGAATGGAGATCTCTGGGTACATCCCTCACAGCTTAATGCCTTCGTTAAAATTCCTCAAGTTGTCCTTGGCATTTTTTAGTTGAAACCCAGAGTTCCAGGGGAGGAACCCTGAGCACGGAAGTTCAACTGAGCCCTTGTTTACACGGGTGAAATATGTAAACAGTTCTTTTTCCCCAAATATAGGGCTTTTTTCCTTGGCTGCCCTCCCGGTGTTTATAAAAGCCAGTTATGTAAATGACAATTGTAATAATTAAGCTGCTGTTCAGTGCTGTCCCCAGGGCTGCTGCTGCTGCAGAGCTCCAGCGTGGGGCATTATTGGAGATAATGGGACCTCGCAGGAGGAAATCAAGGGAAATTAAACAAACAAAGTCCTTGTTAGAGAGGACCTTCCATGAGAAAGGAAAGGTCTGGAATGAAGTGATGTTGCAGGGCAGCTCTGGAGATCATCCTCTCCAGCCCTGCCCAGGCAGAGCTGCTGGCCCAGGGCCATGTCCCGTTGAGTTTTGGGTGGCCCCATGGCAGGAGCCTCCACAGCTTCTCCAGGCAGCTTGTGCCAGCTGGGACCACCGTAAGACACATCTTTGTCATCTGTTCCAAAACCAGCCCAAACTGCCTTCCGTGGTAGGTGAAAATTCCTTCAGATTGCACCGGGGAGGTTCAGGTTGGATTTTGGGAAGAATTCCTTGATGGAAGATGTTGTCCCGCCCTGGTACAGGTGGAGTCACATCCCTGGATGGATTTCACAGATGTGGCACTTGGGGACATGGTCAGTGGTGGCCTTAGCAGTGCTGGGGAGAACAGCTGGTGTCCAAGGGCTTTTCCAAGCTCGATGACTCAGTGAAATTCCAGCTCTGCTTTAGCACTTCGGCCTCAGTGTCCTTTGATGATCTGGGCAGTGACACCTTTGGGGTGGCAGCAGGACCCCTGCAGAGTGGTGGGGACAGCGAGCCCCGAGGGGTGTGGGATGGAAGAGGGGCAGGAGGAGGGATGGAAGAGGGCCAGCAGGAGGGATGGGAGGGGCGGCAGGAGGGATGGTAGAGGGCCAGCAGGAGGGATGGAAGGGGTGGCAGGAGGGATGGAAAAGGGCCAGCAGGAGGGATGGGAGGGGCGGCAGGAGGGATGGGAGTGCAGCAGGAGGAGGGCTGGAAGGGGCGGCAGGAGGGATGGGCCGGCCCGTGTTGGTGTGCCCCGGTTAATGGCCCATCAAGGACACCCTTTGGGAGGGACAAGCGACTCTTTGTTCTGCACATGCAGATGCAGCCTGTGAGTCGATGGTGGGGAGATAAAGAGCAGGCCCGGAGCCACCAAACCGCGGGATGGAGACAGAAGGTTCCCGGTGACTCAGAGGGGTGGGGTGGGAGTGGAGGTGATGGGGATGGTGGGGCTCCTCAGGGCTCCAGAGCCACAGCCCTGGGGAGGACCAGGCAGCAGCTGTCTCTTGGGGAAGCCCCTGGAGCAAAAATCAGGGCTGGACGTTCTGGACAGGGAGATTTACTTAAACAAAGCCAATCTCGCACTCATTTTGAGGCTTTTGTTCGCTGGAGGTGTGCTGGAATAGCCTGATTGAAGTATCCGGGCCTGCTAGGACAGGGCTTGGAGTGCCCTGGGACAGTGGAAGGTGTGGATGAGCTTTAAGGTCCCTTCCCACACGAAGGACGATTCTGTGCTATGATCTTCAGGCTTACTCTTCCATCAGCCTTAGGCAAAGTGGCTGGTGCTGGTCTTTGTTCCTTCATTTGGGTATTCCTGCAGCTGCAGCCCGTGGAGATAACAGGGAGAGGAAGGGAGATAACAGGGAGGGGAATGAACAGCCCATCGTGGCTGCTGAAGTGCTGGGACCATTCTGTTATCACTTCAGGGTTGTCTGTTGATTAAATCACTTGTGCCCCATATTCAGGCTCTTTTTGGTCTTGATGAAAGCACCAAATTCCTCCCGGGTTTGGTTTGATTGCTGTTGATGGTGTAGTTCATTATCAGCACCTGGAAGCTCTTGAAGGCCTTGTTTTATTGCTCTTGCTGCTGCTCTCAGTCTTCATTCATTTGTGCTGCAAATACCCAGCGGTTGTCCTTGGGGCGGCAGGAAATCTGGGCAGGATCCCCTCAATCCTTGACTCTCCCAGTCCTTCATCCTTTCCATTTTTCATCCCTTCAGGTCTCTTCCCCTGGTTGAGCCCCTTGGACAGACGTGAGCCAGGGCTCAGGAGTTCCGTGGTCAGGAGGGGGTTAATCGGAATAAACCCACTTTTACAATAACAGGACCTTCCTATAATCCAAACTTTGCTACAGCGTTGCCACGTTCCCCCCTGCAACAACAAGCACAGGCTCGGAACAAGATAACCATGGAATATTTTGGGAGATATCGTTTAGCCTGGCTTCATTTTTCCTTCTGGAGTGGTGTCCAAGGGCAGCATAAACACAGAGGCCATCTCGTGTCCCTGCTCGCTGCCTCGGAGACAACGGGAGAGCCAGCACACCGAGCCCAGCCGGAGTTCTGAGCCTGAGAGAGCTCTTGCAGGGAGGGAGAGGAGCCCAAATCTCTCCAAATCAGCCTCAGGGCATCCAGGGTTCTTCCGAGGTCCGTGTGGTTCCGGGTGTCCCTCCAGGAGTGGCCTGGGGGAGCAGAGAGCCCTGGGCAGGTTCCCAGTTCACTCTCTGGTGTGGTCACCAGTTCAGAGCGCTGCTGGCCTCCCCTGGCCACATGGACAGACGTGAGTGAGCAGGGAGGAAACTCCCCAGGTTTGGGAAGCAGCAGGGCACCAGCCCTGCCTCTGCAGGAGGCTGCATCAGTGTCCAGGCCATCGTGTCAGTGGGAAGCCACTCCCCTGTCCCCAGTCCCTCTCCAGCTCTCCTGGTGCCCCTTTAGGCCCTGGAAGGGGCTCTCAGGTATCTCCTCTGCAGGTGAGCCCCCCCAGCTCTCCCAGCCCGTGCAGCACCTTGCACTTGGCCCTGCTGAACTCCATGGCCTTGGCATGGTCCCAGCTCTCCAGCCTGCCCAGGTCCCTCAGGATTCCCCATCCCTGGGCCTCGTGTCACCGCCTGGCAGCGCCATGGGGGGCTGGATCAGCCCCGTTTGGTGCTTGCATGGACTTGGGCACGCAGCAAAACATCAAGTGTTAGTCTTAGGAAATAGATAACAGTGTGAGAAGCAGCCAGAAGAGCCTGTTCCATAATCAGGAAGAGGGAAGGGTTTTAATTGCCATGTTTTATAAACACACAGCTCTTCCTCCCCAAACGCCCCGGCTGCACGTGGTGCCAACACCAACAGCCTTCGACAGAGACATGGAGCTGGGATGTGGGCAGGAGCCAGCCCCTGCTGGGAGAGCTGTCCTGCTGGAGAGTGGAGGGCTGGGCTGAGGGGCACCCTGCCCTGCCTGCCCTGCTGGGGCTGTGGGCAGGAGCCAGCCCCTGCTGGGAGAGCTGTCCTGCTGGAGAGTGGAGGGCTGGGCTGAGGGGCACCCTGCCCTGCCTGCCCTGCTGGGGCTGTGGGCAGGAGCCAGCCCCTGCTGGGAGAGCTGTCCTGCTGGAGAGTGGAGGGCTGGGCTGAGGGGCACCCTGCCCTGCCTGCCCTGCTGGGGCTGTGGGCAGGAGCCAGCCCCTGCTGGGAGAGCTGTCCTGCTGGAGAGTGGAGGGCTGGGCTGAGGGGCACCCTGCCTGCCCTGCCCTGCCCATCCTGCCCTGCGTGGGCAGGCTCTGTGGGCTGTGCTGGTGGCCCAGCCCGCTGTGGCAGCCTGGCCAGCTGCAGGGTCACGCCAGGGGTCGGTGCTGCTGCCCCAGGGGGGTCGGTGCTGCTGCTGCCCCAGGGGGGTCGGTGCTGCTGCCCCAGGGGCTGGTGCTGCTGCCCCAGGGGGGTCAGTGCTGCTGCTGCCCCAGGGGGGTCGGTGCTGCTGCCCCAGGGGCTGGTGCTGCTGCCCCAGGGGGGTCAGTGCTGCTGC